>CM040119.1:115263086-115606047 GCA_022559845.1 Amorphophallus konjac | reverse complement strand
AAGCATGTCATGAAATAGTGAGAAAACAGCAAGGACAATCTATTATCAAACTGAATAGACAGTGAAAACAATGGGTGTGACATGAGCAACATCAAATAATTTCCAGCAGGCATGAGAATTAAACACAAAAGTTTCAACAGAGGTTTCAAAAATATGGATCACTCAGGAAGTTTCAAATAGATACCAATCTCATATATTAGAAAGTAATGAATTTTTAGATTCTTCCATTATAAAAGCCTTATGAAATGATCCTTATTCGACAACATGGTTTAAATTTGATGTTTTCAAAGTTTGTTAATAAGATTTCTGTAATCATATCTGAGTTCAAGCTTTAATGGAAATGAACCAATCTCCCATATTGGAATCTTGTTTGACCTCCCTTCATCTTACTCATTCAATTTTCAATGACTCCTTTAGAAGTTACAAAAATTAGTATTGAGGTTAAACAAACATGATACTTTCTGATTTTAGTCCTGGGTGTTAACATTTTTCATTTTACCGCCATTTTTGGATTTTTCATTTGTTCATCTACAATTTTCATATCAAATTTTTTCAGGAGCAATTGAGTTCAGTACATACCTTGTAACTAGAGGATACACGTTGTTGAGACGGCAGTATCCCTAAGCACTTGGTATGACTAGCTGTCATACTTCATATTGAACAGAGATAGCATTGAAACCTCATGACATACCTCAACTCATTTCATTTATTGGTGAAATATATTTCTCAGTGGACAAGCCATTGCTCTGCCTAAATTTTTAATAAATTTTCTGCAGAGGTAACAATGGCACTTCACGACACAATCTTCTTTTCTTCATGGAAAATAGACATTGTTTCTCAGTGAACCAATGTCATTGCTCTGACAAATTTTACCCTTAGGAATTATCATATTATTCAATTGTTTAAAAATAATACTGAAATTAAGTCTCTCAACCAAAGTTGTCAAGATTTTAGAACTTTAAAATTTCAGAAGATTTTTCAGGACACAACATGAAGAAGCTGGTTAAGGTCTATTAAAGTGACATAGATATTTTCATGAGATTTATATCAAAAATCAATGAATACATGAAACTTAAACCAGCTGAATGTTTTGGACATTCATAATCCTATATAATAGAAGATTCATTATCTATTTATTTTTAAATTTATGATCTTGGTACTCACATTTAAATCTTCCTAATTTCAAGTGATTCAAAAAAGGTTTAAGAAGATGAAGAGGGTGATCTCGCGTTATGTCTTGAACTACATGATCCTGGATAAGCTTGTGTCGTTGTTACCACGATTGAGGATCTGCAAAGCAGGAAACAGGTCAGAGGAACCCAAGGTTGAGACCCTGGGGAAAATCCTCCAATGTTTAAGTCAGCGAAGTGATAGAGCGTAGGTGGAAAGGGAGTAGGAGAAAGAGTGAAAGGCACGAGATCGCTCTCCACTAGTGGGTGTGGTGTTGAGTACTCAGGATCACCTCTTTCCTATCGAAGGGTTTCCCTTGGTTTATATAATGTTTTCCCCGATAGGGAGCTCAGAGAAGTCGTAGAGTAGAGGGGGCGTTAGTCGGCCGTTTCGGGCCCAGTCGTTTAGTCTCCCCCTTCACCGACTCCTGATCTTCCCTCATTCAGTTACTCTCGGGCACTGCTTGGGCTTTCCCTGATCGGCCGTTACTCGAACTTCCGGGCCTAGAGACCGCCTAGGAAGTATTGGTCCAAGCAATTTTTGGGCTTCAAGATAAGTGGGCCTGTCATTGGGGCTGTCACTTGGAGAGCTCGGCTTATTTGGGTCAGGTTGGACCTGGTTGGGCCACTCTCAATCATTTGTTTATTGGGCCGCTAATTTACCCCCCTCCACTTGCCCCCCCCATACTCTCGAGCCTGCTGATCTTGCTTAGAGAGTAGAAAATGATCAGGTAGCATTTGTGGCTCGGTTGGGGATCGACCGTTTGTGAGCTGTCCCAGCTTCGAAGCTCGAGGGCCGTCTGTGTGGTTGTCCTGGCTCGAAAAGATGGGGGGGCCCGGTCATGGAGGCATCGTGTTGGCTCGGCAGTACATTGGCCGATCGCGTTTAGGGGCCGAAGATACGGCTATCCTGTCGCATGGGGGCCGGAGCCTAATGATGATGTGCTACTTTTGGGCTCAAAATCTCCTATCTCGAAGTTCAAAACATCGTAGCGGTGACACTTGGGATCGCCTGGATCTTATTAATAAAGGCTTGTGCTTGTGCCTTATGTTTCCTCTACTTAGGGTTTTCCTCATCGTGTCCGTGAGTTCATAGGAGAGTTCATGCACCGAAGAAGAGGCCAAAGGGAGCGGACGATCGCAAAGGCTTTTGCGGAGTTAGCGGAGATCACTGCGGAGGTCGTCTGTCAGCTTCCCCCTCCAGCTTGCTCATCTGATTCTGGTGTCTCATCTTCATCTTCCCTTTCTTCCATGGTGGACCATGATGTTGAAGTCGAAATCTAGGAGTTCGAGCAAGGAATAGTAGGCTCGAAGCCTACATCTGGCGACCATCCTCGCAGTGAATTGACAGAGTCCGCGGTGAAGGAGATTGAGATTCACTTCCGGTTGCCTTGGCGGTATTTCTTTTCTCCGGTCAAACCCCATGAGTCTTGCCTAGGCACTCGTTCGGGCATGTTCTATATATTTATTTTGGCTTGGAAGTGCGGGTTCCGCCTTCCCCTCCACCCCTTTGTTGTTGGGCTTTTGAAGTTCTACCAGCTGGCTCCTGTTCAGCTGGTTTTGAACTCCTACACCTTCATTTTTTCTTTCATCGCTCTCTGTGGCTCAAGAGGCGTTGTTGCTTCTTTAGATCTCTTTCACACCTTCTTCGAGCTGAAGGAGCACGCCCATGCCAGGAAGGGCTTCTTTTTTGTTCAGGCGAGGAGAGGGAGGAGTTGTGTGACTCTTTCCCCTTGGGATTCCTCGCACAAGGGGTGGAAGACTCATTTTTTCTGGGTGGGATTCACTAAGGTTGGCTATATGTGGGATTTCCCTATTGAGTCGAAACTTCTACCGGTTCTTCCCGAGAAGCCTCCAGCGATCTCCCCGGAGTTGGAGGAGGAGATCAAAATTCTGCACGATAATCATCGGTCGACCATCGAGCTGTTGACTCCGGCCTTTATTAAAGGCTTTTCTCGCCAGGCGCTGCCTAATGGTAAGAATCTTAGACCCCTTTGCTGCACATCCATATTTTTTTTTTGTCGGTGGAGCCTTTGTTGACGAGATGCCTTTTGGGGAGCATACGCGAGGCGCGGCGAGGACAGGGAACCGTCGCCAGAGTCGGAGGTCACCGAGCGAGTGGAGGCCGCCGCCTCACATGTGCCCAGGGCTCCTGAGGGTCCCTCTTCTGCCCGAGACAAGGGCAAATGGGTCGCTGAGGAGGATGAGCCAGGGCAACGGGGGTCCAAACGAAAAGCTCCAGGGGCACTGCAACTGTTGGGGGCGATGAATGACCTAACTACCGAGAAGAGTAGGCGGAAGAAGACAAAGGTCCCTCCTTCGACAAAGGAGTCTCCAGCCAAGGGTGCCCGTCGCTCGGGCTCGTTAGTTGTCGGGTCGGAGATGCACAAATCCGTAGAGGAGGTTGCCACTGAGTCTGCGAGGGCACAAGGAGCGGAGGTCGGTTTGGAGGGTTCGACCGAGCCTGCGGAGGTGCGCAGGGAGGAGGCCAGTACCGGGGTCCCTGCTGGGCCGAGCGTTGCTAAATCAAGCTCGGGAGTCGCTGGGGGAGATGTCCCCATGCAGACTCCACCTCGGAGCAGTCCCGCTTCGCAGCAGGGGTGATTTGTCATTCAGGCTTCCTTGTACTAGCATTGCCTAGAGTTGGAGTCCCCATCCGTCCAGGAAGAGTTTCGGCGATGCCCCCCTCGGATGCTCCTCGAGAGGGTTTTGGAGAATGAAGAGGTACAAATTTGGGGTGTCTCCTTTGAGGTATGTCCATGCTACGTCTCGGGGCGGCTAGGGTTTTGTCCCTTTTTACTGGTAAAAGAGCCCTCAAAGGAGAAGACTTGGGTCTTGTTTATAAGCACATGCCCATCTTTGTAGTTTTCAATGTGGGATGTTTTGAGCCCCCTTCTTAGGCCTCTACACTAGTCCCCCCAGCAAAGGTGGGCTTCGTGCTTATTGGGCTAGGGTTCCTGTTGTCCTCCTGGTTTTGATGATGACAATCATGACAAGATGAATACTAAATGCATTTGTATCTTTTGATGTAAGTTGAAACAGGGTATAAGGTCAAAGTGCTAACGAGTGCGTCAACGCTATCAGCATGTGGCGTGGACGCAGCAGTTCAAATAATCAATACAAGGTAGATTCTGTGATGCACTGATGTGTCAACGCAGTGCCCAAGCAGCGTGGACGCAGCCGTGCAACAAATCACCGAAGCCTCTCTCAAAGCGACACAATGCGTCAACGCCACAATATGGGAGCGTCGACGCAATCAGTTTACTTGCTGAAGGGTTAGCTGCTGGAGAACGAATGCGTTAACGCTATGGTTTAGAAGCGTCGACGCAGTGCATATATCTGCTGAAGATTTTGATCGGTTGATGTCTAAAGGCTGCGTCAACTCTGTGAACGCAATGAGTTGACGCCATCTAAGGACTATAATGACGAGTCTGGTGGACTCATTCGCAAGTGACGTCATGATGCCACATCAGCCAAAAGTGTTTGTAAAGTGGCGTTTCCCTCGTGACTCCAGATGACTTAAGGGGGAAGAATCAAGGGAAAGTCCATAAATTCGTTTGGGACCCACGTGAAGATGAAATCCATGAATCTGGAAACGAGAGGGAAAGGGGATATAAATAAGAAGGGCGATCAGAGTTCGAACAGGTGAAAAAACGCAGGTAGGAGAGCGACAAAGGCTGTGAAGAACTTGAAGCTGATCGAGCGAATCTGAGGAGCCAAGATTGATCTGCTGAGAAGAGACTTGCTCAGGAGATCCAAGCACCTCATCAAAGTACATTGTCGCTCAGATCTGGAAATCAGTCCTCCTTTTACCATTGTGTAAATTATTCATTTCTAGTTTTGTTTGTTGTTGATCCGAACTCTGTTTCAGAACTATTATCTCTCTCAAAGTGTTTTGTTGAGAGAGAGGGGTGTTTGTCTGATCCAGTGTATTGTGCTGAGATCAGAGGTGGACAGGCAGTTGTGCCTTCAAGCTGTTCGCCAGCTGTTCAGGATTGGATCCTGGTGTAGTTGAGCTTGACAGTTCAGCTGTATTGAGGAGTTTGATCCTCGCTTTTGTCCAAGCTGTAACGCTCAGCAGGGTTCCTCACTAAGTTAGTGAGGAGGTGGACGTAGGTCTCTGCAGGGAGACCGAACCACCTTAAAACCTTCGTGTTATTCTGTGGTGTTTTTCTCTCTCGTGATTAGCTCAACGTTAGATGCATGAATAGGAACGGTTTTCAAATTGACTCAATCCAATTGAATCAGTTCAATTACTTGAATTTGCATCTAGTTATCTTCTTCCGATCAGATTAAGTGTTAAATTTTTGTAAAGGTCAATCTATTCACCCCCTCCCCCTCTAGCTTGACTATCCTCTGTACTCAACAAGTGGTATCAGAGCTCCAGGCTCTCTTGTATTGGTTTAACCACCTAGAGAGATTTAATGGAGAATAGAGGTCTCATGCCAGAGGGATGTGCGATTAATAGACCACCATTTTTTGATGGAACTAACTATTCTTATTGGAAAAATCGAATGCAAGTCTTCTTAAGGGCGCAGGATCACGAAATTTGGAGGGTCGTGAGCAAGGGACCTTATCAGATCGAAGGAGATGAGGAGCTATGGGTAAGAGAGCAAATTCGCAAATCCAACATTAATTGGCAAGCAATGAATATTATGCAGTGCTCATTGCATCCAAAGGAATTCTCTCGAATATCATCATGTGCCAGTGCTAAAGAAATGTGGGACAAACTTGAGGTTATCTACGAAGGTACCTCAGAGGTAAGAGAAACTAAAGCCAACATGTTAATTTCTGATTATGAGGCTTTTAGAATGAAACCTGATGAGAACATATCTGAAATGTATGCTAGATTAACTGTGCTGGTAAATGGCCTTAAAGGTCTAGGAAAGGCCTATAGTGATTATGAATTGGTGAGGAAAATTCTTAGATCCCTTACACCAATTTGGCATACTAAGGCCACTGTTGTAGAGGAATCTAGGAATCTTCCCACAACGACACCTGATGAGCTTATTGGGTCACTAATGGCCTATGAGTTAAATTTTAGAAAAAGTGATGAAGATTTCAGGAAGAAGAAGCCACTTGCTCTCAAGGCAGGTCCTAGTAGCATGGAGAATTCAGATGACAGTAAATCTTCCTCCTCCGAAGATGACTCAAGTGAAATTGCTATGCTCACTAGAAAATTCAAGAAATTTCTAAGAAGGGAAGGTAAATTTGCAAGGGGTAGCAGAACCCAGGTAAGAAATAATTCAAGAGGTAAAACAGAAAATTTCAAAAAATCTGACAAGGTAGTGTGTTACAAATGCAGGAAGTAGGGGCACATCAAATCTGAATGCCCTGAGAACTTAAAGAACAGTCAACCAAAATGGAGGAACAGGAAGCCCAAGGCTATGATAAGTACTTGGAGCGATGAAGAAAAGGATAAAGATGAAGAGACCAATTCATCCGAAGATGAAGGTGACATAAAGCTATGTTTCATGGCAAAAGGAAATGATCAGGATGAGGTAATATCTCCATTTGAAGATTTTAATTGTAGTGATTGGGAAGATGCTTTTAATGAGCTTTTAGACAAATATGAAAATGTGAAGAAAGAGAACAAATCCCTCAAGAAAAAGAAAAGTCAAAATAACCAGGAAACCTCATTGAGTGAAAAGGGTAAAACACTTGAAGCTGAAATTACTCATTTAAAGGAATCTCTAGAAGACAATGAAGAAAGCAAGGCTCAATTAATTGAGATGAAGAGGGAAAATGAATTTTTACTAAAAGTGCATGATGAATTAAAACTGAAAATGCAAAAATTGGAAAGTGATGTTAAAATTGCTGAAGAAAAGTATGAAGCTGTTTGTGGAGTTAACCAGGAACTCCAGGAAAACCTAAAGAAGTTGGAAAATGAAAATCATGACAAACAAGCTTCACTTGAGAAATTAACCCAAGGAAAGGAAAATCTTGAAGCTGTCATGGGGATAAAGGTTAATGTTGGAAAAGAGGGTCTTGGGTTTAATCCAAAAAAGAAAAAGGCTCTAGGAACCAAACTTATCACATTTGTTTCAGAACAAAACACATCTAAGAAGAACCAAACATCTGAAAAGAAAGTTAATGAGAAAAGCCAAGGAAAATCTATAAAGATTGGTGACATTAACAAGGGAAAAGGCATGGAGAAAGTAATAGCTGACGTGCATAAATCTTCATTCAGTTCATCATCATCATCACACCAACATGCATATAGGAAATCTGAGAGTCAAAAGTCTGGTATAAATCAACTGCGTCAACGCAATGTAAACACTGAGTCAACGCATACTGCATTCTAGAAAGGATATCCCGGTAGAAATGCTTGGAAGAGTCAACGCAGCTCTTATGGTGAGTCGACGCCGCCGTCCATGAATCAAAGTCTTTACAGTAGGAACATTGGATGGAAGAGTCGACGCAGGTGGTTTGGAGTGTCAACGCATCCCAGAAATCAGAACATGTATTATGAGAATACTTGGTGGAGGAGTCAACACAATCATCATAATGCGTCTACGCATTTCATGCACATTAACCCATATAGTCCAAGAAATGGTTGGGTGAGTCGACGCAATGGTCCGGGTGCGTCTACGCATCCCATGTATATCAGCTGGCCTAGATTGTCTAATGCTTCATGGGCTAGTCACAATCATTGGAATAAAAATAGAAAAGGTGCAATAAACTCATATCAAAAAGGATTTCAAGGAAATCAGAAAGCTTATAATCCAGTGAATTATAAACATCGAGAATATTCACATAAACAAGCATGGATTTCTAAAAACTTGTTATCCTATTTGGAACAATCATGTGGTTTGAAGGAACCCAAGAGTGTTTGGGTTCCAAAATCTCTTGCTTAAAATGTATTGCAGGAATGCCTTGCAGCCATACACAACCGGTGGTATCTCGATAGTGGCTGTTCAAGACATATGACAGGCGACAAAGATAAATTCTATTTCTTGGTTGAAAAAGATGGAGGTCATGTGACGTTTGGAGGTAATAACAAAGATTCCTGTTATATTGCCTGATAAAGGAAATCAAGATTTCACTGATTGATGTAGTAATTCAGACAATGGGTACGTGCTTGCACCATTCTAGAACTTTACCTTATGCAGCACACCTTACTTCTCTATTTCGGTCAGTGGGAGTGGATTTGAAAAATGAAAGAAAAAAGGTAATCCCCAGAGGCAACATATACTCTTTAGACTATGTTCGGAAATATATGGGATTTAAGATTGTTGATGGAAAACCTGTCAGAATTCTTCCCAGTCAGAAAAATGCCCTCTTGGAAACAAGTAAGGAAACAAGAACAGAGGCACCACTTTCTTCTGGAGTCAAGGATGTAGGAGCAGAAGGCAGTAGTGTAAGAATCCATTCTCCTAGGAGGGAACCTCCAGAAATCCCTCCAGCTCAGGTACATTCTGCGGAGCAAGCTTCACAAGAAACTTTTGAAAGGTCTTCAAGAACTCAAATGGAAACTGGTGAACCTAGTAGCTTTGCACCCACAGAGGGACCTAATTTGTGTAGAACCCTTGGATCTTGTAGCAGATCTTCTTCAGCTTCTAAAGAAATTCCAATTCCAGCAACCGTTGAAGAAATGCTTGTTAATCTAACTATGATGATGCAACGGCACGATGCTAAGATGGACAAACTGATGGAGTTCACAAACTTTCATATCAACCGCTTGCATTCTAGAATTTTGAAATTTGAAGTTTCAGTGTTATCTGAGTGGCAGAAGTTCTTGCTTACCAAGATGGTAACTGACCAGGCTTCCAGGCAAGTACTGAAGGGTATATCCACCCTCCTAGAGAAAATGGTCAACCTGGTGAATGATTTGCATGGCAATCAATCCTCGGTCTTTCAGTCGTTTGTCAAGATCATTGATGTATGCTATGATGTCAGGATTGCAGTTGAAACATTAAAAGGAGAATTTAATTCACTGCCTCATAGCATCAAAGCTATTTTTGATAAGATTGAAAAAGTGATTGCTGAACTTTCCTCCATTGGCAAACAACTAGACAATTCAAAAATTGTTCAAGATGAAATGTCTTCTACCATAGCTCATATGAGGAATACACTGCAAATCCAGCTTCCTGAGATATCACATGATCTACGCACCTTGTTGTCCAGAGATCGTCCTCAAGGTCAAACATCCAGGGCTCGTGGGTCCTCTTCTAGATTAGGCCGGTTCTTTAACTAGATTTTATTATAGTTGACATTCCTTTTTGACTTTAACCCCTTCTTGCTGATGTCAAAGGGGGAGATTATGGAAGTTTTTGGGAATTTTATGAGAAATTTGAATTTGAATGTTAGATGATTGCAATTCTGTTTGATGGATGTACTTAAGCACACATGATGATATTTTTATAAATATGAAGTAATTTCTTTTGTGATGTCTCTATGGTGAAATGTTGATAATATCTATGATTCTGGTTGTCATATTGTCATGTGTCTGCTCTAAATCATATCAGGGTTGCCGTCATCAAAAAGGGGGAGATTGTTGTCCTCCTGGTTTTGATGATGACAATCATGACAAGATGAATACTAAATGCGTTTGTATCTTTTGATGTAAGTTGAAACAGGGTATAAGGTCAAAGTGCTAACGAGTGCGTCAACGCTATCAGCATGTGGCGTGGACGCAGCAGTTCAAATAATCAATACAAGGTAGATTCTGTGATGCACTGATGTGTCAACGCAGTGCCCAAGCAGCGTGGACGCAGCCGTGCAACAAATCACCGAACCCTCTCTCAAAGCGACACAATGCGTCAACGCCACAATATGGGAGCGTCGACGCAATCAGTTTACTTGCTGAAGGGTTAGCTGCTGGAGAACGAATGCGTTAACGCTATGGTTTAGAAGCGTCGACGCAGTGCATATATCTGCTGAAGATTTTGATCGGTTGATGTCTAAAGGCTGCGTCAACTCTGTGAACGTAATGAGTTGACGCCATCTAAGGACTATAATGACGAGTCTGGTGGACTCATTCGCAAGTGACGTCATGACGCCACATCAGCCAAAAGTGTTTGTAAAGTGGCGTTTCCCTCGTGACTCCAGATGACTTAAGGGGGAAGAATCAAGGGAAAGTCCATAAATTCGATTGGGACCCACGTGAAGATGAAATCCATGAATCTGGAAACGAGAGGGAAAGGGGATATAAATAAGAAGGGCGATCAGAGTTCGAACAGGTGAAAAAATGCAGGTAGGAGAGCGACAAAGGCTGTGAAGAACTTGAAGCTGATCGAGCGAATCTGAGGAGCCAAGATTGATCTACTGAGAAGAGACTTACTCAGGAGATCCAAGCACCTCATCAAAGTACATTGTCGCTCAGATCTGGAAATCAGTCCTCCTTTTACCATTGTGTGAATTATTCGTTTCTAGTTTTGTTTGTTGTTGATCCGAACTCTGTTTCAGAACTATTATCTCTCTCAAAGTGTTTTGTTGAGAGAGAGGGGTGTTTGTCTGATCCAGTGTATTGTGCTGAGATCAGAGGTGGACAGGCAGTTGTGCCTTCAAGCTGTTCGCCAGCTGTTCAGGATTGGATCCTGGTGTAGTTGAGCTTGACAGTTCAGCTGTATTGAGGAGTTTGATCCTCGCTTTTGGCCAAGCTGTAACGCTCAGCAGGGTTCCTCACTAAGTTAGTGAGGAGGTGGACGTATGTCTCTGCAGGGAGACTGAACCACCTTAAAACCTTCGTGTTATTCTGTGGTGTGTTTCTCTCTCGTGATTAGCTCAACGTTAGATGCATGAATAGGAACGATTTTCAAATTGACTCAATCCAATTGAATCAGTTCAATTACTTGAATTTGCATCTAGTTATCTTCTTCCGATCAGATTAAGTGTTAAATTTTTGTAAAGGTCAATCTATTCACCCCCTCCCCCTCTAGCTTGACTATCCTCTGTACTCAACAGTTCCTACAGACGGCGCCAATGAAGACGTACAAATTTGGGGTGTCTCCTTTGAGGTATTGTCCTCGCTATGCCCGATGGCGGCTAGGGTTTTGTCTTTTTATCTCTAGTAAAAGCGCCCTCAAAAGAGATGACTTAGGTCTTGCTTATAAGCACATGCCCATCTTTGTAGTTTTCAGTATGTGATCTTTTGATCCCCCTTTTTAGGCATCTACACTACCCCCCCCAGTAAAGGTGGGCTTTGTGGTTATTGGGCCGGCGTTCCCACAGACGATGCCACTGAAGACGTACAAATTTGGGGTGTCTCCTTTGAGGTATTGTCCCCGCTACGCCCGGGGGCGGCTAGGGTTTTATCCTTTTTTACTAGTAAAAGGGCCCTCAAAGGAGAAGACTTGGGTCTTGCTTATAAGCACATGCCCATCTTTGTAGTTTCCAATATCGGGTCTTTTGAGCCCCCTTCTTAGGCCTCTACACTAGCCCCCCGGCAAAGGTAGGCTTCATGCTTATTGGCCCGGGGTTCCCACAGACGGCGCCAGATGAAGAGGAGTGATCTCACGCTATGTCCTTAGCCACACAATCCTGGAAAAGCCTATGTCGTTGTTACCACGATTGAGGATCGGCAAAGCAAGAAACGGGTCAGAGGAACCCGACGTTGAGACCTTGGGAAAAATCCTTTGATGCATAAGTCAGCGAAGTGATAGAGTGTAGGTGGAAAGGGAGTAGGAGAAAGAGTTAAAGGCACGAGATCGCTCTCCACCAGTGGGTGTGGTGTTGAGTACTCAGGATCACCTGTTTCCTATCGGAGGGTTTCCCTTGGTTTATATATTGTTTTCCTCGGTAGGGAGCTTGGAGAAGCCGTAGAGTATAGGGGGCATTACTCGGCCGTTTCGGACCCAGTAGTTTGGTCTCCCCCTTCATCGACTCCCGATCTTCCCTCATTCAGTTACGCTCGAGCACCGCTTGGGTTTTTCCTGATCCGTTGTTACTCGGACTACCAGGCCGAGAGGCCGCCTACGAAGTATTGGTCCGAGTGATTTTTGGGCTTCAAGATAAGTGGGCCTGTCATTGGGGCTGTCACTTGGAGGGCTCCGCCTATTTGGGTCGGGCTGGACCTGGGTGGGCTGCTCTCAATCATTTGTGATGTGACACAACTTAAGACCAATATTGCAAGCAATGCAACGGACACGACATTGTCACACAAGCGGACTCACTCGCATTTGGCACACTCGGGTCCATAGGTGGACCGGCGATGGGGTGAGGGTCTGAGGATGGACCCAGAGGTCTCCAATGGTATGGCTGGCTTGGGGAGGACCCCTAATGGCCTGGGGTTGCCCAAATTCATAGGCGGTCAGCATGTCGAGGGTGTGGGTAAATTGGTCTCGCTCACAACTTACCCGTGGGTGACACTCACATAGTAGCAATTTGAGATCGGGCACTCAACTCACCGGCCGACGGGCAACTAGAAATGATAATAAGGCAAACAAAAGTAAAACCAGCAGAGGAAGTGTCCAGGGGCTCACCTGATTGGTGTGAAGACACCGATCCCAGTTGGAGACGAGGGCGAGCGAGGAAGCATGGGCTTACTCACACGACGCGCCGGAGAAGCTTCAACCTGAAATTTAAGAAATTACACCACTACTCCCCATGCAAGGGGGTTGAACAAGGGGAAGGGAAGTCAATTTTACATCCAAACACTACCTCCTACAGGGAGGGGCGGTAAGCCGTCCAGGCGGGGAGGGGGAAAATTAGCTTAGAGGATTAAGATAAGAAATCCGCCGAATCTGTTCACTCTCAGGAATAGGGGATAGACTGTCACTATCGGCACCGCTGTGGACTCCCCCAAACTCCGATTGCGTGGTAACCAGTAGCAAAACCTTCGTAGTTGACCCAGGAGGATGTCCAATTTTTGGGGGAATTTCTGAATGACGGCGTTGGTCGAGACAGAGGTGCGAACAGGGTCTCTATTTGCTGGTTCTGTTAGCTTCTGCACCTCTGCAGTAGGAAGATGAGGCCATCGCGGACGCTCCCGAGCTCTGATTTAGGCGTGGCCAGAGTCGTCGAATTCGTGGTTGAGTCCTCTTTGAACGGAGACCTGAGGGAATGCCGGAGGAGGTCGGAGCAGATGGAGAGGACCCAAAAATTGCCGGGGTACCAGACTGATTCCAAAGGAAGCTGGTCAGCACACCGGAGGGAGAAACTTTGGAACTCACAGCTTAGGATGCCGAACGGAGTGCCGCTTCTTTGTGGTGGCAGGAGACTTGTAGTAGAAGATCACAGCGGAGCCCCACTTCATGAACTTTAGGGGAATGGCTGTGGGAGACTCTGTAAGTTGCTTCTGGTTGACTATCGAGAGGAAGTTGCGCTGTCTGGCGACGATGGCTCCTCCGGCCAGCCACGAGCTCAGATGGGGACGAGATCACCACCGTTGCGGAGAGGACTTGGAGACACTTCCGATGGTACCTCTTGTGCATCTAGGGGCTTAGGGATGAAGCTGTGGCAGGTTCTGCAACCAGAAGCTTCTCTGCTGCCTGCGAGCTACTGCAAAGTCTTCAACTTGACGAGGATGAAAGGAGCTGGAAGGGGGCCAACACAGTAAGGGGTGGGGGGGTAATGGCTGTGGGGGATGGTAAAGGGTGTTAGGAATTGGTGGGGGTGGCTGGGAGAGGGAGGGGGCGGAGCTAGCAGGGGATGGGGGCTCAGGTCCGGCCTGCTCTCTCTGCACAAGGTGGAGGAAGGAGATGGGGGATGTTCTTGAGAGAATGGAGAGGGAGGATGGGGAGGGTGACCAGATCTGGGGGGGGGGGTGGCCTAGGGTTTGGGGGGAGGGGAAAGGGAGGGAAAAACTTGAATTTGACCTAGGGTTTGAGCCCCTTCAGTCTTGGGAAGGTGGAGGCTTGCTTGGGAAGGGAAAGTGGGTAGTTAGGAGTTGGATGGTGGAGCTAGGATTGGGTGGGGATCTCTTGGGGTTGGGGTGGAGTAAAGAGAGGGGTGTGGGGAGTTGGAGTAGCTTCAATGGAGGGGGAAGGAGAGAGAAAGTAGGTGGGAGGGTGAGAAGAGAGAGAGGGGGTGAACCTCCCTTGATGAGAGAGAGAGAGGGAGGGAGGATTGGAGCTTCTCACTCCACTCTATGGCTTCTCACCAAAGAAATGCAATTTTCTAGAACTCAAGATTCATTCTTCATTCATTCATTCATTCATTCCCTAAAAATGGAGCTAATGGGGTCCTATTTATAGGGAACCCTTATTTTACAATAAGTCCCTGACTTTGGGACTAATGATAAATAACCAAGGGGGAAGGGGGCGCCCCTGGGCCAAGCCCAATGAATTGGGCCCAATAACCAAACTAATCAACCCTATGACACTTAATCTAGGTAGATGACTCATTATCCTAGGTACATTACTCAAATAAAAAGAAAATTACAATGATATGACTCAAATAAAATATGAAAATTACATGACTCGACTTCAAAAAAATGTAACAGACACAATGGAGCCATGACGGCGAGCAATAGAAGCTTGGAAAAATGTGAAGGGCGAGCGATGCCCCCATCAGTTTGTTTATTGGGCCGCTAATTTACCCATCTCTAGAAGCAGTCATAGACAGTACCAAGCATGAGGGTGACTTCAAGAATAAGCATGAGCATCCAAGTAGGCAGACATCAATAAAAATAGTTCATAGAAATGGCATGATTTTTTAAAGCTCAGCAAGCAAGAATGATCTCAGACATGATTTCATTGATACCAATGATGTGAGAGATTTCTAGAGTGACAAGTTCAAGGATGTAGCAATGAAATTCATGCATGTAGCAGACATGAGAGGATTTCAGGGTGACTTTCTCAAAATGAACTAAGACAGCCAGAAGAGTTTTTAACAAACATCAAGGATGTTGGATTTTCAGAAGAAACCAGATAGGATCAATTTTCATGGAAATTATGTTCAGACATTGCAAGGCAATTCATAAATTTTCATGTGAAGCTACCCCTCAGCAAACGCAGGCGCTAGCAATCAAAGGATTTCAGAAGTGAAGCAATTTTAAGCTGAAATAGTTTCAGAGATGTAGGAGTGGACACTACAAATAGACAGCTAGCAGACGATGCTTCATATTCTACACAGGTAAGTCGACTTGGGAGACTTTCACATAACCATAAATGAACAAATAACTATATGCAATGACTCCCCCTAAATGTGTGCATGCATTTCAAATAAGCTTTTTGAAATTTTGACACTATGACATGCATCTAAGTTTGAAAAACATTTTATGCATGATCAAACATATGTGTGCATGGACTCCCCTTATCTAAATGCACTGAAAAATTAGTCTCAACATAAAGACTATGCAAGGAGTTGTTTAAATGTGCTCTATATGCAATTTTTCCCATGGTACCAGGCGAAGAACTTAGGTCTTAAGACCACCTCATGCGTAGTATGGGTTTCCTGACAGAAATGATATGCCCTTCTCCCAACATACCATTTTATGTACCATAGGGTCATGCATGAAAATGCATAACAAATGTAGTGCAATCCTATATGTGAACAATGACTTTTATCAACCTATGCATGACTATGCAAATTTCGTGTGCACATGTGAAAATATATGCAACAGCTTTTGAAATCACAAACTGAATTTTTTATTGAATGCCTAATTATTTGAATTCCTCCAACAACATTTAGTCAGTTGAAAAACAAATAGGCAAGATGAACGACTGAGTTTAATCTGCCAGATTTTAGACTATGATATGCAATTCACTCTCAATCTAATGTATGCACAAATAAATCAACATATGCATTGAGAGATTCATGAAAAATAATGCAAATGACAGATGCAGATGTAAACATGTATGCATGAGATTTTAGCTAACAGATCAAGCATGATATGCAAATTGCCAAACAAGGAGTTATTGTATAACAACACCTAAACATTGTATGCAAAAATTCCTATTGAATAGATAAAGCAAGATATGCAAATTTTCAGGCAGGAGTTTATTTGAGACACCAACTGCAAACAGTACACCGAAATGAGGTTTTTACCACTCATGGGTGCCTTGGCCTTATTGAACCCCTTTTATTATCTTCTTGATCCAAGGCACTCCTGCAACACAAATCCTCATTTTGAATTATAGGTACCCAAGAATTCTTGGGTCCTCTAAGGTTAGCAACACCTCTAGTGGGTGCTTTCCTTGAATTAAGGCAGCAAAATCATCAGATTTCACCTGGATAACAATTATTCATGGAATGCCCAACCTGACCATAGTAACGACAGTAAACATAAGACTTGGTGTTTTTCATGTGCATGGAAAAATCTAACTTCTCTTTATTGACAATGAAGTTCTTATTTTCTTCCCTATAATTCTTTCTACCAACAATCCTACAATTCTTTCTACCAATAGTCAGCCAACACTCATTAGCCTTGTGGCCTTGCTTCCCACAATTGAAACATGCAAGGTATTTATCTCTTGAAGCAAATCTGTTTCTATGAAAAACATGCTGGTTCACAGGAATTTTAGCATGTTCAGCATGAGAATGAAATTTTCTTTGTGCATTGGCAAACCAGCATTGTGCAGAGGTGTGTCCCACCTTACCACAGAAAAAGCATTCAATTCTTTTTTTCTGAATAGTAGGAGATTTCTTATCATGAAAAATTTTAGCATTCTTCCTACCAACATTCTGTTCATCCTTTTTCATTACAAAGCAATCATGCATCAAATGTCCATGCTTACCACAATAGAAACAATTGGCATTTTTTTGTTTTGAAAAATGGGGTTTCACATCAAACCTGTTAGCATTCACATTGTTGTGTTCTTGTTTCTGAAATTTGCTTTGTTTTCGTGTTTTCAGATTTGCAGGCTGTTTGACTTGAGATGTGCTGGCTACTTGGGATGCCTTAACAAAAGATGTCCTTAACTTGTTTTAAAAGGATTTCTTATTGACAATGTTGTAGCCCAGACCTTTTTTTTGGACATTGACTTTAACTCCTAACAACCTATCCAAAATTTCTTTGCCATCTACAAATCTAGACAGAGAGCTTTTCAAATCCAGAATCTCATGTTCCAAAGAAGCAATAAGTAATTCATAGTTTGCATTTTCTTCTTCACATTTAGCCAGTCTTTCATTTAACAATAAATTTACAGACTTGTGGTTTTCAATTTCAGTTTCAAGACTGACCAATCTATCTGAGTTACCCAGAGTTACACACTTACCCTTTTCAAGTACCATCAATCTGTCCATAAGGCAGTGTTAAGTTGTTTCAATTTTTCTATTTCTTCCCTGAGTTTGTCATTTGAACTAACTCTTTTATTAACAACTGGTCATCAGAAGTGACTTGCTGGTTCCTTTTAGTTTCACAATTTTCCAAGCTTCTCTGAAGTTCTAGATTTACTATTTTAACAACGTCAAATTTCTTAGAAACTAATTCATTTTCTTCTTGAAGTCTTTTAAGTTTTCCTTCATTTTCTTCAATTTACTTTTCGAGAATACCATTTTTTGACTTCATTTTATTTAATTCTTAATTAATACTTTCAAAATCTTCCAATTGTTTTCTCAGACAGTTATTTTCTATTTTCAGAGCTTCTAAGTCATCATTCTCTAAACAAGTTTTCGTGCCAGTATTCAGTTTCTTTCTCAACGTCTTGTTTTGTTTTCTTTACTGTTCATGAGACTTAGGCAAATCACCATATGCATCTTCCCAATCTTCTATAGTGAAATTTTCGAATGGATTACTTACCTTTTCCTCATTCTCATTTTGGTCACTGTTGTGATCACTTCCTTCAGCCATCATGCATTTATCCACCTCCCTTTTGTTGATGCGGACCAACTCATTCAATATGTCTTTAGTAGTTCTGTAGGTTGAGACAAAAGGAAAAACATTAGAATCAACTGCAGTTTTTATTAAATTTAAAGCTCTAAGATTATCACTGTTCTTTGATCTGTGATCATCAGTTCACTTAGACTTTTTCTTCGACAATTTGTGTAGCCCTTGAGTGATTAGAGTCCATAGGTAATGATCAATAGTACTTACAAAGGCAGTCATTCTAGCTATCCAGATATAGAATCTAGATCCATTAAACACAGGCAGATGAGCCATGAAAATCAAATCAAAAATAATGAACTAAGTGCAATAATGCACTGAGAACAATAGGACCTACTCTGCAGATCATTGGATCGGATCAATCAGAGACCCACTCCGATACCAATTGTTAGGTGCAATGTGGGATCTAGAGGGGTGGGTGAATAGATCCCCTACAAAAATTTTGCTCAATTAACAATTCACACCCAATTCAAGTTATGATGGAAACTAATAAGGAAGCTAACACTGCAGACTTAGCAATCTACTCAATGATCAAGTCTTAGCACACGATTAAACAAAGACTTCTCACGGATATACTCAAACTGAATCATGCTATCAATTGAGAACAACTTGACTTACCAAATATTGTGCTAAACGGATTCAAGTAGAACACATTAAAGCATCCAGCAATTCACCTTGAATATGTATCAACCCACACAAGACAGATCTCGAACACTTAGCACACAAGAGATCATAAAGCAAACCCAACTCTAGCAGTTCTCACAGAACTGGACTTTAGCACTTAGCATATGAGGAAGATTGCAAAGCTGAACGAATGAAACATAAACATGATAGAGTCTGAGATACACTCAATTCATGATCAACTTGCAAAGGGAGATAAGAGATATGGAATGTACACAGAAGGCAAACCACAAGACACTGGATTTTTAGGTGGTTCGGTCTGCTACCCACAGACCTATGTCCACCCCTCACTCAATCATGAGTAAGGCTTCCCTTGCAGATGTAAGACCGCAGACTCAGTCTACAACAAACGCTGACTAACAGCTTGAACCTGAGAGAGTTAAATCCCTCACCCTGATCTCGCACCCAGCCAGGCCAGTCCCACTACCACTGGTGGTGACCGGAGGAACAAATCATCCCTTCTTTTGTAAATATAGAAGGAACCATGAACAACAGCCCACTACTCACAAAACCCAGAGGATTCAATCCTTTCTTCCTCTGAAGCCACAGAGGGAACCCGGAGACAAACACTTCTCCCTTCTTCTCAACACTCAAAAGGAACCCGATCCCTGGGCAGGGTATCGGAGGAACAATGTAGAAAGGAAAAAATAACAAACGAAAACACAAAAGGAAAAGCAAAACGAATGTGGCTCCACAGGAGCAAGTTAGTTTTGGATTTGATCCACGAACTAAAGAACACCACAAATGTTCAGTAATGTTCGGCTACACACTATCTTTTTCTCTTCTTATTTTTCCTTTCACAGCTTCTCTGTCTGATCCTCTCTCTGATTCTTTCTCCCTTTCACTTCTTCTCCTTGTGGCTCTCGAAGATGGCTCTCTCTTTCTTCCTGATTAGCGCTCTCTCTCTTTCTTCTTAGATGGGATTTCCTTTTCTTCGAAGGCAGCCACCGCAGGACACTTTCTTCAAGGGCTTGGAGAGTATATATATAACAAAGCCTCCGTAATTCTTTGAATGAGATGATAAATCCACTGATATTCCATTGGTCCATTTGGCAATGAAGAATATTCCCTCCTTGGAGTCATCTGGAAGCACGTCAGTCATCCTAGGATCACGTGCCAATCATTGTCCTTCGAAGTCACATGATCACATAAGTCACTCACGTGAGCTGGGCTATTTTTCTGCCTTGCCAATCTATTTTTCAGCCTTACCAGATATTTTTCACCCTTAAAGCATACTTGTCACCGTTACATACGTATTTGTCACCCTAGATTGCGGGAGCTGTCGCCTTTGAGCCTTTTGTCTTTACTTTGCGAGCCGTCACCTTATGACCTATTTGTCACCACTAACTGCCTATTTGTCGCTACTATCTTCTATTTTTCATTACTACTGACCTATTTCTCTACCTTGTTACCCATTCATTCAACTGTGAGTTTTTCCTCATCATTGAAACTTATCTGTCAGTCGATAGCTTCTATTTGACTCCCTTGACTTCTTCAGCTGACCAAGTCTTCTGGCAAATGCTTGTGTTGACTTCAACTTGTGTTACCTTCAGGTTGTGTTGACTTATTTGTCTACCTTGATTTCTTCAGCGGACAGGGTCTTCTGGCAAACTTTTGCGTTGACTCCAGGGTCTGACTGTGTTGACTCTGGGGCTTGGAACATACTTCCCTAGTATGATAGGTGTCCTGGACCGGGTTTGACCTTTGACTGGGTCAATTTCACTGAGTTTGAAGTTGACCTTGAACGTAGTCGACTTGGCCTTCATCCGAAGTCGACTTGGCTTCATCTTTTCTTCAACCTTCAACCCTTTCATTCATTCTTCACCACATCACTTATTTTTCACCCATGTAGAGCCATTTGTCACCCTTGTGGCTTATTTATCACACATAAGCTTCATTTGTCACCAGTAGGCTCTTATTTGTCAGCGATAGACGCCATTCTTCTTCTTCTTTGCATTAGCCAGCAGGTAACTGTTAGATCCCATGGGGTGCAGCCGGATCTAGAAGGGGGGGGTGAATAAATCCTGTTAAAACATTGACCCAATTAAAATCTTAACTGATAAGAACACAAACTATTGCTAGAATGTAAGTAAAATACTTGGACATAAATGACAGTCGATCTAGTAGTGGTTCAAGGAAATAAAACAAGACAGCCATACACAAGGAGCCAACATATTACTGTATGGAAAAGGCTGAGGTCGACGCAGCAGAGCAGAGAGGTCGATGCAGCCTCTCTATGGGCTTGGCTATTAGACAGATTCAAAGCTCATCAAACGCCTAGTGTATGTGTAGACAAGGTAACTTGCTCCTGGCCTAGGTGGACTCCCTAGTACCTATGTGCAAGGATGCAACAGGCAACTGAGGAAATGCAAGTGTAGTGTGAGAGGCAAGCGATGTGCAGATAAATCATTCGAAGTGCAAATCAGTTATTCTTCCTGTCCTGTGAATGGGGGAAATAAGAAATTGATCAATCACATAAAGCACACCCCATTGCACCAGATATTTTTTAAGGTGGTTCAGTTGCAGACCCGCAACCTACGTCCACCCCTCACCGACCCTGATGAGGCTTTACCACACACTGCAAAGCAGCACCACACGGGGATGACGTGTCATACCCCGAACCGATAGCAACGGAACGTGTCGTTTGCTCGGAACGTGGCAGTTAAACAGTCGTGTCAATTAGAACATAGTCAAGACAATATATAATTTGAACAAAATAGAATTTTATTTCAAATATAAGTTTACTACAAATTGGACCCAATAAAAGAAAATACTCAATAAAGGAAAATTTACAATAGACTCATGACTGGAATAATCTTGACATAGACATAAGGTAATAAGACTAGGTGGTTCATCTAGATGTCGGAGCACTCTTCACTCTTTCCCTTGCCCATCTTGTTCGTTCTCGTCATCACTAAGGTCGTTACCTGAAAAATATTAGAAAAACACTAGGTGAGCGACGCTCAGTAGGTCTTAATATCTCAAGCTGCAAGCTAGCTTTAAATAATTAACAATTTTAACATGAACATGCAAGTCATGCAAGGTATCAAAATCGAGAACTACAATGGCATGAGCTAGATTAATTATCTAGAGACAGTGCAAAGGAATGTAGGCATGACAATAGATAATTTCAAGTATTATAAGGATAGTAGATACATGAGAGAATAATTCTAAAAATATCCATGATGAGATAGTAAGCTTTTCAATAAGATTTTCAAGAACGTTCATGATGAGATAATAACAGTCGTTTCAATAAGGCATTCATTTTCATTAAAGCAATTCACGATCACTTTGTAGGATTGGCCATATAAAGGAGTTCAAATATTCAAGTAATGACAAACACTTGTGGAAGTGTCATAGACCAACTTTTACTATCTTTGGTGCAATGCCACACCCGATCAATCATGATACCGGCACACGTTTGGACTTTGCCTCGTCCATGGGATCAGATCCGGACCCCATATTTTATACACTAGCATTGAGTATCAATTTGTTTGGACCTATAGCCCCATTTGTGTCTAGACCAATTCCACTTAAAATAATGGCCAAAGAGCTCCAAGGATCAAGCATTATGTTAGAATCATGGAATGATGAGTTCATGGATAGAACTTTGGACAGGATAACATAGGTGATAAATCACATGAAAAGCGTGACAATTCGAGAATCTGGAATAATTGGCGTCCACTAGGCTGCCACCAATTCAAGTAATAGCGCCCACTGTTAGGTCGCTAAATATGTGAATAGGCACGAAGAATTTGCGACACTTCAAGCGGTCACTCATTCATAATTAGCGTCCAGTGTACGATCGCTAGAACAATAAATTGCGCCAACTGACTGGCCGCCAATTCTATTTGACGTCCACGCTTTGGTAGCTCATTCCAGACAAAATAGGACAAGCTTGAGGGAAAAGCGCCCATCCAGACGGTCGCTCATTCAATTTGCGCCTGCTAGACTGGTCGCCTATTCAGGAAGAGACAGATTTCTCACAGAATTGCCAGAACAACATTCTATGAGGGCCAGGCATCAAGTTTCTTCAGAGTGACATGACAAACAGGGTTCCAGGGTTTTTATGGTACAACCAGCTTGGCTGTCTTGAGGGAATCCAAGGCTAGCATAGACTTACAGATGTCTCAATGAAGAAAGTATTGTTCCAAAGGAAGGAATATCCCGCGGAGGGTCTAATCATCACCGAGAGTTAGTGTGTAAACAATAGAAACCAAAAAGATACCAAGTCTCGGATATGAGACAGTGGTGCCAAAATCCAACGGTCAATGGATCAAAACACGAGTGGAAAACACTCACAAGAAACCTGCGCCCTAACAGTGGTCGCTATTTAAATTAGCGCCCACCGTTCAGGCGCCCTTTCATTCAATTCTAGAATATTAAATAAATTTTTAGAAATTTGTGACTCTTCGAAGAGGCGTAGTATCTTTAATCGGCGCCCTGAGGTACGACACCAATTCCTTTTTTTGTATCTTTATATATATATATCGTTTCAGAAAATATAGGAAATAGCACCTTTTGAAAATGGCGCAGATTCTTTAATGTGCGATAGAGGAATGGTCGCTAATTTTATAAATAATTTCTTTTATATACATAAACTTCAGAAAATAGCGCCTGCTTGCATGGGCATAGGTTAAAATAGGCGACGGGGTTGTAGTCGCCCATTCCCTTTAACGTTTTCTGCTATAATGCATCGCGTGGATGCGCTTGCAGGCTCATGCTTCTATTTTATTTCGATTGACATTGTTCATTAGGGGATGAACAGTGCTACTTCCAATTCAGATGGAATTTTGGAAAACTAAAGACATGACAGTGAAGAGAAAATTGTAGGGATCCCAGAAATATACATATCATGATTTTTAGATACATGATTCCATAGTTATTGAATTTTGAACATGTTGTAATTATTATTTATCTAGAAGAATTAGCGGCAGTTGTACTGTCGCCGATTAATTAGCGCCCATTTGGACGGTCGTAGTTTCTTGTGAATAGCGGCCATGCAGTGGTTGCTAATTCCTTTTCATGCAGTAACGATTCCAGACGTTCAAAAATCACGTTAAACATGCTAGATATACATGCATGAATCTCATGAAGGAATCTACATGCTCTAATGATCTATCATGATAGTTATCTTGAGTTTTGCTAGGGAGATTGCCTACCTCGATGACGCTTTAATGGTGAAGAATAAGAAATTGCTGGAAGAAGAAGAAAAGCAGAAGATGATGATCAACTGCAGTAGAGGAAGAAGAAGCCTTGCTTCTTTACTACGGCAACGACAACGACATTTCTTTTGACAACAACAGTAGCTACAACTGCAGTACCTACAGGAAGAAGAGGAAGAAGATGGCTTCTTTGTGCAGCAACAGCGGTAGCACTAGCAACCGCAGCAGCAAAGGAAGAAGATGGAGGAAGAGCAACTGCAGCGACAGCAACATCTCGCCCATGTGAAGGGAGAAGCCGGATGCGTGGATGTAGCGATAGCAGCAGTAGAACCAACAACAATAGCAGTGGCTTCCACGCTTGAAGGGTCTTATTTATAGGGATATAACCCTATCGTGGGTTTTAAGTCCTAATGGGATTTAAATTTCCCCACATATAATCCTAGTGGAATAGAATTTTCCTCATGCAAATTCTACACTTCCGCCAATACTTAGCCGCTTTCTACTGGGTCTAAAATCCTAATGCTCCTTGCAAGACTCTGTTCGAACATAGTGAGGTTTTAGAAAACCTTACTTTCAAGCTCAGCATTACTTCCAGTCCCTGTTAACCTCAGCTAGCCATACATTGGATGGTAAGCTTCTTGAGTGTATTCCTTGTTTTGTTTCTATAAAGCAAAATCTCCTCTTGTGTGCTACACCTAGTGCTCAGGAAACTAAAGAGGCAGTGTGGTCTCTTGATGGAGCTAGTGCTCCAGGCCCGGATGGGTATTCTAGAGTTTTCTTTACTACTTGTTGGGAGATTAACTGTCAGGATGTGATTTCTGTAGTGCAAGATTTCTTTGCGGGCTTTCCTCTCCCTTGAGGTATCTTCTCATCCATCATCACTTTGGTGCCCAAGGTTGCTGAGCCTAAGTCTTTCAACGATTACAGGCCTACCAGCTTGTGCAATTTTGTATATAAGATCATCACCAGAATTTTCTGTCTGAGGCTTGCTCCTTTATTGCCGGCCATCATATCTAATGAGCAAGGTGCCTTTGTCAAAGGAAGGCATAATGCCGACAATATAGCGCTTTCTGCCCAGCTAATGAAGGACATTAATAGAAGGGTCCATGGTCATAATGTCATATTTAAATTAGACATGGCTAAATCCTACGATAGGATGGAATGGGACTTCATGTTGGCTGCCCTGCATCGCTTTGGTTTCTCTAATAGATTTACCTCCTACATTGGCATGCTTCTGGCAAACTCTTGGTTCTCCATTAACTTCAATGGCTAGGCGGCAGGTTTTTTTAAATCCTCCAGAGGGATCAGGCAAGGGGATCCTTTGGCACCGTACTTGTTCATTCTTGTTTCGGAGGTGTTAAGTAGGGGCCTTAACCAAATTTTTAAGGTGAGTATAATTTGGTATTTTAAAGGTCCCTGCGGTTGTCCGCTGATCAGTCACCTTCTCTACGCGGATGATACCATGATCTTTACAAATGGAGCTCGCGGGAATATTCAGGTGCTCCTCAATTTCTTGAAATGCTATGAAGATTGCTCGGGTTAGTTGATCAATACTGGGAAGAGCTCCTTCATTCTGTCAACCAAGGCCCCAGGTCTCTTTCATGCTCCTTCCATCAATTAACCAAGTTTCATCAGCCAAGTGATTCCATGAAGTACTTGGGCGTCCCGATCAAGCCTGGAAGGATGTTAGTTGCTGACTACAAATTTTTGATTAATAAAGTGGACGCTAAGCTTATGGGGTGGCAGACCAAATTTTAATCCCAAGCAGGGCGCGCTGTCCTCATCCGATCCGTCATTCGCAGTCAGCCTGTCTATGTAGCTTCCTCTCTCTGCATTCTTAAAACCATCATGACCTTCCTGGATAGGCTCTGTGCGAATTTTTTCTGGGGAGGGAATGATGATTTGAGGAAATGCCACTGGATCTCCTGGGAGAGCATTCAAAAATCAGCGGTGGAGGGAGGTCTGGGCATTCGCAGGTTTGAGGATGCACAGGTAGCCTTGGCTGTCAAATAGCTCTGGCATGTTCTCCACGGGACGTCCTTATGGCCGAAGTATGCTAGATGCCGGTTCGTTAAGAAGCACTTCTCGGAGATCTCTGACCCCTTTCCTGCTGGGATGTCTAAGAGAATTTTTACTAAAGCTAAGGCGTTGGTTGTATCCAACTCTCGTTGGATTGTGGGGGATGGAAGAAAAATAGATTTCCTTAGAGATATCTGGATTGGCGATCGGCCTTTGGAAGCTTATCTTGATGATCGCGACTCATCTCCACCACAGCTCACTGTTAGGGAGGTTATCTCTCATCGCTCTCATTGGATATGGGGCAAACTACAAATATGTGTTGATATCATCTCTGCTGATCTTACTGAGGTGGCGGATATCTGTGTTTGGAGTCCGTATCCCACTAGCTTCTTCTCGATTAAGTATGCTTACCAATCCATGCACCATAATGACATTTGCAGGAGTCCATTTTGTAAACTCTGGCATTCTGCCTTCTCCCCTCGGGTGGCATTATTTACCTGGCGCCTGCTGTATCGTGCAGTCCCTATTGACAGCCGCATTGCAGATTGCGTCATCCCATCTGTTTCTAAATGCGTCTGCTGTCATACTCCTTCTTAGGAGACTTTAGATCACCTTTTTATCACCAGCGACATGGCCAGCAAAATGTGGAACTGGCTTTAGCCTTTATTAAAAAACAACATTGATTTAGCAGAGCACATCACCACCAGATGTTGGAACATCATCACCGCCTCCAACATGACCTCAGCTCTTCAGTTTGTTGGCCTGTATGCGGCGATCCTGGGGGTGTGGGAGGTTTGGAAGAGTCGGTGCTCTGCCCATTTTGAAGGTAAGCTCTGGAGATTGGCAAACACCCAACAACATATTTGCGGTATGATACAAGCTACTTTAAATAAGGTGACCTTCCACAAACCACTTGCCCGAGAGGAAGAGGACATCCTTCGAGGCTTTAATCTATCGCCCAGGATTACTCAGAAGAGCCCGCAATTGGTCAGCAGAACCTTGGCCCACACTAGGGGTGTCAACGAATTTAAAAGATTCAACAACCCGATCCGGATCCGAAATTTTTTTCGGATTCGGATCGGACATTTGATCCGAAATAAGAAGATTTCGCGTAATCGGGGCAACACATGTTTGATCCGAAAGTGAGGGATTTTGGGGCGCATTTCGGGGCAATATATGGGAGGCCCCCATTTCGGGGCGACCATCTCCCATCCCAGGGCTAGGGTTTTGGGGATGCTGGGGCCGCCATTTCCCATTTCTAAGCGTCGCGAGACCCTTCTCAGCAGGGGTTTTTGAGATCTCGCAGGGCGACGGTGTTCATCAGCGATCTCGGCTCCCACGACGGCACCCGCGACGGTGATCCCATCTCTTCTCAGCATCTCACCGTTTCGGGCTGACCGTCTCCCATTTCGGAGCATCGTGATACCGTTCTCAGGGATTTCAGGGCAAAGATTTCTGAGATCCTCGGAGGGCGGCAGATCTCGGCACCCGAGATGGCGATCCCGTCTCTTCTCAGCATCTCACCGTTTCGGGGCGACCGTCTCCCATTTCTGAGCATCGTGACACCCTTCTCAGGGATTTCGGGGCAAAGATTTCTGAGATCCTCGGAGGGTGGCGGATCTTGGCACCCACGACGGTGATCCCGTCTCTTCTCAGCATCTCACTGTTTTGAGGTTGTTGGAGCCCCGAATGGGGTACTCCTCTTTTCAACGGCTCGAGGGATATGGGGTACTCCTCTTTTCAAATGCTCTTCTCCATTTCTGTCTCCCTCTTCTTCCAAGTCCCGATCTTCTTCCAAGTCCCACGTTCTAGGAGGTGGCCCCCTAATAGATAAAAATCTATTTTTTCCTTAATGGTGCGTTTGGGTTTCTTTGTTGTGCTTCTCTAGTAGGATTTGAACTGTTTTTCTTTGTTCTGCATTTGAGTTGTGGCAGGTGTATCCTGTGGCCTGTGGGGACAAGGGCTTGGCTTCTTATCAGTCGTATGTGGTTCTTGTTTTGTAGGGTTATTTTTTGTGTAAGTATGCTTCGACATGTATACTGTCATTAAAACTGAAATTATACAATTAATATGTACCAAGAAATGCCTTTGCATGTTTACTATTTTTGCATTGAAATAAGTGCAAATGTGCTGTAACGGTAAATCATTGTTCTAGTTTAATAATTGTCTGATAAATCAATTCTCCTTTGTGGAACCTTGTGGGGTGGCCAAAATGGTTGTCTTCTATTTTCAGATGAACAATGGAGGCATGGATTCTAGCATTTCCAAAATGGGAGTTTGATTGGAGGTGCTAAACTGAATTCTAGCATTCCTGTGAGTGTTCTTCTAATCCAACTACATGTGTTTCATTTTTGGAAAACATCCCTTTCTGACATGTGCTCTTGTGTAGCATTTTTTATCCTTGTATGTATAATACTGCAGCTAAGTGACCAAGAGGACCTCACAATCCAAATCTTTTAGACAGGGAAAAAACTGGCAGACTGTTGTCCCAGACGTTTGCCCAGTTGGTATGATCAAAGTCTTAAGTGATTCGTCAGTTCTTCATTATGCTCCTTCAACTGATTATCTTATGTCAATATCATACATCATTACTTCCAGTAATCTTTGATCAATTTTACTATTTGTATATGTAGAAATTGATGATCCCCTCAGACACTCAGGAAAAGAATGTCCAGAACTGTAATGCTGCATTGCAATACCTTAAGTTGGCTGGGGTTCCATTATCTGATGAAGATGCAGTTTGGTTGTTGCTCAAGATGTTGCCACTGGGGGGTGGGGAGCTCATTCTTTCATTGCTCTGGAATATTTTTGTTCGTTTGCAACTATAACTATATGTTGTATTCTAGGATCTTCAGCTCAATATCAATGTTCAGTTCTGATATCCATTATGAAGTGATAGTAACTAAAGTGGTCACCTTTCTATGCATGTATATTTAGGTTTCTGTCATCATAATTTCATAACACCTTTGTCATTTTTATCAGAGGTTGCTTTAAATCAAGTTCTCACTATCTGCTACTTTTGTATGATGAGCACTTTTTAATCAAGAAACTGTGTATACTAAGCAAACATATACTAGCTTATTTTGTTTTATTTTATTTTTTCTGAGGGATGTCAAGAGGCTCTACCTGACATGGAAGTTAATTGTGCACAGGAGAGGGTGATAGAAGTGGATGGGACTATAGGCTATGGTAGTGGAATAGACAGTCCTGACCTGATCCGAATTTATAATTTCAGATCCAAAATATCAAAACAGGAAGGTCCAACTTTGTAGTTTTAGATCTGAGATTGCAAATTCCTGAATTTGTAGTTTCGGATCCAGAACTGCAAGCAAAATAATCGGATCCAAAATTACAAACTGCAATTTTGGATCTAAATTTGTTTGATGTTTCAGATCCGAAACTAATTTGATATATATCCCTATTTTAGAGTCAATCATATACTTCATTTCGACAGTTCCCTTTACATGCTTGTGTGCATACCATTGTGTCTTGCTAGAAATGTCCTTCTCCATATGTGTTGATGGATGTTATTAGAATTGAGTTATTCAACTTAAAATCTCAAGGTGATGAGTGGAGATGACTCTATTATTATAAACACATTATAATTTTATCTCTTTTAATGTGAAACTATTTTAAGACACCCCTTCACGTGAAAGCTGATTTAGATTTTGTCGCATGGATCATAACTAACACGGGGTGTGTGACTCCATCGAATCATGATCATAGACTCTTATATCATATTAAAATTGAGTCATCCAACTCAAAATTGCAAGATGTTAATCGAAGAGAATTATACTATTATAAATACATAATTTTCTCCATTTTCCATAAGTGGCTACTCTTAACATATGCACATTCTGTTTTCTATAGGTTGGTCACAGACATACCAGCGACAACTGGTGCAACTTTTGGTGAGGATATAACATATGTATATCCCTTCATCATTCGTACGCATATACATAGATACTGCTCCTTTTCCTGCCGGAATATTTCGCTAAGCACATTTAGGTCTCTTAATTTTAGTTGTGCGTGGTTACGAAGAATGGGTTTTCTGCCGTCTGATGCTGAAAAGGAAGTCATGAATGTACATTATGAATATTTTGTCAGAAACGAAGCCTGTGCATTTGTCTGCCTGAAGTGGATGAAATGGACAAGTAACCTGTGCAGCAATATGTCGCCTCAGGGAATACCAGAAAATGTTTTCTGCAGGCTTTGGAAAACAATATTAACTGCCCTTTTTTCATGCAGAGTGAGTCTGCAGATCACAAGTTTGCTAAGGTGATTGGATTTGCAAGTTCTTTCATTTCTGCCCTCAATTGGATTTACAAGACAGAATATGGTTGAGTCTGAAACTGATGTCATGTATGGAGACTAACATTAAGTCTGTATTTTTATTTTTGCAGTGCAGAGAACTGGATGGGAATGGTTTGATTTTAGACTAGAAAGATTGTCTCCAAAGAAGATTCATTAGATCTGAAATTTCTTTAAGCCTAATGTGTTTGTTACGTGGATCCAAAAATAGATCCATTAGATCCGAAAATAGGATCCAGATTTCCCAATCCAGTTAACTTATATACCAGTTGATGTTTATTCTTAATATCCATCCCAAGAATAATGGATTCAAAATAGGATCCGGATTTGGATCCAAAATCAGGAACACATTGAAAAAAAATCATATTAAGATTAGGGTCAGATCCGGATCCGAAATTTTATATTCGGATCCGGATCAGATCTGAATCCGAAATAATACTGTATTACGGATCCGGATCAGATTCGGATCTTAACATATTGGATCCGAATTCGGATCCGACCGGATCCGACCTGGATCCGATCCGTTGATAGGGCTAGCCCACACTAGTTATAGCCTTCATGTTGACGGTGCATCCAAAGGCAATCTTGGTTATTGTGATGGTGGAGGTATTATCCGAAACAGGGAGGGGAGATTCATCATCGGCTTTGCTCACTTCTATGATTCTGGTAATAGTTTGATTACAGAGACTAGGGCCCTTTATGATGACCTTCATTTGGCTGCATCTAGAGGTTACCTTGTAGCATCCTGAATTTTTAATATTAAATATCACCATATTATTTAATTGATTTCATAGCTCAATTTTTTTAATTCTATTAAATATGAAGAAATATGTATCTTATGTAAAATTCGATTTCCAGCAACTTTGTCTTCAGAAAGGAACCCAGAATAAAATTGATTAACGCCCAATTTCACATTTTAAGCTAAAAATTGTTACTTTTTAAGAACAAACTAAACTTCCTTAATTGGACCTTAATTATTACCCAATTGGGCTTTGATCAAAGCCAAACCCTAGCACAACTATAGAGGATCGTTTCCCCTCCGAAAACCCAAATCCTAGAACTTTCATTTGGCCGCGACGACGGATTAGATTCTTTCCCAATTTTTTCATCAATTTTTTCCCTTTGGACTCTTCACCCTGATTCGATCACTAGAAGCATCCATAGATCTTTTAAATAGAGGGATTTCGATCGCTGAGAACACTATTTGCTCCGGCGGCTTGTGGCGTGGTCGATCGTGGCCGGACGTGGGCGTATTTTGGCATTCTAGGAGCGGCCTAATTAGGGTTTCGGTGACCTTTTTCTTCTTCCTTTTCCATCGATTAAAGGTAGGTGTCTCTCAGGCTGAATTGTTAACAAAATATATAATCTTGTTCATTTCTCTGAGCTCTTTCATTTGATACCAATTTGCCCAAATTTCATGCACTATGTTGTTCCAATTTCAGCGTTTACTCGGAGGTATACCCGAAGGGTTACTTTCCAAGTTAGTCCGTTTTATGTTATTTAAATCACTCTCAACTAAAATTAAAGCATGCTATCTTATGTGTCTTTGAATGCTCTTTCCAATGGTACCCCTTTGTCCAATTTATTTTCTCCCTATCGCTTGTAAACGAGTTTTGATCGTGGTGTGTCGAGGTTCGCCGTCGGCGAGTCTAGGGTAGGCAAGCGGCCCTTCCAGCGACCGCTTGGGATACCAAACGGTCGCGCGATAGACTGCTTGGCCACCTTGAGTTTTCAAAAAAAAAAGTGTATAATGTTAAACGGCCATATGATAGACCGTTTGCTCTGTCAAGCGGTCTCAGTGTAGACCGTTTCTGGCCTCTCGCAGAGAGAGATTTTTTTTAAAGTCTATTTTATGCATTTTGACTTGAAACTTACCTTGTTTAGCATGTAATTGACTAGTAATGATGCAGAAACGAAGTGTTAACTTAGTATCATGAACTATAAATTGAAATTTCACTAAAATACAAGAAAAATTTCTTTTGATTATCACCGTTGGACTAAGAGGTGAATTAGTGGAATAAACTTGGTTCTTAACTTCTTGATCTTAAACCTTGCCACTTATAATTACTGATAATTTGGTTCTAATGTCATTGTTAGACAGTCATGCCACTCCAATGTGATTGACTGACCGCATCGTTCACATTTTCTGTGTTTTATATAGCCTCAATCTTGTAATAGTCGGGACTCTCCGCAAGATACTCCTTCCGTCGGACTAGGACCACTATTATGAGACCTCTGTAAGGCCCCGTGAGCCTGGGATTCCCTCCAGGATGCCGGGTAGGTTGTACCATAAAGACCAGAACCCACGAACTGATTTGATTCACGTTTTGGGACATTCCACATCTGGATTGTTCTGAACGCCTAGCGGCCCACCTGGAGACCGCTAAGAGACCCTTCGCGGCCCAGGGCTAGACCGCTAGGCTTTCCTTGGCCTGATTGGAAGCTGGCTTGGGTTAGTCAGATTATTCTTGAACCCAGTCAACTCTGACATGACCAAATCATTTCTTTTGACCTTGGCTTCGTGGGCTGAACCCTGGTTTGGACCCACTTTCTCTCAGGCTAAATTGAAGACTCTTTTTGTCCACTTGAAAGCCTTGATATTACTCAATCTGGAAACGGTCTAGGACTAGACCGTTAGCATCATCCTAGCGGTCCTGGTATTGACCGCAAACCTTAAAATTGAACGTGTTTTCTGTGATTTTGTTGTGATAGTAGTCTTACCAAGGATGGCCTTGGACTGCGAAGTCTTGCCTTGGCTAATGGTCACTTTGGACTGTCAAGTCATTTCCTAAGACTCTCAAGTCATTTCCTATGATATCTTATTCCAACTTTCCTTGAAATTTCTCTTGATCGTAGAAGTAATTTTCATAAGCTTAAACCTTGGAACTTTTGGCCATTCAATGTGGTGAATGTCTAGATTGGGATCTATGATCCAACCCTTCAATGCCAACGGATCATAAAGGGCCCGGTCTGGTCCTGGGAGGAGCGCCCGAAAGTACTTGTGCCCTGGAGAGTTTGTAATGACAAGGTGTGGCATTGCACTGAAGTGCATGACTAGTGTGTTAGTGTATGACATTCTACTTCACTCAATCACTTGAAAATTCATGACGTGCGTGCTTGTTATGGCCAGTTCACATTAAACCTTGAAACCTTGTGGAAAGTTCTTGTTATACTTGCGCTTGTTCCTTACATTAAATCTATCTTTCCTTTCTCTTATCTGTTATTTATCGCTTGCCATTTGATTATTATCACTCTTTTATTTCATTGTTATACATTCTAAAATGATTAATCACTTAAACTGTGCCTGGTGATAGAGATATAAAATCCTACTGACCTTTCGCTCACCCCTTTCTTTCCAATCCTTTTCTGGTAATACGGATAAGGAGGTGTACACTGACGGGGACGGGAACGAGTGATTATGGAGCGAGCCTTCTACTTGTGTTTTGAGTCGATGTCTTAGTTAGTCGTTGAGTCTTGATAGTTCAGGGTCTATGTAATTTTTCTTTCTTTTGGTTGAAGTAGGTGTTAGTGAAAGTCCACAAGATGTCGTTGTAATGAGTACATTCCCTCCTTATTATCAATAAAGTTTGGTTATTTGCATTCTAAATAGTGGCCTTGATGTATGGTCTCTTGTGGCAATGTATGCTCTGATTGACATGAATGATATAACTACTGCGCTCCGATTTTTCACGTCGGGACGTTACAGTTTTTGTGGTATCAGAGCCTAGGTTTTCTTTATACCCTAGGTTTCTAGTAGTGTCATAGAACCCATGACATTAATAAAGTCAAATCCGACCTAGTAAGGTGGGGTAGAGACTTGGGTTAAGTTAATTTACCAACTCTAAGAAAATGAATTTGGTAGAACGATCTTAATTAATTTCCCTTTTACGCTGTAAGAATTTCCCGTAATGGCAGCTGAGCGCGCACAGTGGCGGGACATGCAACGCACGGTGCAAGGCCTGACCTAGGCCTTACAGCATGTAGCTCAAGGCGGCGCACATCACGGAACTCACAATCTCCATCAAAATTTTCAAGGCTCGAATCCCCCTCGTTTTGGCGGATCCGCAGACCCAGACGAGGCCGAGAATTTGCTGAAGGAGATGAAGCGTATCTTCAGAGTTATGCAATGTGGTGATCAAGACCGAGTCCTTTTGGCAACTTTTCAATTGGAGCGCGATGCACGAGCTTGGTGGGAAGCTGTGGAAGCCACGCTCAGTAATAAGCGGGCAACGTGGGACGAGTTTAAGGAGCATTTTAACAGCAAGTATTTCTCAGATCGTGTGCAAGAGAAGAAAGCGGCAGAGTTTGCTACTCTCAAGTAGAGAAATTTATCTGTTGCTGAGTATGAGGCAAAATTTGCCTGATTATCTCACTATGCATCACATCTGGTATATACGGAGAAGATGAAGGCTAAGGTATTTTTGAACGGATTGAAACTTCAGTACATCAGCCAACTAGCACCTTTGGAGATCCACACTTATGCTAAGATTGTGAGGAAGACCCAAGTTCTCGAAGACACAATGGAGATGATGGACCGGATAAGAGGTCGAGACAAGAAGAGGGAGCAGACTCCTAGCTCCGGGAACTTCAAACCCACCAATGGCAAGAAGAGGCCCAATGGCGGGCTGAGTTTTTCAAAGGACAAGAAACTGAAAGAAGGCGAGAAGATGGCCGGATTGACTGCTCCATCTAAAGCAGTCTGCAAGTATTGTGACTGCCCAGGTCAGAAGATGGAAGAATGTTAGCGCAACTTGGGCGCTTGTTTGAGATGTGGTAGCAAGGACCATCGTATTTCTGAGTGTCCCCTCATTACCGAGCAGGTGGCATCTGACAAGCCGCAGGGGAGTCATAGGCGGCAGGGCAAGCTCCAAGCCCTCCAAGATGCAGAGACTGAGACCGAGGCTACTGAGGAAGGAGGTATTGTCGAAGGTAGTCTTACTATTCTTTCTAGGCTAGCATTTGTACTTTTCGACACTTGAGCTACTCATTCTTTTATATCTCAAAAATTTGCTAAGACTTTGTCTGTGAAATCGGTATTATTGGATTCTCATCTTGTGATTTTAACCCCTATTGGTTCGGGGTCAGAGATTAAATACTATTACCCCTCTAGTGAAGTTTTCATTAATGATTGTAACTTATCTACTGATTTGGTATGCATGAAGATGAAAGATTATGATGTGATTCTTGGAGCTGATTGGTTAGCTAGACATGGGGCTAGTGTCCATTGTAAATCGGGAGTGGTATCTTTCTCTGGACACCCTGAGCTTTTCTTTTCTGGCTCTAGGCAAACTAAGTCCGTGCCACTTGTTTCGGCACTCCGGGTAGATAAGTTGTTAAGGAAAGGGTGTCAGGCATTCTTGGCATTGATCTCTTTAACAGATAAAAAGGAAGTTGAGTTGAAGGATATCTCGGTTGTCCAGAATTTCCCAGAAGTGTTCCCTGTCGAATTGCCAGGTCTTCGTCCTGAGAGGGAGGTGGTTTTATCCATTGACTTAGTTCCGGGTGCTTCACCTATTTCTAAAGCCCCATATCGTATGTCCCCTGTTGAGTTAAGGGAATTGAAGGAGCAGTTGCTGGACTTCTTAGAAAAAGGGTTTATTCGTCCGAGTACTTCCCCGTGGGGTGCTCCTGTACTCTTTGTAAGAAAGAAGGATGGTTCATTGAGGCTATGCATTGGTTAACGCCAGCTGAACTAGCTCACCGTGAAGAACAAGTATCCATTGCCAAGAATCGATGAGCTATTTGATGAGATAGCTGGAGCTCAGTATTTCTCGAAGATCGATCTCAGATCTGGATATCACCAGTTGAGGTTAAAGGACAGAGATATTTTTAAGACGGCATTCCGTAGTAGGTATGGGCATTTTGAATTTGTTGTTATGCCGTTTGGACTAACAAATGCTCCTGCAACTTTCATGCAGCTGATGAACAGTGTGTTCTGACCCTACTTAGATCAGTGGGTTGTAGTATTTATCGATGATATTCTTATACACTCCAAGAGCAAGGAGGAGCATGAAGAGCACTTGAGCATGGCGTTGCAAACATTAAAGGATCATCAGTTACATGCCAAGTTCAGTAAGTGTGAGTTCTGGCTACAAGAAGTGTCTTTTCTGGGGCATATTATTTCTACAAATGGAATTTCGGTAGATCCTTCTAAAGTGGAGATAGTACGTAATTGGGAAAGGCCTGTGAATGCAACTGAGATCAGGAGTTTCTTAGGCCTAGTAGGTTACTATCGGTGGTTCATTAAGGATTTCTCCAAAATTGCAGTGCCCTTGACTAGATTAACTCGTACAGAGAATCGATTCGAGTGGTCGGAAGATTGTGAGAGGAGTTTTCAAACATTGAAGGAGTGTTTGACCACTGTCCAAATTTTGGCCCTGCCTTTTGGAGAAGGAGGTTTTGAAGTATATACCGATGCTTCAGGAATCGGCTTAGGCTGTGTGTTGATGCAACGAGGGAAAGTGATAGCTTATTCTTCCAAGCAGCTAAGAAAGCACAAGGATAATTACCCTGTTCATGACTTGGAGCTAGCAGCAGTTGTGTTTTCTCTGAAGATTTGGATGCATTACCTATATGGAGAAACTTTCACAATGTACTCGGATCATAAGAGCCTAAAGTACTTATTTTCTTAGAAAGAGTTGAATATGAGGCAGAGAAGGTGGCTCGAGTACTTAAAGGATTTCGAATTCTCTATTGAATATCATCCCGGGAAGGGGAATGTTGTGGCGGATGCTTTGAGTAGAAAGTCGACGGCTAGATTAGCGAGTTTGATGCTTCAAGAATGGAAGTTGTTAGAGCAGTTTGCAAGCCTAAATCTTAATGTCACCGAGAAGGAAGATCGGGTTATGATTGCTCATATCTAGCTTCACTCAGAGTTGCTGGCAGAGATTAAGCAACTACAGGATAATGACCCGTTGATAGTAGAAATTAAAGAACATATGGCTAGTCGACCGGATTTTGTGTTGGCCGATGATGGTGGATTATTGTTCCAAGGTAGAACTTGTGTTCATGATTCTACAGAAGTGAAGAAAAAGATTCTCGAGGAAGCTTAAAAGTCCAAGTATACAATTCATCCAGGAGCCATGAAGATGTATCGAGACTTGAAGAGGTCTTTCTGGTGGCCGAACATGAAAAGAGAAGTGGTCAAATTTATAAGGAAATGTCTAGTTTGTCAGCAAGTTAAGGCCGAACATTGTAGGCCTGCTGGAAAATTAAAGCCTCTCGAAATACCAGCAGTGGAAGTGGGAGAGTGTCGGCATAGATTTTATTATGGGCTGCCTAGAACTCGTAGTAGTTTTGATGCAATTTGAGTTATTGTTGTTCATTTGATAAAGTCCACACACTTTTTGCCAATTAAGTCTAAGTAGACTGTAAATGTTTTGGCTGCCCTATATATGAATGAAATAGTAGGGTTGCATGGAGTCCTTGTGTCCATCATATCTGATCGATACCCTAGGTTTACCTCTCACTTTTGGAAAGGTCTGCAAGCATCATTGGGAACTCGTTTGAACTTCAGTACTGCTTTTCACCCTCAGACTGACGGGCAGACTGAGAGGACAAACTAGATTTTTGAAGACATGTTGAGAGCTTGTATGATTGACTTTGGAGGCAGTTGGCATCAACATTTACCTCTGATTGAGTTTTCCTATAACAACAGTTACCAGTCCAGTATTTAGATGGCACCATTTGAGGCTTTGTATGGAAGAAGCTATAGATCCCCTCTTTGTTGGGAAGAGATCGACGAGAAGCAATGGCTCGGACCAGATCTTGTTTCAGAGTCATCCAAAAACATTCAAGTCATTAGAAACTGTTTGAAGATTACTCAGTCCAGGCAGAAGAGCTATGCTGACAACAGAAGAAGGGATTTAGAATTTCAGGTTGGAGTGCATGTGTTTCTGAAAGTTTCACCGTCAAGAGGAATTAGAAGATTTGGAATCCGAGGCAAGTTAAGCCTGAGATTTGTTGGCCCATTCAAAATCTTGGAGAGAGTAGGTGAAGTTGCCTATAGACTGGCGTTACCCCCACAGTTATCAGGCATTCATAATGTGTTCCACGTATCTATGCTACGGAAATACGTATACGACCCCTTGCATGTCATCCAATATGCGGATCTGGAAGTGAAAGAGGATCTATCCTATGAAGAAAATCATGTCAAGATTTTGGACTACAAACAGTAGGAACTCAGGAACCGATCCATTCCAATGGTCAAGGTCCAGTGGAGTCGGCGCGGAACTGAAGAAGCCACGCGAGAGTCCAAAGAAGCAATTAGAAAGTTGTATCCCGATTTGTTCTGAGGTTGGTTTTGTTTTTATAAGATTCGATGAATTTGGGGATCAAATTCCTTAAAGTGGGGGAGGGTGTAGCATCCTGAATTTTTAAGATTAAATATCACCATATTATTTAATTGATTTCTTAGCTTAGTTTTTTTAATTCTATTAAATATGGAAAAATATGTATCTTATGTAAAATTTGATTTCTAGCAAACTTTATCTTCAGAAAGGAACCCAGAATAAAATTGGTTAAGGCCCCAATTTCACGTTTTAAGCTAAAAATCGTTGCTTTTTAAGAAAAATCTAAACTTCCTTAATTGGACCTTAATTCTTGCCCAATTGGGCTCTGATTGAAGCCAAACCCTAGCCCAACTATAGAGGATCGTTTCCCTTCCGAAAACCCCAATCCTAGACCTTTCATTTGGCGGCGGAGGCGGATTAGATTATTTCCTAATTTTTTCACCATTTTTTTCCCTTTGGACTCTTCACCCTGATTCGATCACTAGAAGCATCCATAGATCTTTTCAATAGAGGGCTTTCAATCTCTGAGAATCCTATTTTCTCCAGCGGCTGGTGGCGTGGTCGATCGTGGCCGGACGTGGGCGTAATTTGGCGTTCTAGGAGCGGCCTAATTAGGGTTCCGGTGACCTTTTTCTTCTTCATTTTCCATCGATTAAAGGTAGGCGTCTTTCAGGCTGAATTGTTAACAAAATATATCATCTTGTTCATCTCTCTGAGCTCTTTCATTTGATCCCAATTTGCCCAAATTCCATGCACTATGTTGTTCCAATTTTAGCGTTTACTCGGAGGTATACCCAAAGAGTTACTTTCCAAGTTAGTCAGTTTTATGTTATTTAAATCACTCTAAACTAAAATTAAAGCATGCTATCTTATGTGTCTTTGAATGCTCTTTCCAATGGTACCCTTTTGCCCAATTTATTTTCTCTCTATCGCTTGTAAATGGAGTTTTGATCGTGGTGTGCGGGGGTTCGCCATCGGCGAGTCTCAGGTAGGCAAGCGGCCCTTCCAGCGACCGCTTGGGATACCAAACGGTCGCGCGATAGACCGATTGGCCACCTTGAGTTTAAAAAAAATATATGTATAATGTTAAACGGCCATACGAGGGACCATTTGCTCTGTCAAGCGAACTCAGTGTAGACCGTTTCTGGCCTCTCGCAGAGAGAGATTTTTTTTAAGTCTGTTTTATGCGTTTTGACTTGAAACTTACCCTGTTTAGCATGTAATTGACTAGTAATGATGTAGAAACAAAGTGTTAACTTAGTATCATGAACTATAAATTGAAATTTCACTAAAATACATGAAAATTTTCTTTTGATTATCACTGTTGGACTAAGAGGTGAATTAGTGGAATAAACTTGGTTGTTAACTTCTTGATCTTAAACCTTGACACTTATAATTACTGATAATTTGGTTCTGATGTCATTGTTTGACAGTCATGCCACTCCGGTGGGATTGACTGATCGCATCGTTAATGTTTTCCAAGTTTTAGATAGCCTCAATCTTGTAATAGTCGGGACTCTCCGCCGGATACTCCTTCCGTCGGACTAGAACCACTATTATGAGACCTCCGAAAGCCCTTGTGAGCCTGGGATTCCCTCCAGGGCGCCGGGCATGCTGTATCACATAGACCAGAACCCACGAACTGATTTGATTTACGTTTTGGGACATTCCACACCCGGATTGTTCTGAACGCCTAGCGGCCCACCTAGAGACCGCTAAGAGACCCTTCGCGGCCCAGGGCTAGACCGCTAGGCTTTCCTTGGCCTAATTAGAAGCTGGCTTGGGTTAGTCAGATTATTCTTGAACCCAGTCAACTCTGACCTAACCAAATCGTTTCTTTTGACCTTGGCTTCGTAGGGTGAACCATGGTTTGGACCCACTTTGTCTTAGGCTGAATTGAGGACTCTTTTTGTCCACTTGAAAGCCTTGATATTACTCAATCTGGAAATGGTCTAGGACTAGACCGTTAGCCTCATCCTAGCGGTCCAGGTATTGACCGCAAACCTTAAAACTGAACGTGTTTTCTGTGATTTTGTTGTGATAGCAGTCTTACCAAGGATGGCCTTGGACTGCGAAGTCTTGCCTTGGCTCATGGTCACTTTGGACTGTCAAGTCATTTCCTAAGACTCTCGAGTCATTTCCTATGATATCTTATTCCAACTTTCCTTGTAATTTCTCTTGATCATAGAAGTAAGTTTCATAAGCTTAAACCTTAGAACTCTTGGCCATTCAATGTGGTGAATGTCTAGATTGGGATCTATGATCCAACCCTTCAATGCCAATGCATCATAAAGGGCCCGGTCTGGTCCTGTGAGGAGCACTCGAAAGTACTTGTGCCCCGGGGAGTTTGTAATGACAGGGTGTGGCATTGCACCGAAGTGCATGACTAGCGTGTTGGTCTATGACATTCTACTTCACTCAATCACTTGGAAATTCATGATGTGCGTGCTTGTTAAGGCTAGTTCACATTAAAACTTACTTGAAACCTCGTGGAAAGTTCTTGTTATACTTGCACTTGTTCCTTACATGAAATCTGTCTTTTCTTTCTCTTATCTGTTATTTATCGCTTGCCATTTGATTATTATCGCTCTTTTATTTCATTGTTGTACATGCTTAAATGATTAATCACTTAAACTATGCCTGGTGATAGAGATATAAAATCCTACCGAGCTTTCGCTCACTCATTTCTTTCCAATCCTTTTTAGGTAAAATGGATGAGGACGTGTACACTGACGGGGACAGGAACGAGTGATTATGGAGCGAGCCTTCTACTTGTGTTTTGAGTCAATGTCTTAGTTAGTCGTCGAGTCTTGATAGTTCAGGGTCTTTGTAATTTTTCTTTCTTGTGGTTGATGTAGGTGTTAGTGAAAGTCCACAAGATGTCATTGTTATGAGTACATTCCCTCCTTATTATCAATAAAGTTTGGTTATTTGCATTCTAAATAGTGGCCTTGATGTATGGTCTCTTGTGGCAATGTATGCTCTGATTGACACGAATGATATAACTGCTACGTTCTGATTTTTCGCGTCGGGGCGCTACATACCCAATCGCGGCTATATACTCTGATTCGACTGTCTTGGTCCAAGCTTTTAATAGCAGCACATGTCCTTCTTGGCAGATTTTATTTTGGTGGCGCAAACTCATGAATATGGCACATGCTATCTCTTTCAAGATCAATCATGTATTTAGAGAAGGGAATCGGGTGGCGGATTCGCTGGCATCCTATGCCTGTCATTTGGGCCGGAATAAAATCTTTGAGACACAATCTGACTTGCCTCCTTGTACTAGGGGGGCGGTCCTCATGGATATCATGGGTTGCCCCTGTTGTGTCCCTATGGTTTTAAAGTTTTGATGATGACAAATATTATGACTCATTATATATATATATATATATATATTCTTGACGACATAATTTCAATGGATTTATTACTAATATCATCATCTTTATATAGCAGTATGAAAATCGGTCAGAACAGGTTACAGGTCAGTGCATATATCATCTACCTTATCAAGTAAGGTCAATGCTCATTTTTAACTTAGTGATATAAGGTCGATGCACAGTTTCCATTATGCATATAGAAGGTCGATGCATATCCTCTTTACACCTTCACATAGGTTAGTGCACATCTCTTTGGTCTGCATATAGGTCGATGCACGTTTTGCCTTATGGCATATAAGGTCGGTGGAAGGTCAGTGCACATCTTGTTGGTATGCATATAGGTCGCTGCACGTTTTGCCTTATGGCATATAAGGTCGGTGCACATGTTATATGCCATAATTTGCTGCCTGCACATTAAGGTCAATGCACATTCTGCGTAGTGCATAGTGTGGTCGAAGCACATTTTGTTTCATGCACATTACCTTTGGCAAATAAGGTCGATGCACATTCCCCTTGGGCATATAGAAGGTCGATGCACATTGCATCTCTGCATAGAGAAGGTCGGTGCACATTCTGATTAGCTGCATTAAGGTCGATGCACATTCTGCATCGTGCATAATAAGGTCTATGCACATATCAACTTGTGCATACATTCAAGTCTGTGCATGTTTCCTATTCTATGCACATGGTGCATCAAGGTCCACGCACATGTACAAACTGAAGTCTGTGCACATGTTATGATCTGTGCACATGTTAAGGTAGGCACGTAAGCTCGTGAGGATTAAGTGAACCTATGACTGGCACGTGATCTTAGGTGGACAATTCTAAGCATTGGTTATTGGGCACGTGATCCAAGTCGGACTGTCCCAGAAAGAAGTTGCCACGTGGATCCTCTCTTATCTAGATTCTGACACGTGGCTGAGATCTTCCAGAAACCTCTTGACGGGAGTGTTCCCTCCACACGCCTGAAGCGTCAGCAAATGGGACCCCAAGGCTGAAGCTCTATAAAACCTCTCCTGTGATCAACAAAAAGTAAAGAAGATAGAGAAGAGAGACGATTAGAGAGAAGAGAGAGTAAAAGGCTCAGATCAGAAGAGCTAGAGCTCGAGAGAGAGAAGAGTTAGAGAGAAAATTGAGAGAAGGGTCTACAGAGTTTTTGAAAGAAGAACAGAGTACCGTAAGAGAGAAAAAGAAGAGACTAATAAAGATTGTGGGTTGTAGAAAAGATAGAAGAGAGCAGATCAGAAGCAACTCCTGAGAAGTAGAGAAGCAGAAGGAAGGAGAGCAGTCAAGAGGGAAGGAAGAGATCGTGCTGTAGTAACTATCTCCAGATCAGATCTGGGATAGTTCTGCTCATTGCAGCTACATTGAATTGCTTGTCTATTATATTCTTGTTTTTCATTCCTTTGTTCTTTTCATTTATCTTTACACTTCAAGTTGTGTGCCAGCGGTGCGCTAAGCTGTAATGCTCAGCGGTTAGCTAAGCTATCAGTCATGCTGTTTGGCAGCGGATAGCTAAGCTGTAATGCTCAGCTGTAATGCTCAATGGTCAGTCAAGCTGTAATGCTCAGCGGTCAGCTAAGCTGTAATGCTCAGCGGTCAGTCAAGCTGTTTGGCAACGGATAGCTAAGCTGTAATGCTCAGCGGATAGCCAAGCTGTAATGCTCAGTGGATAGCAAGTTGTGTTGCTCAGCAGTTGTAGGGATTTATTCCCAAAGCTGGGGATCAGCGTTTCAAGCTGTGTGTCAGCAGAATCCACACTCAGGTCTGAGTGTGGGGTGGATGTAGGCAAAAATTGAACCACCTAAAAATCCTTGTGCCTCCTGTGATTGCTGCGTTTTCTGTCCTTTGATAGATGTATGCGTAGAACTGCTATGATTGCAGCCATCTAGTTTCTCAGATTGAGATATGAATAGAGATTTCATCTCTATAAGATCTCATTGATTTTTAGAAGTTACTGCTTGTGTTTTCATCTTCTATTAGATGTATGATTATGATTGTTACATCTAATTTGTTAGATTTCGTTGTCAATGAGTGGCTAAGTGTTCTAGCTGGTTGTGCTAGTTAAGTGTTCGAGTGTGAACCTTCTTAGTACAACAGTTTAATTTGAGCCTATTTGATTTTAATTCTGCAAGAATTGAAGTACTGTTTTAATTGGGCGTTCTTTTTAAAGGGGAGATTCATTCACCCCCCACTCTAAATCCGATTTGCACCATCACTTAGATTCAACAATTGGTATCAGAGCGAGTCTCTGATTGATCAGATCCAACGATCTGTAGAGGATCCTACCGTCTTTTGGTGCATTGCTCATCTATTGCCCTTTAGCTAATTCTTTGAGTATGTTTAACTATTTTTCAATGGCGTCTCCTTTGGTCTTTGATGGTTCTAATTTCAGTAGTTGGCTAGGCGGCCTATGTGTTTACATGAATTCCATCGACTCTCATGTATGGAATTTAGTTTCAAAAGGCCCACATAAACTGCCTTATGACCAGATCAAGTGGTCAGATGAGGACAGACTGAAGGATAATGAGAACACTATGGTTCTCGATATTTTAAAAGCTGCAGTTAACACTGACACATTTCCTTTCGTTTTCAGGTGCAATTCTGGAAAGGAAATCCTAGATAAGGTGATAGCTATCCATGAGAAAAAGGAAGAAGAATGTCTCATGGCTAAAAGAAGTGATCATAGCAATGATCAACAGGAGGAGACTTCATCTCAGGTATGTTCTAGATCCGAAGAACTTTTATTTGATGAATTAGTAAACATGTATGAAGAGTTGTTTGATAGATATAAGAAAATGAAAAATAAAATAAAAAATTGAAAAAGAAAATTGATCAAAATAGCTCAGATTTTTATTGTGAAAACTGTTTGAAAACAAAACAATCTCATGATGGATACTTGTCTGATATCCATATGTATAAGAAGTAGATAAGTTTGCTGAAAAATGAAAATCAAGGATTTGTTGATCAAATTTCGGAACCAGAAGAAAAATTGAGCTCGGTTAATGATAATCAGATTGATTCTAATGTTTCTTGTGAAAATTGTCTGAAACTAAAACAATCCTTTGATGAGTGCTTATCTAATGTTCATGCATACAAGAAACAATTATGTTCATTAAAAGATGAAAACCAAGAACTTAATCTGAAAATTTCTGGACTGGAAGAAAAATTGACTTCAAACAATGATGATCAGATGTTAATCAATGAACCAGTTCGGAATGAAGAACTAATAAAAGAGAATGAAGAATTAAAGCGGTTACATACTATCATGTCTGAAAGGTTACTGATCTTGGAAAAAGAAGGGACTGATGTCTTGGGGAAAGGAAAATTGGATGAATCTGAAAAATTGAACAATCTGGAACAAGAAGTTGAGAAATATAAGACTGCAAACAAGGTGCTAAGTGAGTGTGTTAATTGCAGTGAACAAGAAATTGCCAGTTATGAGATACACATTGTATCACTGGAAAATGAAATTAAAGATCTAAAAGATTCATTATCCAAGTTTGTTGAAGGGCGAGATAACTTGAATAAGTTGCTGGAAAAGTCTTCATCTAAATCTGCTAAGGATAAAGGCAAAATGAAAATGCCTCTGGAAGATGAAGTGAGTGAACAAAGAAAGGGGATAGGTCACATTTCTGAGATTAAAAGGGATATGAGGAATCAGCTGTATGCAACCTTTGTTCGGAGCTCAGAAGTAGTTGGAACCTCTCATCGATCTCCAAAGAAATCTACTATAGCCAAAACATAAAAACAAGATAAAAATCAGAAAATACAAAAACAGAAAAATTAGGAACAAAAATCCAATAAGGTTCATGTTATTACTGTGGTAAGCATGGTCACTTCATGAACAATTGCTTTGTGCAGAAAAAGGATGATCTGAATGTTGATAGAATGCAGGCTAGGAATTCTCAGACTAGAAAAATACCTAATGCCCAGAAAAAGATCATTGCATGCTTCTATTGTGGTAACTCTGATCATTTGATGCATGCTTGTGAATTAAAGAAAATGGGTGATTTGAGCATTGGTAGAAAGCATGTTAAGAAATTTTAGTTTGTTCAGAAAAAGCATGCCCAATGTTTTCATTGCGGTAAGATTGGGCACACTGTTGCTCAATGTTGGCATGATCAGGGAGGAAAACTCTATTCCAAATTTGTTAACATTCCTACCACGAAAAATGCTTTTGATATAAATAATTCTAGTTCTAGAGGAAAGCACATTGCGTGCTTCCACTGTGGAAAGAATGGCCATACAGTCAAAGACTGTTGGCATGCTTAGGGTAGAAATTTGCATGCTAAAAATTTTCAAAACATTCCTACTAATCAGAAAAGGAATGTTCATTGTTTCTGTTGTGGCAAGATAGGCCACATTGAAGCCCAATGCTGGTTTTCCAATGCACAAGAGAAAATTTATTTTTATCTGGTCATGATAAATTTCTTGTAAACCTTGTCTCTCACAGAAATAAACTTGTTTCAAATGTTCAAAATACTATGCTCTTTAATTGTGGAAAATCAGGTCATAGGGCTAGAGGAGGCCTACTTGCTGACTGTAACAGACAGAAATTTCATGTTAAAAAGAACAACATTTATGATTCTACACATAATCTCTATACCCATGTGAACATGAAAAACAGTCAGCCTGTGATTTCTTGTTATTATTGTGGTCATGTTGGACATTTCATGTTTGATTGCAAACTTCTAAAATTGGATAACTTGAATGTCTTGAATTCTTAGAATGCACTTAGGAAAGGTGTTATTCACCATGGAGGACCCAAGAAGTATTGGGTACCTTAACATGCAAAATGAGGTCCAGTTTTTGTAGGTGTGCCTAGGAAAGAAATAAAAAGGGGGTTAAATAAACCAAGGCACTCAAGTAAGGTAAAACCCCATCTCTACTAGTTACAAGGATGTTCATTTGAAATTTTTTAATCTCTCTCAGATGGTTGCATTTCATGCTTAATCTGTTAAATAAAATTTCATGCATACATGTTCTTAGCTGCTTTGACATTTGCATTGCTCAACATGAGTTTCTCAGTCACATAGAGCTGTCACATATGGCATATAGATAGGGGGAGTCTGTCAAGTTAATTTCAGTGCTTCATGCATATTTGGTTAGATTAATTCCATGCATGGTATTCATGTCTCATATGATTTGTCAATGCATCCAGTTAAGGGAAGTTAATGCATTTGCATACATATAGTTAACTGCATGTCATCCATATTGAAAACTTCAAAAAGTTTGTTTGAGTGAATGCATTCAGGGGGAGCATAATTAAAATTATTGTGGTATCTGAAAAATTCTTGAACTGATGACTATCTCTGCTCATACTGATCATCTTTGCTCTTCAAGCAATTTATCTCAATCATTGGTATCAGTCGGTCTCACTCGTCTTCATCTGTTTTGAAATAAGTTGAACTTATATCTTATTGTGTTTGCAAATTTATTGATTATTGCTCCTGCATTTGCTGAGGGGGAGCTACCTTGAAAGATTTATGTACTTACTTGTAATAACTAGACAGTATTTGAAAAGGTCTAGCTGGAAAGATAGGTCAGGCCTATTTGGTAGGTTAACCCTTGCGTGAGTAGATCCTTGGATCCAACCTGTTGTGCCCCTATGGTCATTTGACACATCATGGTTTTGATAATGGCTAAACACTATAAGTCATTGATGTTTCCCACTATCATATGATTGAAATACTTGATGCTTTTTCATGACAGATAAGCGAAGAAATGGATGGAGATGGCAAAAGTGAAAGACCAATGATCGCGCCCAAGCACGGATGAAAATCCCTTCAAAGCAAGAGTCAATTTTTCAGGCTGGATGGCCATCAGAAGATCAGGCTGGCTTCAAGAAGAGTTGACACTCGGCACAAAAGAGTCGACACTTCACATAGTCAAGGTCGATGCACAATGAAGAACATAATTGGTTTCAACGTCCAAGGTCTAAGCATTCATTAAGGAAAGGTCAAAGACTCAATAGACATCGTCAAGGTCTAAAGTGTTTGATGCCACAGACTGGAATGGACTGCAAACGGGTTTAAGGGGTTGATTATAGAAAATCTGGGAAAAACCAAGTTTTCGGTCGACCGCCGTTCATGGACCGGTAGACCGGAATTGCCAGTGACGAAAAAGCTACAGAACCTCTCAGTAGGGGTCGAGCGCCCAGAAGAACCGGTCGACCGGCCCAGCAGTCCGGTCGACCGCCCCCATACTGCTGGTTGACTGAAATTGCTAGCAACGAAAACTCATTAGCTCTGCAAAATTCCGGTCGACCGACCACCTACCTCCGGTCGACCGGCAGCCCCGATGCAGCTATTGTTGACTTCGTTTTCTCAACATGGGCAGCCCCTTTTCTTGGATTTGTTTAATCCTTAAGTCACCCAATATACCATGATTTGTGGATCTGGTCTGGGGCTTGTCTATGGACCATTCAAAGAGATATAAAAACAACACAAAGGGGGTTAGAAACCCTAATGGATCCAGGGAGATCTAAGAGAGGTTAGAGGAGGCTGTCCAAGGGAAGAAGAAGAGGGTACTGTAGCTATGACGACCCGGATGCCGGATACCGGACATACCCGATAGGACTACCGAGTAAACCCGATACCGCTTGGAACCTGTGAAGCCTCCCAAGAGCTGTAAAGCACCGAAGGGAAAAAGGATTGTCGTGTAGTACGTTGAAGCCACAGAGATATAATAGTACACAATTAAATTTCATTAGATCGGTTTGCTAAAGTAGTAGAAATAAAGTTACTTTTTAATTAATAATTTAAGTTTAACAATTATACCAGAGTCCAGTCCAAGAAATTAAAGGCAAGTACAGTCTAACAGAAAGAAGACGTACCCTGAGGTCGGGGGAAGCTCGACGCAGGTACCGCTGGCAGCTACGGATACGTCACACCAAGAATCGCGGAAGCAGAACGATGCCACCCACTTGAAAAGTAGGGGTGAGCCTCGTGTCACTGGCCCAATAGGGGTCACGCGGATCCCCACTAAAAAATAACGTAGTAACACGGAACAACTAAAACAGCAGGCGTAGTAAAGCAGGAAAATTACCGCTAGAAAGTTATAAAAGAAAACTGGAACGGAAGGAGTGGGAACAGCTAAAAGAAAAGGGAAAAGTCATACCGAACAAGCGCAGCTCCCGAACTAACCTCGGCCCCCTGAACTACTCCGGACAGCAACAGGAAGGCGAACCCTGATCTGACAAAGTCAGGAGTTGCCGATCTGTCGGGCCCACAAAGACTAGCAAAAAGCCTAGAGAAGACCTAGACAGACACAGGCGCCCTAAAGCATACACAACTCGATTACCATGCACGCTCTTCTAGATAAGACCTCAGACACACACGACTAGAACGTCGTGCACATGACACAAGACTGACCTCGGGCAAGACCACGAGAGGGCTAACCGGGAAAGGTCACGACACACGAGAAATGCGAGAGCCACGTGTCACGTGACGGAAGCACCTCCTCACTAGAAGAACAGCCAGCTGCATCCACTGACGTCTTATGCTGCGCCTCAAGTGTCTCGTCTACTATGCCACCCGAAACACAACAGAGACTAAGACACGCTCAGAACCAGAACTGTTTTAAAGTAACGAGTGACTAGACAGGGTAACGCCCGTCGGCGTCAGTGCAAGCCCCTGACCACGTGTGCACACACAAGCTCAATGCCTTGAGCCAGACCTCTAGCTAGTTTTCTCCCCTAGTAGGACGCTACTACTAGGCAAGGGAGCGCACGGAAACTACCTTACAAACCGTACCTCGAGAACTGCCGTACCACCACTCCTAGGTGGGCCAACATTGGAATGTGTCGACATGCTAGACTAGTGGAGGCTCACTAGACACAGAACTCTGAAACAAAAGTGTTGTAGTACAGACAGGCAAGGAAGCACGGTCGCACATACTATGAAGCACCATGGTAGCAAGACAACTGTCGATAGACTCAGGACAAGGCAACTAGACCTGTAAACATAACCATCCTTGAGTCTCACGACTCAGAGTCAAGATCGTCGTACAAAGCGGAACAAGCCGCCAATCGGTCTAATCCTAAGTCAGAGAAAAAAACATGACCGAGTGAAATGACACACGGAGACCTGAGGGATCAACAGGACCCTCAGCACATTGGGACATGCAAATCGAGGTAAGACGATACCTCGAGGCATCCAGAACCATGTCTCAGACTGGATGGAACCGCCGAGACCCACACGCCTATGGGCACGCTAATCGAAGTAACACGGCCCTTCTCGACACCCCAGAAATACGGACACAGAACCCACAGGGTGTCCGAGACACTCACGAGGCCATAGGTCGGTCATTGGGTCTCAATCGGACCGACCAGGACTCGAAATAGACAAAAACACTGCATTTCGGTCAACCTGACCCCTGGGGTCGGTTGACCTAACAAGGTCGGTCGACCGGCCCTGGGCGGTCGGTCGACCGGACTGACAGGTCCACCAGCCCGCTGGCGCAAACGCCGGCCGGTTGACCGGCCAACCTGTGGCGGTCGATCGGTCACGGCGGGAAACCGATCGGACCGAGCCCTAAAACCCAAATCCACGCCCCGTTCGATCTCGATCGAAGGGGAAACATCCATAACATCGCAAAATGATGATATACAACATTTAGACTCCAACGAGAGTCGAATCGACCAAGAAATGGGCGATTTCTTGAAATCGACCCAAATGGAGTCACCGGACTTCCCGGGCTCCTAATGGTCCCAAGAGACCACCAATTGCGACGAAATTAGTGACTATGGAACGCAGACGTTCCAGGGAGTCCATTGACACTAACTGATCTAAAAACCATCGCCGTTTTCGAGCGAACCCTACGAACACCCAAAACCACAATTTTACCTAAACGAGCCCAAGCTCACCCGTTCAAGTATCGAACAACGTGAAATTATAGGGAAAACGTGCAGGAAGAGTAGGTGATCCGTCTCCCTACCTCCACCGAAGAAACCGTGCGTTGAAGCGACTAAACCGCGCCAAAAACTTCAAAACATGAACCGCGCCGATCTCAGAATCCACCGAGGGATCGCGCCTCGCCACGCTCAAACCGCCGCTCTATCCCGTGTCCTGATCACTCCATCGCGTCCCCACCTCGGCCAGCTCTCCACGGTCGCGCGCCCCGCGTCGAATGGCCCAGAGACGAGAGAGAACGAGAGAGAGAAAGATATGAGCGAAATGAGGGCGGAGAGAGGGGGTTGAGGGTTAAATAGAAAAGAAATTACGAAATTTTCCTTATTTTTGAAAATTCGATAATTGGCCCGAAAATGGACTAATTCAGAAAAATACGAAAAAATAGTCGAAACGATCGTCTCGAAGAGTACATCGCAACTGCGGCGTCCTCGAGTCGATGAACTGAGAACTAAACTCACCATAGGGTTCCGTAACTAGTACGAGAGAAAAACCCACGTGGATCGAAAAACTCAACTCAGGACCCACAAAAGTAATCCGAAACTCACCAAAAAGGATCCGAAAGATCTAATACGAATCCAATAAGGTTCCAGGGCATTACATCCTCTCCTCCTTTAAGAAATTTCATCCTCTAAATTTAAGGACTAGCAATGGAGAAGCAGGGAAGAACAACCCCAAGACACAACTTGAAACAGCTCGAATCTCGAGAAACATAATTCAGAGGGACATAGTTAGACCATAATCACAAGTACATGCTCTGGACCGAGCACGACACAAGTGAACACAAGTCTGACATCTCTGAAACAAGGCAACGTCACTTACGTCTCGCAGGAAATGAGACACGACTCAGGCCACGACAATAGATATCGGGAAACAAAACGACAAACACGGCGAGTATCAGCTTAAACAAGGAAACATAGCCTTCTCAGCTGACAGCTCGACACATCATCGACTCCAGGTGTAGCAACCCTGGTAAAATAAAAGGAAGATTTCAAGAAAGATTAAGTAAGTAAATTATAAGAACCAAAATGAATAAATAATAAGTCAAATGTAAATAACGCCTCTCAACAAGGCGCGATCTAAATAAGAAACGCCTTCACCTGTGGCGTTAATTCAAAAAGTGACGCCTATAACAAAGGTCGTCAAATTTCAAAACGTCCAAAATGAATAAAAGGAAAGAGAAAGAAACGCCCTCTTCTTGGGCGCGAATTATAAAAGAAATGGTACAGGTCAAGACGTCAATTAGAATTAACGCCCTAACCTAAGGCATTAATTTCATTTGTGTTTCGTTCGACCCAGGAGACTATCCAAGGTAAGTTTTAGGATTGCTACGTGTTCGATTGATTATGGTAAGGACTCTATCAAGGAAACTAGAGTTCTAATCAAATTTTAACCCTAAGGGATTCCTGAAACCCTATAAATACCCCTTTCAGTCGAACCAATTAGCTATTTTGATCAAAGACGTTCTGTTGCTGTCTCGTGCGTGAAGAACAGGTTTGTTCTTCTTCCTCTACCTTCGGTTATGGATATGGAGAATATTAATGTTCTTCATCTTCTTCTTCTGTAGGTTACCTGCAGCAAGTAGTAACTCTCTTGTCCAGCTGAAGAACGTGGGTTCTTCATCAACATCATTTTCCCAAAAGACTATGTTCAGAACAGAGTACCGTTTTCTCTTCACAACCTTCACGTATCATCACCAAGATCATCATCAGGTAGGTTTTCTCAAGAACTATAGCCCAAACTAGCATAAAATGTATGATAATATCATCTGTTAATTCATGCATATAGTGTTACTGCGTTTTCGAAGTTTTCTGTGAAATTTTGGAAAGAGGCGACCCTCTCTAGGGCGCTAATTCAAGTTCTGACGACTGATAGAAGAGTCTCAATTCCACATAATTAATAAATATCCATGTTTAAAATTTAATATCTATGAAACCATGAATTTGATGTAAAGCATGATCATATATCTCGAATCCTGATATTTTTCTTGTCCTGACCATGTACTTTGTTTACTAAAAATTATTATCTTGGAAATTACCACTGTTCATGATAAATCCTGGAAAAGAATGAATTAACGACCTCCAGTGGGTCATCTTTTATGAAAGTGACGCCCCTGGCTAACGCGTGTTTTTATCAAAAATCCAGAATTTAGAAAATTTCACCAAAATAGAAATTTAAAATGGACGACTGTTCCTGAAGTCGTCAAATTGAAAATAAACGATCCCGTGTAAGGCGTTAATTTATTAAGTAGTGACTTATGTTAAGTCGCTAATTTTATGTGTCATTATTTTATACTGTTTTCTGTGAACCGAGGGTTTATATATATATATATATCGGCACTATATTCCATTCCGTGAGTATAGTCCCATGTTTTCACGATGATTTATCGCATTACCCACTAACTCTCGGTGACATACAAGCTCTCCATTGGACATTCCGTTCCTTTGGACTGGCAAGTTAGTCATTGGGACCTCCGTAAGTCTCCTCGTAGCCTTGGATTCCCTCAAGGCCGACTGAGCAGGTTGTACCATAAAAACCCTTTACACTATTTTGCCATGTCACTCTATAGAAACATGGTATACCGGCCCTCATGATATGCTATGTGAATATCATGAGAATATTCTTAATGGGATGAGGACATCATGCCATTAACCTGCTGTTCTTGTGGACCTCAATTCTATATTAAGTGGGTGACCATCTATATATGGACACTTAATGGTCATGGTACCCAATTAGGGAACCAATTCTACCATGTTTTTATCGATATTCGTGAGTATATCGTTATTATCGTCCTTATACATCAAGTTCAATTTTTGAACTCTACTCTATCTTGAATTTCCCCAAGCTTTTCCTTGAAAATTCCATGTTGGCTATACATAAAGTGGATGTCAAAATACATGATCAATGCCTGCGCATATAGGGCCCGATCTGGTCGTGGGAGGAGCACCCGAAAGTAGTAGTGCCCATGGGAGTTGTAATGATCACGGTATGACATTGTACCGAAGTGCATGACTAGCTTGATTGGACATTCCACAATTCTTGTACTTGACTCGTACTTGACATGACATGACTTGCGTGACCCGATAAAGGGTATTTATATACTTGCTTACTTGAAACGTGATAGCCAAACTTTCAACATGACATGATGAATATACTTGCTTGAACATCTTGACATCTATTTGATACAAATTCTTGAAAGTTCATGAATAGTTCATTTTATACTCCCTATCTTGTCTTTTTACGCAAGCATGAATAACCATAGTGCATTCATGGAAAATGTAATTACTTAAACCCATTGCTAGTTCTTGAGATATAATTTTCTACTGAGCGTTTGCTCACTCAGTGTTTCCCTACTTTTCAGGTAAGTCCGACGACGAGACTCAATCGGACAGGGAAGGTCAAGAGTGAAAGAGATTAGAGCTTCTCCAAGCGTCAACTCGTCTTGTCTTTTCTATATTTTCTTGAGTCAATTTTGTACTTTTCTTTTTATTAAGTTTAGCATTTTCAAGGGATTGTAATAGAAATACTTTTGTGAAGGAATAAAAGGATTGGGTTATCTTTACTCTTGCGCATCTCTAATTTGGTGTCGAATACACTAATACTCTGATTGACATGATCGATATAAACTCGCCACCCGTCTCCGAGTATCTTCCGCGCTCGGGACGTGACAGTTTTTTTGGTATCAGAGCCTAGGGTATTCAATTCCTAGGAAACCCAAGTCCAATGATAAGTCTGAACCTCTAACCAGTGAGATTGGGTAGAACCAAGGGTTAATGTCAATATAGAATTAAAGGCCTTTTAACGCAATCACATACTAATATAGCTATTGTAATTATAGGACAATGGCTGCCGAACGTGCTCAATGGCGCAACATGCAACGCACTCTTCAAGGCATGACCCAGGCACTTCAACAAGTGGCACAAGGAGGTGCACATCGTGGAGCAGGAAATCTCCACCAAAGTTTCAAGAACATGAACCCTCCTAAGTTCATGGGATCCACTGATCCAGATGATGCCGAGCATTGGATCCGAGAGACGGAACGTGTTTTTAGAGTCATGCAATGTTCGGACCAAGAGAAGGTCCTGTTAGCCACATTTCAACTAGAAAGAGATGCCCGATGCTGGTGGGAGTCGGTAGAAGCCACGTTAGATCAAGGACAAGTTACTTGGGAGGAGTTTGTTGAACATTTCAACAATAAATATTTCTCAGATCGAGTTCAAGAGAAGAAAGCCGCTGAATTCGCCGCACTTAAGCAATGATCTTTGTCGGTGGCTTAATATGAAGCGCAGTTCTCAAGGCTGTCTCGGTACGCTAAACACTTAGTTAGTACTGAGAAGATGAGAGCTCGAAGATTCCTTAATGGGCTCAGGCCCCAATATATCACACAACTGGCACCGATGGACATACAAGTCTATTCGGAGATGGTTCGACGAGCCCAATTACTAGAAGATGCCACGGAACTATCTGATAGGATCCGTGGAAAAGACAAGAAGGAGAATGTTACTAGCTCTGGCACCTTCAAACCCAATTTCAAGAAGAGGCCATGTAATGGAGGTACTCCCTCCCAGGAGCAAAAGTTCAAGAAGACCAAACCTTTCTCCATCACCACTACACCTTCTAAGGTGGTATGTAAGCACTGTGATAAGGGCGGGCACAAGGCCGAAGAATGTTGGAGGAAACTTGGAGCGTGTCTCCGTTGTGGGAGCCGTGATCATCGGATTCCCGACTGTCCCCGACTCAATGATCAAGCCGGTGACGGAAAGCGCCCGGTGACAAAGAATGCTCGTCTCCAAGCTATTAAGGAGGCGGAACAAGACGAAGGCGGACTAGTAGAAGGTACACTAAAAGTTTGTTCCAAGTATGCACATGTCTTATTTGATATGGGTGCATCACATTCTTTTATTTCCAAGAAGTTTGCTGACCCACTACCTATGGAACCGGAATGGATGAAAATATTTTTATCTACTCCTCTCGGAAACAAAACCGATATTACTCACAATTATCAAAACTGTGAAGTCTTGGTAAAAGGAAGAAATCTCCCTATCAACCTCATATGTTTAGACCAAAAGGAATATGATGTCATATTGGGAGCAGACTGGTTATCTAGGTATCAGGCAACTATGGATTGCCGTAACAGCAAAGTTACTTTCAAGGACTTTCCAGAACTAGTCTATCCTAGTCCTAAGAGTCGAAGCAAGTCACCTCTTATTTCGGCTCTCCGAGCTAGCAAGTTAATAAGGAAAGGATGTGTATCTTTCCTTGCTTTTGTCACCATTAAGGAGACTAAGCTAGATGACATCCCGATTGTGCAAGAATTTCCGGACGTGTTTCTGGAGGATTTGCCTGGATTACCTCCACAAAGAGAAGTGGCCTTCACCATCGACTTGGTCCCTGGTGCTGGACCAGTTTCTAAGGCACCATATAGGATGTCCCCTGCCGAACTCAAGGAGCTGAAGGAGCAATTGATGGAACTTCTCAAGAAGGGATTTATTAGACCATGCACTTCCCCGTGGGGAGCACCTGTGCTATTTGTAAAGAAGAAACATGGATCCATGAGGTTATGCATCGACTATCGACAGTTGAATCATCTCACTATCAAGAACAAGTATCCACTGCCGAGAATCGATGAGTTATTTGATCAAATATCTGGATCCATGTATTTTTCGAAGATTGATCCCAGGTCACGATATCACCAACTAAGGATCAAAGATGAGGACATTTATAAGACCGCGTTCAGAAGCAGGTATGGGCACTATGAATTTGTTGTTATGCCTTTTGGACTAACAAATGCCCCTGTTGCCTTTATGCAGTTGACAAATAGTATATTCAGGCCTCATCTAGATCAATTCATAGTGGTTTTCATTGATGATATACTGATCTATTCAAAGACCAAGGAAGAGCACGAGGAGCATTTGAGAATAGCATTACAAATATTGAGGATGAATCAGTTATATGCAAAGCTCAGCAAATGTGAATTTTGGTTAGGAGAAGTAGCTTTCTTGGGGCATGTTATATCAAAAGACGATTTATCCGTAGATCCATCAAAGGTTGAAGCTGTAAGGAATTGGGAAAGACCGACCAATGCTAGCGAGATCCGTAGTTTCTTGGGTCTTGTGGGCTACTATCGGCGATTCATCCAGGATTTCTCCAAGATAGTCGTACCACTCACTAGGCTAACTCCCAAGGAGATACGTTATGAATGGAGTGAGGAATGTGAAAGAAGCTTCCAAGCTCTCAAAGATCATCTAACTACTGCCCCAGTTTTAGCTTTACCAATTGAAGGCGAGAGATTCGAAATATACACCGATGCATCTGGCACTGGCCTCGGATGTGTTTTAATGCAACAAGGGAAGGTTATAGCCAACTCTTCTCGCCAATTGAAGAAGCACGAGGAGAACTACCCAGTTCATGATTTATAATTGGCTGCGGTAGTATTTGCACTAAAAATATGGAGACATTATCTGTACGGAGTGCAGTTTATTGTATACTCTGACCATAAAAGTCTTAAGTATCTCTTCTCTCAGAAGGAATTGAATATGAGGCAAAGACGTTGGCTAGAATATCTTAAGGACTTCGACTTCACTATACAATATCATCCTGGAAAGGGTAATCCTGTAGCCGATGCCCTCAGTCGAAAGCCGAGAGCACTATTAGCCAATTGTATGATTCAGGAGTGGAAGTTGCTAGAACAATTCTCTAAACTTAATATAAGCATGGACAAGGACAGTAGGTGTGTCACCTTATCCCACATGAGCATACAGCCAGACTTGCTATCCGAAATACAAGGACTTCAAGGTAGTGACCCCGTACTAGTGGAAATCAAGGGCAAAATGGAAGAACAACCTGATTTCAAATTAGCACCAGATGGAAGATTGATATTCAGAAATAAAACATGTATACTGAATTGCCCAGAGCTAAAGAAGAAAATATTAGATGAAGCTCACAGATCAAGGTACACAATTCATCCAGGATCAACTAAGATGTACCAAGATTTGAAAAGGACCTTTTGGTGGCCCAATATGAAAAGAGAAATAGCAGATTTTATGTTTCGCTGTCTCACATGTCAACAAGTCAAGGCAGAACACCAAAAGCCTGCCGGTAAGCTACATCCTCTAGATATTCCCAAGTGGAAGTGGGAGGATATCGGTATGGACTTCATTATGGGTCTGTCCAAATCAAAGGGAGGATATGACGGAATATGGGTTATCATCGACCGATTGACAAAATCGACACACTTCTTGCCAATCAAGAGTCGATGGTCAGTTGATGTTCTTGCTGCATTATACCTTAAAGAGATAGTCAGGTTACATGGAGTACCTGTCTCAATCGTGTCTGACAGAGACCCCCGTTTTACTTCTCACTTTTGGAAGGGTTTACAACATTCACTGGGGACGAGACTTAACTTTAGTACAACTTTTCATCCGCAAATGGATGGTCATACCGAGAGAACTAATCAAGTGGTTGAAGATATGCTCAGAGCTTGCATCATTGATTTTGGTGGAAGCTGGCATGATCACTTTCCGTTGGTTGAATTTGCATACAACAACAGCTACCAGGCAAGTATACAAATGGCACCTTTGTAAGCTTTATACGGAAGGAGTTGCCGATCACCTTTGTGCTGGGACGAAGTTGGCAAAAAACAACTATTAGGTCCAGACATGGTAAGGGATACCACTGAAAAGATTCAGTTGATTAGAGAAAGACTTCAAGTTGCTCAGTCTAGACAGAAGGCTTATGCTGATACACGAAGAAGAGATCTCAAATTCCAAGTCGGAGATCACATTTTTCTCGAGATATCACCTGGACGTGGAATAAGGAGATTTGGTGTTAAGGGCAAGCTTACACCAAGGTTTATCGGACCTTTTGAGATACTAGAAAGAGTTGGCGAGGTTGCTTACCGCGTCGTTTTACCTCCTCAATTGTCCAAAGTTCATAATGTATTCCACATATCAATGTTGAAGAAATATGTGCATGATCTGTCACATATCATTGATCATGGAGACATGGTGATTCAAAGGGATCTCACTTATGAACAAAGGCCCATGAAGATCCTCGATCGCGAGGTACGAACATTAAGGAATAAAATTATTCCCATGGTTAAGGTGCAATGGAGTAAATGTTCAGAACACGAAGCCACATGGGAGACCGAGGAGTCTATGAGGAATCGATTCCTAGACTTATTCTAAAAGGTATGTATTCTACACTCTCTACGTTTATATGTGATTGAATTTGGGGTCCAAATTCTTTTAAGTGGGCGAGGGTGTAGCAACCCTGGTAAAATAAAAGGAAGATTTCAAGAAAGATTAAGTAAGTAAATGATAAGAACCAAAATGAATAAATAATAAGTCAAATGTAAATAACGCCTCTCAACAAGGCGCGATTTACATAAGAAACGCCTTCACCTGAGGCGTTAATTCAAAAAGTGACGCCTATACCAAAGGTCGTCAAATTTCAAAACGTCCAAAATGAATAAAAGGAAAGAGAAAGAAACGCCCTCTTCTTGGGCGCGAATTGTAAAAAAAATGGTACAGGTCAAGACGTCAATTAGAATTAACGCCCTAACCTAAGGCGTTAATTTCATTTGTGTTTCGTTCGACCCAGGAGACTATCCAGGGTAAGTTCTAGGATTGCTACGTGTTCGATTGATTATGGTAAGGACTCTATCAAGGAAACTAGAGTTCTAATCAAATTCTAACCCTAAGGGATTCCTGAAACCCTATAAATACCCCTTTCAGTCGAACCAATTAGCTATTTTGGTCAAAGGCGTTATGTTGCTGTCTCGTGCGTGAAGAACAGCTTTGTTCTTCTTCCTCTACCTTCGGTTATGGATATGGAGAATATTAATGTTCTTCATCTTCTTCTTCTGTAGGTTGCCTGCAGCAAGTAGTAACTCTCTTGTCCAGCTGAAGAACGTGGGTTCTTCATCAACATCGTTTTTCCAGAAGACTCTGTTCAGAATAGAGTACCGTTTTCTCTTCACAACCTTCACGTATCATCACCCAGATCATCATCAGGTAGGTTTTCTCAAGAACTGTAGCCCAAACTAGCATAAAATGTATGATAATATCATCTGTTAATTCATGCATATAGTGTTACTGCGTTTTCAAAGTTTTCTGTGAAATTTTGGAAAGAGGCGACCCTCTCTAGGGCGCTAATTCAAGTTCTGACGACTGACAGAAGAGTCGTCAATTTCACATAATTAATAAATACCCATGTTTAAAATTTAATATCTATGAAACCATGAATTTGATGTAAAGCATGATCATATATCTCGAATACTGATATTTTTCTTGTCTTGACCATGTACTTTGTTTCCTGAAAATTATTATCTTGGAAATTACCACTGTTCATGATAAATCCTAGAAAAGAATGAATTAACGACCTCCAGTGGGTCGTCTTTTATGAATGTGACGCCCCTGGCTAAGGCGCGTTTTTATCAAAAATCCAGAATTTAGAAAATTTCAGCAAAATCAAAATTTAAAATGGACGACTGTTCCTGAAGTCGTCAAATTGAAAATAAACGACCCCGTGTAAGGCGTTAATTTATTAAGTAGTGACTTATGTTAAGTCGCTAATTTTCTGTGTCATTATTTTATACTGTTTTCTGTTAACCGAGGTTTATATATATATATATATATATATATATATATATCGGCACTATATTCCATTCCGTGAGTATAGTCCCATGTTTTCACGATGATTTATCGCATTACCCACTAACTCTCGGTGACATACAAGCTCTCCATTGGACATTCCGTTCCTTTGGACTGGCAAGTTAGTCATTGGGACCTCCGTAAGTCTCCTCGTAGCCTTGGATTCCCTCAAGGCCGACTGAGCAGGTTGTACCATAAAAACCCTTTACACTATTTTGCCATGTCACTCTATAGAAACATGGTATACCGGCCCTCATGATATGCTATGTGGATATCATGAGAATATTCTTAATGGGATGAGGACATCATGCCATTAACCTGCTATTCTTGTGGACCTCAATTCTATATTAAGTGGGTGACCATCTATATATGGACACTTAATGGTCATGGTACCCAATTAGGGAACCAATTCCACCCAGTTTTTATCGATATTCGTGAGTATATCGTTAATATCGTCCGTATATATCAAGTTCAATTTTTGAACTCTACTCTATCTTGAATTTCCCTAAGCTTTTCCTTGAAAATTCCATGTTGGCTATACATAAAGTGGATGTCAAAATACATGATCAATGCCTGCGCATATAGGGCCCGATCTGGTCCTGGGAGGAGCACCCGAAAGTACTAGTGCCCATGGGAGTTGTAATGATCACGGTATGACATTGTACCGAAGTGCATGACTAGCTTGATTGGACATTCCACAATTCTTGTACTTGACTCGTACTTGACATGACATGACTTGCGTGACCCGATAAATGGTATTTATATACTTGCTTACTTGAAACGTGATAGCCAAACTTTCAACATGACATGATGAATATACTTGCTTGAACATCTTGACATCTATTTGATGCAAATTCTTGAAAGTTCATGAATAGTTCATTTTATACTCCCTATCTTGTCGTTTTACGCAAGCATGAATAACCATAGTGCATTCATGAAAAATGTAATTACTTAAACCCATTGCTAGTTCTTGAGATATAATTTCCTACTGAGCGTTCGCTCACTCAATGTTTCCCTACTTTTCAGGTAAGTCCGACGACGAGACTCAATCGGACAGGGAAGGTCAAGAGTGAAAGAGATTAGAGCTTCTCCAAGCGTCAACTCGTCTTGTCTTTTCTATATTTTCTTGGGTCAATTTTGTGCTTTTCTTTTTATTAAGTTTAGCATTTTCAAGGGATTGTAATAGAAATACTTTTGTGAAGGAATAAAAGGATTGGGTTATCTTTACTCTTGCACATCTCTGATTTGGTGTCGAATACACTAATACTCTGATTGACATGATCGATATAAACTCGTCACGCGTCTCCGGGTATCTTCCGCGCTCAGGGCGTGACACCAGTGCCAAAGGTAACAGGGAACACCTGGCACACAGGACACCAACGATAACAGCACCAGACCACAAGCACAATCAAGTCAGTCCTCACTCAGATATTACATCTGATCGAGTCGCATGCTAACTCTACCAGGACAGAAGAGTACAGCAAAGTTAACCAACAAGACTTGGTCCACACAGTGCCAAGACAGATGCAGAAAATCATAGAGAAACTGCGCTAAAACAACAACAATAGCAGCACTTGCAGGATTCTGGCTCCGTACAAGACACAGAACCACGGAACACAACTGCAAGCTGAGTCACATCAAGGTATAACAATAGCTGAATACATGACCACCAGGGACTAGTCATGCATCGAGCAGCTCACCAAGAATTGACCCACGACAACGAAAATGACAATCTTGGGAAATGCATCTCAAGGACCACGATCACGTCCCGAGAGTACAACACCCAAGGAAGGATTGCAAAGCAGAGGGTACTCAACCAGCAAAAATTCCGACAGATTCCCCAATACTCACAAATGCCAGTGCCAACACAGCACGCACAAGATGACACGTCGAAAATGAAGCGACAAAGAATCATAAAACCTAAGCCATCGAAAGACTGTACTGGACTTTCAGGACTCTGGATACTGTATATCTCGAATTCTCATGTACTTCAAACAACAATGCTCTGATACCACCTGTGACGACCCGGATCTCGGATACCAGACATACCCGATAGGACTACCGAGGAAACCCGATACCGCTTGGAACCCGTGAAGTCTCCCAAGAGCTATAAAGCTCCGAAGGGAAAAAGGATTCTCATGTAGTACATTGAAGCCATAGAGATATAATAGTAAGCAATTAAATTTCATTAGATCAGTTTGCTAAAGTAGTAGAAATAAAGTTACTTTTTATATAACAATTTAAATTTAACAATTATACCAGAGTCCAGTCCAAGAAATTAAAGGCAAGTACAGTCTAATAGAAAGAAGACGTACCCTAAGGTCGGGGGAAGCCCGACGCAGGTACCACTGGCAGCTACAGACACGTCACACCAGGAACCGCAGAAGTAGAACGACGCCACCCACCTGAAAAGCCGGGGTGAGCCTCGTGTCACTGGCCCAATAGGGGTCATGTGGATCCCCACTAAAAAACAACGCAGTAACACGGAACAACTAAAATAGCAGGCGTAGTAAAGCAGGAAAACTACCGCTAGAAAGCTGTAAAAGAAAATAGGAACGAAAGGAGTAGGAACAACTAAAAGAAAAGGGAAAAGTCGTACCGAACAAGCGCAGCTGCCGAACTAACCTCGGCCCCCAGAACTACTCCAGGCAGCAACAGGAAGGCGAACCCTGATCTGACAAAGTCAAAAGTTGTCGTTCTATCGGGCCCACAAAGATAGGCAAAAAGCCTAGAGAAGACCTAGACAGACACAGACGCCCTAAAGCATACACGGCTCGATTATCGTGCACGCTCTTCTAGACATGACATCACACACACACGACTAGAAGATCGTGCACACGACACAACACTGCCCTCGGGCAAGATCACGAGAGGGCTAACCTGGAAAGGTCACGACACACGAGAAACGCGAGAGCCACGTGTCACGTGACGGAAGCACCTCCTCACTAGAAGAATAGCCAGCTGTGTCCACTGACGTCTTATGCTGCGCCTCAAGTGTCTCATCTACTATACCGCCCGAAACACGATAGAGACTAAGACACGCTCAGAACCAGAACAGGACTATAGTAACGATTGACTAGATAGGGTAACGCCCGTCGGCGTTAGTCCAAGCCCCTGACCCCGTGTGCACACACAAGCTCAATGCCTTGAGCCAGGCCTCAAGCTAGTTTTCTCCCCTAGCAGGACACTACTACCAGGCAAGGGAGTCCACGAAAACTAGCCTACAAACCGTACCTCAGGAACTGCCGTACCACCACTCCCAAGTGGCCAACATTGGAACGTGTCGACAGGCTACGACTAGTGGAGACTCACTAGACACAGAACTCTGAAACAAAAGTGCTGTAGTATAGACATGCAAGGAAGCACTATCGCACGTGCTACGAAGCACCATGGCAGCAAGACAACTACAGACAGACTCAGGACAAGGCAACGAGACCTGCAAACACAACGATCCTTGAGTGTCATGACTCAGAGTTAAGATCGTCGTACAAAGCGGAATAAGCCACCAATCGGTTTAATCTAGAGCCAGAGAAAATGACATGACCGCGTGAAATGACACATGGAGACCTGAGGGATCAACAGGACCCTCAATACACCTGGACATGCAAACCGAGGTAAGACGATACCTCGAGACATCCAGAACCATGTCTCAAACTGGACGAAACCACCGAGACACACACACCTATGGGCACGCTAATCGAAGTAACACGGCCCTTCCCGACACCCCAGAAACACGGACACGGAACCCATTGGGTGTCTGGGACACTCACGAGGCCATAGGTCGGTCATTGGGTCTCAACCGACCGACCAGGACTCGAAACGGACAAAAACACTGCATTTAGGTCGACTTGACCCTTGGGGTCGGTTGACCTAACAGGGTCGGTCGACTGGCCCTAGGCGGTCGGTCGACCGGACCGACAGGTCCACCAGCCCGCTGGTGCGAACGCCGGCCGGTTGACCGGCCAACCCGTTGCGGTCGACCGGTCACGATGGGAAACTGGTTGGACCGAGCGCTAAAACCCAAATCCACGTCCCGTTCGATCCCGATCGAAGGGGAAACGTCCATAACATCGCAGAACGACGATATACAACATTTAGACTCCAACGGGAGTCGAATCGACCAAGAAACGGCGAGAAATGGGCGATTTCTTGAAATCGACCCAAATGGAGTCACCGGACTTCCAGGGCTCCTAACGGTCCCGAGAGGCCACCAATCGTGACGAAATTAGTGACTATGGAATGCAGACGTTCCATAGAGTCCATTGACACTAACTGATCTAAAAATCGTCACCGTTTTTCAGCGAACCCTACGAACTCCCAAAACCACAATTTTACCTAAACGAGCCCCAACTCGCTCGTTCTAGTACCGAACAACATGAAATTATAGGGAAAATGTGCAGGAAGAGTAGGTGATCCGTCTCTCTACCTCCACCGAAGAAATCATGCGCCGAAGCGACTAAACCACGCCGAAAATGTCAAAACAAGAATCGCGCTGATCTTGGAATCCACCGAGGGATCGCGCCTCGCCACGCTCAAACCGCCGCACTATCCCGCACCCCGATCACTCCATCGCGTCCCCGCCTCGGCCAGCTCTCCACGGTCGCGCACCCCGCCTCGAACGGCCCAGAGACGAGAGAGAACGAGAGAGAGAAAGAGATCAGAGAAATGAGGGAGGAGAGACGGGGTTGAGGGTTAAATAGAAAAGAAATTAGAAAATTTTCCTAATTTCTGAAAATTCGATAATTGGCACGAAAATGGACTAATTCAGAAAAATATGAAAAAATAGTCAAAACGATCGTCTCGAAGAGTACATCGCAACTGCGGTATCCACGAGTCAAGGAACTGAGAACTAAACTCACCACAGGGTTCCGTAACTAGTACGAGAGAAAAACTCACGTGGATCGTAAAACTCAACTCAGGACCCACAAAAACAATCTGAAACTCTCTGAAAAGGATCCGAAAGATCTAATAAGAATCTAATAAAGATCCAGGGCATTACAGTAGCTGTCAACAGTGCTTGGTGCAGGAGTTCTTCATCTATTTTCAAGGTGATTCAAGCTCATATCCAAGCTAGCAACCTCCAAGGTAGTGTAGCAGCAAGCAAGGCCCTCTAGGGGATCCAAGGAAGCTCATTTCACAAGGAAGAAGAAGCCATTACTGCTGAATCAAGAGGAGAGCTTTGCGAAGAAGAAGAAGAAGAAGCCTCTGTTTGTGATCTACATCGTGTGAAGACAAGAAGAAAAAGAGGCAGCCCTTGCTGAAGCATCAGATTCACCTCCTTCATTTCAGACAAGATCTTCTCAATTTTAGCATATCTCCATATCTTGTTTGAAGATTTTCATCTTGTTCTCTTTTCTTTTTGTTCAAGCTATTGAAACTGAGAATCGTCCATACCGCGGTTAGTAGGAAGGCAGTTGGAAGGTGATCCAATCTGCGGTGTTGTCGTCCCTACCGGTGGTTAGTAGGAAGGCAATCAGAAGTTCTCCGATTTACGATTTGGTGCGCTGCACTAGTGAAGCCTCACCGGGTTTGGTGAAGGGTGGACGTAGGACTGGGATTTAGTCCGAACCACCTTAAAATCTCTTGTGTTGTGGTTTGCTTGTGCGATTGCTTTATGCTAGATGCATGCTTAGGTTCAATCGTTATTTTACTTGTTCATCCTGCTAAGCCAATCGTTGTATCCTTCGTTAAGCTAGTTGTATTCTGCTGCTAATCTCTTTATCTAGCTTTAAAGATGGGTGTTCTACGAAAAGAGGGGCAGATCTATTCACCCCTCCCCTCTAGATCTGCCATCCACTACTCAACAAGTGGTATCAGAGCCTAATCTCTCATTATGGGGTCCAACGACCTTGAGAAAAATGGTGGATTGTCATCCCAGGGTTTGCTACCTGAAGGACATTCTGTGAATAGGCCTCCTTATTTCACTGGAACTAATTATCCTTATTGGAAATAATGCATGCAGGTGTTCATTCGTGCCCAAGATTACGAACTCTGGCGAGTGATCTGCAAAGGTCCGTATGAGCTTATGGATGATGAGGACTTGTGGACCAAAGAATAAATAAGAAAATCCACTGTTAACTGGAGTGCTAGACATTTCATGCAATGCTCACTCCATCCAGTAGAATTCTCAAGAGTAGCTACTTGCGCAACTGCAAAAGAAATGTGGGACAGGTTAGAAGTGATTTATGAAGGAACCTCTCAGGTACGAGAAACAAAAGCCAACATTTTAGTTTCTGAATATGAAATGTTCTGGATGAGGCATGATGAGTCAATTCAAGACATTTATGCCCGCTTAACCGTGCTTACTAATAGTCTAACTGATCTGGGAAAGAAATATTCAGAGCAGGAAATTGTAAGGAAGATTCTCAGATCACTGACCCCAGCATGGCACACAAAGGCTACCGTGGTTGAAGTATCTAGAGATCTCGTAACTACTTAGGTAGATGAACTCATCGGGTCATTGATGACCTATGAGATCAATCTAAAGAACAAAGAGGCTGAGGTACCTAAGAAAAAGTCCCTAGCTCTTAAAGTAGGAACCAACGGTCAAAGCACTTCTGATGAAGGTGAGGCTTCTGCAAGTAAGCGAGATGAGGATGACGTAGCCATGCTCACACGTAAGTTCAAAAAATTTCTGAGAAAGGAAGGTAAGAGCTTCATGAGAGGAAGGTCACGGGTAAGGAAAGGTTACAAATCCAATTTTGAAAACTTTAAGAAAGCTGACAAGATCATTTGTTATTCTTGCAACAAACCAGGGCACTTCAAGACTGAATGTCCTGAAAAATTCAGAAAAGCTGACAAATGGAAGGGCAAGAAGAAGAACAAGGCCATGGTGTCCACATGGAGCGACGAAGAAGAAAGTGATGATGGAACCAGCTCCTCGAATAAGGAAAAAGAAGATCTTTGCCTCATGGCCAGAGGTGACGAAGAAACTGAGGTACACTCTCCATTTGAAAATTTCACAATTGATGATTGGGAGGAAGCATATATACAGCTCATTGAAAAATATGACATGTACAAAAAGGAGAATAAATCATTGAAAAAGAAAATTAACTCGTTTGTGCATGATCATGATATGAATCATAAGAATGCTTCACTTGAAACTGAAATTGAAGACCTTAAGAAAATGATTGAGAACTTGGAAGAGGGAAGTAAAGAAATGGCTGACTTGGAAACTAAAAATGAAGAGTTGAGAAATGAGATTGATAGCATGAAGCTAAAAATGCAAACCTATGAAAAGACTTGAGAAGTATGATGCTGTCAAACAAGTCAACATTCAACTCCTTCAAAACAATGAAAAACTACATAAAGATTTAAAGGATAAACAACATTCTTTAGAAAAGTTTGTAGATGGAAGAGAAAACCTAGATGCATTGCTAGGTACTAGAATGAATTTCAACAAGGAAGGGTTGGGTTTTGAACCCACAAACAAAAGGCCAATTGGGTTAAAAACTATCACATTTGTTTCCTCTTCTGATGCTTCTACCTCAAACACAACACCCACTCAAAATCAACAAAAATAAAATGATAAAGGAAAAGAAAAGGTTGAAGAGGAAGCCACTGAAATCCCCAAAAAGATTGCCCAAAAATCTCAGAAGAGTCGACCTTCCCCACAGCACAGGCCGACACTTCCTTGGCCATCCCTAGCTCAGCCTTCCAGAAGCCACTATAACTGGGTTGCACATTGGACAGGTCGACACTCCCATTCATACAGGTCGACACCACCCTGCTTTTGGGGCAATTGTGATTCCTTTGTGCATCAATCCTATAAGCCTCAATCCCCTAGGTGGCAAAATAATCACTTTCAACCCAAAACCAACCAGTGACCTCAATGGTTTAAGAATCAAACTTCCTCAAACATCCACAAAATCCAACAAAGAGCCTCTAAACAGAAAGTGAATGTCAAAGCTGAAAAGAAAAATCAAATCCCTGCACTAAGCAAAGAAAACATGAATGCAAGGAAGGTTTGGATTCCAAAAGAGATGGTATCATGTTTTAAAAATCTGAAGAGGTTGATGGGACCCAAATTTTACTGAGTTCCAAACCCCATTGCTTAATTCCTTGTGCAGGAGTGTCTTGCAACCATACATAACCGGTGGTACCTTGATAGTGGCTGTTCAAGACACATGACTGGAGACAGAACTAAATTCTGTCTCTTGGAGAAAAAGGAAGGAGGACACGTCACATTTGGAGGGGACAGCAAAGGAAGAATCATTGAAACATGTAATGTAGGTAAGAACCTCTCTAACTCCATTGGAAATGTGTTGCTAGTTGAAGGTTTGAAATACAACTTGCTCAGTATAAGTCAATTGTGTGATAAAGGTCACAAAGTGTTGTTTGACTCTCATGAATGTAGAATCCTTGAACCAAAATCTGACAAGGTAAAATTTTCTGACAAAAGAGTCAACAATGTTTACATGATTGACTTAGATGATCCTGCTCACATAAACCTTTGTCTTGCTGTATCAAAATCTGAACTTGCTTGATTATGGCATCGTAGACTAGGACATGCTAGCTACAATGTCTTACATAAACTTTTAAAGCATTCAATGGTGAAAGGTTTGCCTGAACTATCTTTTAAACAAGAAAAGAAATTGTGTGATGCATGTGCCCTAGGTAAACAAACAAGAAAATCCTTCGAGGCTGGATCTGCAAATATGTCATCCAAACTACTCGAGCTGATTCATATGGACTTGTTTGGTCCAACCAGAACTGCTAGTTTAAGTGGTAGAAAATATGGATATATCTTGGTGGATGATTTCTCTAGGTTCACATGGGTTTTCTTTCTCACACATAAAAATGATGCTTTTGTTGAGTTTCAGGCACTCTATATGAAGATAAAGCAAGACGGTGAGTTTAAAATCTCCAACCTTCAATCTGATCATGGTAGTGAATTTGAAAATATTGAATTCTATAATCTTTGTAGGGCTGAAGGCATTTCACATCGGTTTTCATCACCAAGAACCCCTGAGCAAAATGGTGTAGTTGAAAGAAGGAATCGAACACTCATAGAGATGGCGAGGACAATGCTTGCCGAACGGCAACTCCCAAGGAAGTTTTGGGCTGAGGCGGTAAACACGGCTTGTTACATTATCAACCGATCTATGGTAAGGCCACACACCAAAAAGTCTCCTTATGAGTTGCTGAAAGGTAAAACGCCCTCTCTCTCACATATGAAAGTGTTTGGGTCTAAATGCTTCATCCACAATAATGACAAAAGAGAATTAGATAAATTCGAGCCCAAGAGCGATGAAGGTATATTCCTTGGATATTCTGATAGATCTAGGGCTTATATAATTTATAATATTAAGAGTCAAACTGTGGAAGAGTCACCCCATGTTTCCTTTGACGAATATCATGATGATTCTAAAAATGATAACTATTGCAGGAAAAATGATGAAGATGGGGAATTCCTAAGCATAAGGAAAAGAATGATCCTCCACAAGAAGAAACAAGAGATAATGGTGACCTAGCTGAATCAAGTAATGCATGGGATTAAGCTCTAGAAGAAGGTAATGATTCTACAAACATTAGAATTCTTAAGGATCATCCTTTAGAAAATGTCATTGGAAGCTTGAATGATCCACCTAGAACTAGGTCACATTTTAGAATTGTGGAAGAATTAGATCATCTTGCTCTTGTCTCCCAGATTGAACCCAAAAATATTGATGAAGCATTAAAAGATGAAAACTGGATAAACTCAATGCAAGACGAATTAAACCAGTTTGAAAGAAATAAAGTTTAGCATCTTGTTCCTAGACCTACATCACAATCTGTCATAGGCACTAAATGGGTTTTTAGGAACAAACTCAGTGAGGATGGCAAGATAATAGGAAACAAGGCTAGATTGGTGGCTCAAGGGTATAATCAAGAGTTTGGGGTAGACTTTGAGAAATCTTATGCCCCAGTAGCCAGACTTGAGGCCATCAGAATTTTAGTTGCCTTTGCATGCTCCCTTAGAATAAAGTTGTATCAAATGGATGTAAAAAGTGCTTTCTTAAATGGTTTGATCAAAGAAGAAGTCTATGTGGAGCAGCCCCGTGGCTTTGAGAATCCTAACCATGCAGATTTTGTATACAAGCTAGACATGGCACTTTATGGCTTGAAGCAAGCACCAAGAGCTTGGTATGAGAGACTAAGCTCGTTCCTCATTAAGAAAGGGTACACACGAGGTAAGGTAGATGAAACACATTTCACCAAGAAGCAAGGTAAGAACATCTTGATTATTCAAATTTATGTTAATGATATTGTGTTTGGTTCTACTAAATCTGAAATGTGTGAGAAATTTGCTAACCTCATGACTAGCGAATTCGAGATGAGCCTAATGGGAGAACTCTAATTTTTTCTCGATTTACAGGTCAACCAAGGAGAAGATGGGTGCTTCATAAGTCAAGCCAAATACATCAAGGAGCTGCTGAAAAGATTCAACATGACAAGTTACAAAATAATTTCAACTCCTATGAGCACCACAACATCACTAGATTCGGATAAAAATGGTAAATTAGTGGATGCAAAAATCTATAGAGGTATGATTGGCTCCTTACTTTATTTGACTGCATCCTGACCAGATATCCAGTTTAGTGTTTGCCTCTGTGCTAGATTTCAAGTTAGTCCTACAGAATCCCACTTGACTGCCGTCAAGCGTATCCTTAGATATCTTGCCGGAACTCAAGATTTGGGATTGTGGTATCCGTCATCATGTGATTTATCTCTTATTTCTTATTCTGATGCGGACTACGCTGGATGCAAGCTGGATCGCAAGAGTACTAGTGGCTACTGCCAGTTTCTGGGCGGGTGTTTAGTTTCTTGGGCCTCCAAGAAACAACACTCGGTTGGCCTCTCAACTGCAGAAGCAGAATACGTTGCTGCGGGGAGCTGTGGTACCCAAGTGTTGTGGATTAAACCCCAACTCCAAGACTACTTAGTGGATCTTGGTTGTGTCCCAATTCTGTGTGATAACACCAGTGCTATTAACCTTGCAAAAAATCTAGTCCAGCACTCTAGGACCAAGCATATTGAGATTAGTCATCACTTCATTAGAGATGAGGTCTTTAAGAAAAACTTTGAACTGTATTTTATTGATACACAAAATCAGATTGCTGATATCTTCACCAAGCCCTTTTGTAATGACAGGTTTACAACACTCAGAAGGGAGCTTGGTCTTTGCAGACCTCAGGCTAATAAAAATTGAAATGATGATCTTCTTTAATTTGGTTGTGTTTTTGCTGATTAGTATCCATGCATTATTTATATGTAAATTTGTCATTCTGCATGTGGTGTAGCATTGCATGTAGTTGCATAATAAAGCTAAATTCATGTTCACGATGCATTGCATGTGGTGTAGCATCATTCTTGCATGGCCATGGTATATTAAATGATGAAGTGTGGAAAGGCAGGTTATGCATGTCTAGAAGCACTCACCATGCGTGAGGATACACCTCCGCCAAGTATCATGCGTCATTGTCGCATGTAGGCCATACAGTAAGGGGGAGCTATTTCTTTGAAGCATTCATCCATATGTTACATCTTCATTCCGTTACCATCAATGAAGCATTCATGCATATGTTTCATCTTTATTCAGTTACCATTAATAAGTGTATAACCATGGGCCGGGTCATGCATTTCATTTCTGCCAACTTCATAAGTGACCAAGTCGACCTCTCCTTGGCCCTCAGGTCGACATCTGATCATTCACCTTGCTTGCAAACATAACTCCTTGAATGCATCCACTGCATATCCTTAGGGGGAGTCTTGCTGCTTCTCTAAATCTATTACAATCTGAACTTCAATGGCTTCCAGTCTAAAACTGTGATCATGAAACAGACAGAACTATGGTGTAAGAGCTCTCTATTATATGAACTGATGCTTGTCCATCCAATAAAAATGGTTCAGATTTAACGATTTCCTTAAAGCTCTGATATATTTTTTAAAATCATCTATGTTCCGTGGTGTTAATAGAGTTTAAGTAGAGATTGCATGTTGTGCTTTGAATGACTATCCTGAAATCTAAAAATTCAAACTTCTTGGCAACCTTGGTGATACACTAAAGCTTAGTATTATTTTTAAACACCTTGATTAGCTGGAATTCCTAACAGTAAATTTGACAGAGTAATGATATTGTTGCACGGAGAAATATGTCACGTCCTCAAAATAAGTGACGAATGATATGTCATGATGTGCCCATGTTATCTCTGTCTTAATTAAATTAGACTCTAGGCAGAGCAATGGCATAATTACTGAGAAATATATTTTCTCATCAAAGAAATGAGGTCAGATATGTCATGAGGTTTCAAAGCTATCTCTGTTCAATCTGAAGCATAACAGTCACTCTTACCAAATACCTAGGAATATTGGCGTCTAAACAACGTGTATTCTTACGGATAGGAGGCATGTACTTGACTCGATTGCTCGTAAAATATGAGTCATGTGCATACAAATGCAAAAGATCATGTAAAACAGTGCTGAAATCATAAAATTCCATGCTTTAGTAATGCTCGTTTAACCTCAATACTAGTTTGTGCTATTCCTGATGAAGTTATTGAATATGGATGTATAAGACAAAGGAAGGTTAACCACTGCCATGATATGCACTTCTGGTTCATTTCTATTAAAACATGGATGTAGATGCTTTTCGAACTCTATTGTTGATCTCAGATTTCATTAGCTTTGAACCATGTATCTTGCTCATGGCATGTTTCAGGTCTGCATATAATGGCTTGCTCTAAACTCCTATTCCGCTCTGATCTCTACGACATGTGTCACTGTCTCTACCTTATCCCTCCTTTTTGCTGTTGTCAAAGGGGGATAATACCTTTGTGAGTTGCCTTTGTGAGTTGTCAAAGGGGGAGAATAACTTTGTGAGACGGGGGAGAGTCAAAAGTCCTCATCATGCATACACTCAGGTGGAGAGCAGCATCTATAATTAGGAGGAACTTGAATAGCATTCACATGCTATGATCATCCATGCATACATATCCGCATTCACATGCTCTAATCATCATCATGTATCTTGAGCTACATATGTTATACAATTTACAATCTTGGACATTATTGCCAAATAATGACTCACAGTGTTGCCATCATCAAAAGGGGGGAGAATGTTGTGCCCCTGTGGTCATTTGACACATCATGGTTTTGATAATGGCTAAACACTATAAGTCATTGATGTTTCCCACTCTCATATGATTGAAATACTTGATGCTTTTTCATGACAAATAAGCGAAGAAATGGAGTGGAGATGGAAAAAGTGAAAGACCAATGATCGCGTCCAAGCAAGGATGAAAATCTCTTCAAAGCAAGAGTCAATTCTTCAGGTCGGATGGCTATCAGAAGATCAGGCTGGCTTCAAGAAGAGTTGACACTCGGCACAAAAGAGTCGACACTTCACATAGTCAAGGTCGATGCACAATGAAGAACACAATTGGTTCCAACGTCCAAGGTCTGAGCATTCATTAAGGAAAGGTCAAAGACTCAATAGACATCCTCAAGGTCTAAAGAGTTTGATGCCACAGACTGGAATGGACTGCAAACGGGTTTAAGGGGTTCATTGAAGAAAATCTGTGAAAAACCAAGTTTTCGGTCAACCGCCGGTCATGGACTGGTCGATCGGAATTGCCAGTGACGAAAAAGCTACAGAACCTCTCAGTAGGGGTCGACCGCCCAGAAGAATCGGTCGACCGGCCTAGCAGTCCGGTCGATCGCCCCCATACTGTCGGTTGACTGAAATTGCCAGCAACCAAAACTCTTGGCTCTGCAAAATTCTGGTCGACCAAGCACCTACCTCCGGTTGACCGGCAGCCCCGATGCAGCTATTGTTGACTTCATTTTCTCAACGTGGGCAGCCCATTTTCTTGGATTTGTTTAATCCTAAAGTCACCCAATATACCATGATTTGTGGATCTGGTCTGGGACTTGTCTATGGACCATTCAAAGAGATATAAAAATAACACAAAGGGGGTTAGAAACCCTAATGGATCAAGGGAGATCAAAGAGAGGCTAGAGGAGGCTGTCCAAGGGAAGAAGAAGAGGGTACTGTAGCTGTGAACAATACTTCGTGCAAGAGTTCTTCATCTATTTCCAAGGTGATTCAAGCTCATATCCAAGCTAACAACCTCCAAGGCAGTGTAGCAGCAAGCAAGGCTCTCAAGGGGATCCAAGGATGCTCATTTCACAAGGAAGAAGAAGCCATTGCTGATGAATCAAGAGGAGAGCTTTGCGAAGAAGAAGAAGCCTCTGTTTGTGATCTACATCGTGTGAAGACAAGAAGAAAAAGAGGTAGCCCTTGTTGAAGCATCAGATTCACCTCCTTCATTTCAGACAAGATCTTCTCAATTTTAGCATATCTCCATATCTTGTTTGAACATTTTCATCTTGTTCTTTTTTCATTTTGTTCAAGCTATTGAAACTAAGAATCATCCCTACCGCGGTTAGTAGGAAGGCAGTTGGAAGGTGATCCAATCTGCGGTGTTGTCATCCCTACCGGTAGTTAGTAGGAAGGTAATCAAAAGTTCTCCGATTTGCGATTTGGTGCACTGCACTAGTGAAGCCTCACCGGGTTTGGTGAGGGGTGGACGTAAGACTGGAGATTCAGTCTGAACCACCTTAAAATTTCTTGTGTTGTGATTTGCTTGTGCGATTGCTTTATGCTAGATGCATGCTTAGGTTCAATCGTTATTTTACTTGTTCATCCTGCTAAGCCAATCGTTGTATCCTTCATTAAGCTAGTTGTATTCCGCTGCTATTCTCTTTATCTAGCTTTAAAGAGGGGTGTTCTGTGAAAAGAGGGGCAGATCTATTCACCCCTCCCCTCTAGATCCACCATCCACTACTCAACACAACCTCTGCCAAGTACTGTTTCTAGATTGTGATTCTGTTTATCTGCTCACCTTGCAATTCACATGTTTGTGACTAACATTTTCTGCCACTTATGTTTCGAGCTGGTATGTCTGAATCTTCTTGTTGTTGAACTTTGAACATTTGTTATGCTCTCAGGTCATTGATTTCAAATAATTCTCATACCCTCTAAATAATTGACCTAAATTGCTGCACTTCTTAATAATCCTGATCAGAAGTGTCGACATCATGAGTTGACATTATTTTGGAAATGATATGTTTTATGGAGTTTGTGAGTAGATGTCGACACAAAGAGTCGACACCTTCATTGATGTATGTCTGATCATCTTTCTGTCTTGATTGGTGAATTGAAGTCTTCACTGTTTCATATCTTCAATTTTGTGATTGTCTCTCTGGAACTATCTGCTCTTGCTCTCTTGACTATCATTGTCATACCTCTGAGGTTGTAAGTTTCTAATCAATGATGGTCATTTGCTTGGAACTCTTGTCATATTCTGAAACTTATCTGAAAACACTGCTTATCTGCTAAACCTTGAATGTTTGCAAGATCTTATCCTATGTTTGGACTTCAAGTCTCTTGCACATGGTACATATTCTTGCTACTGCTTCTATTGATAAATTGATTGTTTCTTTACACATTCTTTCATATCTCTGAATTTCAAGAAGATTTCAATCTATGTACCTTGCTCATAAATCTGAAAAACTAATTCAATGAGGAATGTTATATTATATAGATTTATGAATGTCTAAAAGATCAGATTGGTTTAAGTTTAATGTATTCATTAAGGTTGGTTATAAATGCCTTGAAAATATCTGAATCAACTTTAATAAACCTTAACCAAACTGCTTCATGTTAAATCTTGTCAAATCTGCTAAAATCTACAAATATTGAAATCTTGACTTTATTTGGTTGAAATACATGAAATCTATATTGTTTGTAAACATCTGACTTTTCTAAAAATGTCTAAGGGTAAAATTTTGTAAGAGCAATAACTTTGGTCACTGAGAAACACATGTCCAAAGGGTTGTGTCATGAGGTGCCATAGTTAACTCTGCTTAAAAATTGATTGAAAAATAGGCAGAGCAATGGCTGGCACAATGAGAAACACATCTCACTCATCCAAGAAATGAAGTGAGGTATGTCATGAGGTGAAAAGTAAACTCTGTTTATTTTAAAGTATGACTTATAGTCACACTAAGTACTTAGGGATATTGGCGTCTAAATAACATATATCCTTTAGTTACAGGGTGTGTACTAAACTAACTTGCTTGTAAGATTTGATAACAAAAATTATCTACTTGATTAAGTGAAAAAATCTGAAAATGAATGCAAAGGATAAATTGCTATAGCCCTAGACAAAATCAAATGGTTTCATGACTGTTTAACCTCAATACTTATGATTGTAATTCCAAAAGAAGTCATTGAAATTGATTGAGTAAGATGAAGGGAGGTTATTCAAGATGTTAATATGAGGATTTGATTCATTTTTATTAAATCTTGATTTCAGATATGAGTACAGAACTTTATTGTCAAACCATGTATACATCATATTTAAACCATGCAGTTCAATAAAGTTCATTCATAAACCTTTATAATGGGAGATTCTGAAAAATTCTTACATTTGGACTTATGAAATTGGTATATTCTTTGAAAATCTTGTTCAATTTCTCATGTGATTGAAGCTCATTTGATCATCTTGTGCTTAGTTTGTATTTACTAATTGAAATTCAAAACTCAGATTATGCACATTGCTCTGCATACATTCCTCATGACCTGACTTATTCTTGACTGCACATGTGACCTATTTCAACTGAGTGCTTAAATTTGAATGTCCACCCATTGATATCAATGTCTGCTTGTCTCAATGCCTCAATGTCTGCTTCACTTTGTGTCCTTGTGGTTCACTGATCATTTATTCCACTCCATCTGCTTCATACAAAAGAAGTGCACCTGTTCAGGGAAAGTTTACTTAATAGTGAATCATCTTGCATCTTGTCAGCATCCTTAATGCTCCTTCCTTTTTGATGTTGTCAAAGGGGGAGAATTTTTGTGAGTCATTAGTAGGTTATGTTGATCATTCTGTCTGTTGGCTGTTGGTTGTTCTGTCTATTGACTGGTTGGTTATCAGCTTATTAGTTTGTTGCTGCATTCTGACAGAATTATTCATTGTTCATTGTTAATGCTGACTTGATCATCATGCTGAATTATTGCAATGACTCATAATATTGCCATCATCAAAAAGGGGAAGATTGTTGTGTCCCTGTGGTTTTGAAGTTTTGATGATGACAAATATTATGACTCATTATATATATATTTTCTTGATGACATAATTTTGATGGATTTATTACTAATCTCATCATCTTTATATAGCAATATGAAAATCTGTCAGAATAGGTTACAGGTCAGAGCATATATCATCTACCTTATTAGGTAAGGTCAATGCTCATTTTCAGCTTAGTGATATAAGGTCGATGCACAGTTTGCATTGTGCAAATAGAAGGTCGATGCATATCATGTTTACACCTTCACACAGGTCAGTGCACATCTTGTTGGTCTGCATATAGGTCGATGCACGTTTTGCCTTATAGCATATAAGGTCGGTGCAAGGTCAGTGCACATCTTGTTGGTCTGCATATATGTCAATGCACCTTTTGCCTTATGGCATATAAGGTCGGTGCACATGTTATATGCCATACAAAGTTTGTGCACAGTTTGCTGCATGCATATTAAGGTCGATGCACATTCTGCATAGTGCACAGTGTGGTCTAAGCACATTTTGTTTCATGCACATTAAGGTCGGTGCACATTGTGCCTTTGGCAAATAAGGTCGATGCACATTCTCCTTGGGCATATAGAAGGTCGATGCACATTGCATCTCTACATAGAGAAGGTCGGTGCACATTCTGATTAGCTGCATTAAGATCGATGCACATTTTGCATCGTGCATAATAAGGTCTACGCACATATCAGCTTGTGCATACATTCAAGTCTGTGCATGTTTCCTAGTCTGTGCACATGGTGCATCAAGGTCCACGCACATGTACAGACTGAAGTCTGTGCACATGTTAAGGTCTGTGCACATCTCTTCTTAGTACAAATGAAGTCTGTGCACATTCTCCCTGTGCACATATAAAGTCAGTGCACATTCTACCTGTGTACTTATAAGGTTGATGCACATCTATTCATCATGTGACTAAGGTCTGTGCATTTTTTGGTTTATGGCATATAAGGTCAATGCACTTCTTGCTTCATGCCATATGAAGTCGGTGCACATATTAGCTTAATGCATCGAAGGTCGGTGCATGTCTTGCTACTAGGTCTGAGCATGTTTTAGTCCGAGCACATATATAGGTCTGAGCATGTTTTAGTCCAAGCACATATATAGGTCTGAGCATGTTTTAGTCCAAGCACATTTAAGGTCTGAGCATGTTTTCAAGTCCGAGCACATTTCAGGTCTAAGCAAGTATAAGGTCCATGCACATATTTCCATCAAGATCTCTATGAGGTCCGAGCACATTATGTTGAATAGCACACTAGGTCTGTGCACATGTTATAACCTGTCCATTTAGTCTGTGCACATTTGAAATATGGCTGACTACAATGTGTTTAATGAAATGCTTTGGCAAGAACTTTATCAAACATGTGAAGGGCAGAATGCATCAAGACTAAGGCAGGCACGTGAGCTCGTGAGGATTAAGTGAACCTATGAATGGCACGTGATCCTAGGCAAACCATTCTAAGCATTGGTTACTAGGCACGTGATCCAAGGTAGACCATCCCAGAAAGAAGTTGCCAGGTGGATCCTCTCTAATCCAGATTCTGGCACGTGGCTGAGATCTTCCAGAAACCTCTTGGCGGGAGTGTTCCCTACACACGCCCGAAGAGTGAGTCCATGGGACCCCAAGGCTGAAGCTCTATAAAACCCTCTCCTGCGATCAACAAAAAGTAAAGAAGATAGAGAAGACAGACGATTAGAGAGAAGAGAGAGTAAAAGGCTGAGAGCAGAAGAGCCAGAGCTCGAGAGAAAGAAGAGTTAGAGAGAAAATTGAGAGAAGGGTCTGCAGAGTTTTTGAAAGAAGAATAGAGTACCGTAAGAGAGAAAAAGAAGAGAGTGATAAAGATTGTGAGTTGTAGAAAAGATAGAAGAGAGCAGATCAAAAGTAGTGCCTGAGAAGTAGAGAAGCAGAAAGAAGGAGAGCAGTCAAGAGGGAAGGAAGAGATCGTGTTGTAGTAACTATCTCCAGATCAGATCTGGGATAGTTCTGCTCATTGGAGCTACATTGAATTGCTTGTCTATTCTATTCCTATTTTTCATTCCTTTGTTCTTTTCGTTTATCTTTACACTTCAACCTGTGTGGCAGCGGTTAGCTAAGCTATAATGCTCAATGATCAGTTAAGCTGTTTGGCAGCGGATAGCTAAGTTGTAATGCTCAGCGGATAGCCAAGCTGTAATGCTCAGTGGATAGCCAAGCTGTAATGCTCAGCGGATAGCAAGCTGTGTTGCTCAGCAGTTGTAGGGATTTATCCCCAAAGCTGTGGATCAACATTTCAAGCTATGTGGCAGCAGAATCCACACTCAGGTCTGAGTGTGGGGTGGATGTAGGTGAAAATCGAACCACCTAAAAATCATTGTGCCTCCTGTGATTGCTGCGTTTTCTATCCTTTGATAGATGTATGCGTAGGAATGCTATGATTGCATCCATCTAGTTTCTCAGATTGAGATATGAACAGAGATTTCATCTCTATAAGATCTCATTGATTTTTAGAAGTTACTGCTTGTGTTTTCATCTTCTATTATGATTAGGATCGTTACATCTAATCTGTTTAGATTTCGTTGAATTCACTGAGTGGCTAAGTGTTCTAGCTGGTTGTGCTAGTTAAGTGTTCGAGTGTGAGCCTTCTTAGAATAGCGGTTTAATTTGAGCCTATTTGATTTTAATTCCACAAGAATTGAAGTACAGTTTTAATTGGGCGTTCTTTTTAAAGGGGAGATTCATTCACCCCCCCCTCTGAATCCGGTTTGCACCATCACTTAGATTCAACAGCCCCTCCTTCCGCTTTTAGCCTCGGGTGTAGTCCAGTTCTTAATTGGTACTTCTGGGTTTTTCTTTCAGCTCTTGTACTTCTCAAGGGTATGCCACGTAGTACTTGTACACTTTCTTTCCTTATTATTAATAAAAATTCTAGGGACAAGTCTCGCCTAGGGGGGTGGTTTCACTAGTCCTCGCTGGGGAAAGGCGCACTCGACTCGCCGCTAAACTTGTAGCCTTTTAATAAAAAAAAGTTTCGTTGGATAAATAAAAAGTGTATATACTTAAGCTCCTTTTGTCATACGTGATGCCCATCAACTGTTGTTTTGGGTTTTAGACTTCCTTAACAGGTTTAACAGATTAATTTTTTATTAAGGCCCATTTCTGCCAAAGAGTTTATATCCATATATATTTGGAATTATTTGTTTAAGTCCATTAAAGCCCCTTTTAAGGATTCAAAAGCCCATTAGTTAAGATCAAGGCCCACTAATACGTGAGGCCTGTCTATATATTTTCATATAGGTTTAAGGGTTTATGTTTTATAATTGTGTGTTGGGCCCATTAGTTGCTTGAGGCTCTTAAGGCCTTCCGGCTTTTTACATATAATGGATTTATTTGTAGCCCATTAATCAATATTTAGGCCCTTTATTTATTTTAGTTATCTTTACTTTACTTTTATCAAAAAATTTATTCTCCATAATTATTCCATGCCTAATATTTATAGTTATTTTCATTTATTCCGTATTTAAATTTTCGGGGTGCTACACCCTCCCCCACTTAAAAGAATTTGGTCCCCAAATTCACATGATTTCCTTCCATAATAGTGGGGTACAATCACCATATCCAAACATGTGTTCTAGGTAGATTCATTCCCATAGCAGGCTAAGTACTATATCCAACTCATGTAATTACTAATAGGATGGTTTCATAGGGTTACCTTCCAATGCTTGTAGTCTACCCTGACGCTTTGGTACACCTTGTTGTTGCTCTCGTGGTGCTTGCTCCTTTAAAAGTGGACAACGGGCGATTTTATGATCTTTGTTTCCACAACGGATGCACTTCCCGAATTTATGCCAACACTCCTCCGATTTGTGCCTTCTTTTCTTGCAATGCTGGCATTTTCCCTTGGTCGGAACAATTTGTTGATCATCACTCTGGGGTTTCTTGTCCGTACGGGAACCGTTACCTCCATTGGACCTCTTATTGTCATTCACAAGTTCCCTATTCTTTTATCCATTGGCTAGCTCCTTCTTGCCAATTTTCCCTTTGATTCGTTCCATCATATCTATAGCTTCTTCCAATTGTTGTGCATTCCTAACCATCTCTGTGTAAGTTTGAATTTCTAACGAAGCTAATTAAGGAACAAGCTCCACCTTCAACCCATTCATAAATCTTCTTGCTCTCATCTTCTCCGTGCAAACTAAGTGTGATGCATACCGGGCCAATCTAAAAAACTTCGCTTCATAATCTGCTACCGATAAACTATGTTGTTTTAGTGCCGCAAACTCCATAGCCTTCTTCTCGCGAATTCTTTCCGAGAAATACTTCTCATTGAAGTGTTCTAAGAATGATGTGACACCACCTTGGGGGTGATAGCCACTAGGCCAATGATCCTTGGACCTATGACTCGTAAGCAACCCAACGTACCCGGCGATATCACATAAGCAGACTCACCCGCGTAACGCACACATGTGCCCATGGGCAACCCGGTGATGATGGAGAGGGTCTGGGGTGGGACCTTGATGCTCCGGGGGATTTGGAAAGCTTGAGGCTGAACCCCTAAGGGCCCGGGATGCCCAATTTCACAGGCGGCCAGCACGCCAAGGGCGTGGGTTGTAGGGTCTCTCTCACAACTCGCTCTGCGGTGGTCGCTCAATTTGATGGCAATTTGGGACCAGGCACTCTCTCACCGTCCGACGGAGCTAAGAGACATTACTAATTAAGTAAGGAATACCAGCAAAGAGAAGTGACCAGAAGCTCACTTGACCGGTGTGAATACACCGATCTCGGTCGGAGACGAGGGCGAGCGGGGAGGCATGGGTACGCACCTGCACGCCACGTCGGTGTAGCTTTGACCTGGAAAGTAAAATGTTACACCACTACACCTCTCGCAGGAGGGGGATCTCGGGGCACGGCCTAATTGACATTACATCCAAAACTACTCCCACGCAGGGAGGGGCGGTCAGCCGGCCAGGCGGGGTGGGGGAAAAACTAAGCTAGAAGCCGAGTTGCCGAGCTCCCCGGTTCTGCCAGCTTCAGGAATAGCCGGATAGGCAGTCACTATTGGTGCATCCACGGGGTCTCCCGAACTCCTTTGTTGACCAAACCAGTGCCAAAATCTCATGGGTTGCTCTAGGAGGACGGCAGAATTATTGGAGAATTTCTTGATGACGACGACGGCCGGGGCAGGGTCGAGATCAGAACTGCTGCACTCTGCTCCTGGCAGTGTCTGGACTGCTGTAGTTGGAAGGGAAGGCTCTCACGACCACTCCCATGCTCAGTTGATGGCAAGACTGGGACAATTCCATTCATGGTCGAGTTCTCTTCGAACAGAGACCCACGGGGTTGTCGGCGGAGGTAGGAGCAGACCACGAGGGTGAGAGGAGCGGAAGGAGGTCGAATCTGTCTCCACTTGGATTGACCTGCGCACTCGGGGTAGGAAAGTTGGAACTTTGTGCTTCGGGATTCAAACGATTCTTCGCTTCTTGGAGATGAAAGCGGACTCGTAGCATAAGTATTCAGCCAAACTCCACTGCAATATCTTCAAGGTACTGGTCGTGGTAGCCTCTACAAGTTACAGTTGGGTGTCTGCCAGGGAGGAATTATGTAGTCCGGCGGTGAAGACTCCTCCGGGTAGCCACAAACTCAGACGGAGGCGTGACCACCTCCGTTGCGAAGTAGACTGGATGACATATCTACCGGTATATGGTACGCTTTCTGAAGCTTCTTGGTGATGATGTGGCAGCCTTAGAAAGTCGCTGGTACTCTGCTGCCTACAAGCTGGGAATAGGCTGATGGTGTAGGGTTCTGTGTATGAGGGTGGGATGGCCAAGGGAAGCAAGGGGAAATGGGGAGGGCGACCAGGGTAGGAAGGGGGTGTTGGGGAGGGGTGATGGGTAGCCAGTAAGGGAGGGAGATTCAAATTTGGCCTAAGGTTTGAACCCTTTCAGCCTTGGGGAGATGGAAGGGTGCTTGGGAACGGGTAGTGGATGGTTGGGAGTTGGAGGGTGGCTTGGAGATTGGTGGGTTCTCCCTTGGGGTTAGGAGTGGAGTAAAGAGGTGTTGTGGGAAGTTGTGGTGACTATTGAATGAGGGGAGGAGAGAGAGAAAGTATGTTGGAGGGGGAGGAGAGAGAAAGGGGTGCACCCCTCTTGGAGAGAGAGAGAGAGAGAGAGAGAGAGGGAGAAAGGGGAGAGTCACACTCCACTTGAAGAGGGGGAAGATTTCACTCAAATGTGAATTTTTTTTTAATTCTCAAAGCATTAGTTCTACAATGGAGGGGTTGGGGTCTATTTATAGGCACCCAACTTTTCACATGACCATACTGACCCTAGACAATTGACACAATGACCAGACAGACCAAGGAGGGGCGCCCCTGGGCCTAGCCCACTGAATTGGGCCCAGTAACCTATCAAACCAACCATATGACAACTAACTTAGGTAAATGACTCACTAACCTAGGTGCCAGACTCAAATAAAGGGAAATTAAATAGTTTATGACTCAAATAAAATATAAAAATTACATGACTAGACTCAGAAAAATATGACAAACACAATGGCACATGCCAACGAACAATCTGAGCCTCGAAAATGTGGAGGGGTAAGCGATGCCCCCATCATACCCCCGGGGTGGGGAAAACTCGACCCCGTCGAGTATGGGTCCACCGTGGAAGTAGTGCACCAAATGCAGCTCCGGGCGAGCCACGATCTCTAAACTCAATTCCGCGTCCCTAGTCGGGGGATGGCTCTTCATCTTCTCAAGGTAGCTCGGGCACACCCTCTTGCCGGTGATGGTACCATGCTTTCCTAGTATTGCCTCTATATGCTTACATCGGGCTCTCAAGCTGATTGGTGGAGGCTCTCCGAAGGTGTCACTCTCAAAGGTAGGTAGAGGCTCGAGGCACTCACTAGGATCCACCGTGGTGCCCATAGAGGGTGCTGGATCCGCCACGTGGGAAGTGGGATGAATCCCAAGACACATCGGTAAGTCCAACCCATAAACCGGGTTGCCAAAGTCACTCGGAACTTGGCAAGGTCCAAGTCCTTGTGCCCTCGATTTGGAGATGACCCTAGGGTAGAGCCACTCCAATGTCTCCATCACCAAGTTGCCTACTTGAAATTCCAAGTGGCACTCACGAGTTTTTTCCAGCTCTTAGTGATCCGCACCGCTCGTTGTTAGATGCTTGCGTGAATGCTTATGCCATGCACTACGATGCGGTGTCGGTGTGAAATGTACGGTATGCAAAGGTGGACCGGGGCAACCATGGATGGCCCTATCATGCTTTAATGCCACACTGACTTGGATGAGCTTGGGAGGACCGGAGCATCCATAGGTGTCCCTCTCATGCGTGAGTGTGATGAATGCATGAGGACCCGGGCATCCATGAATGCTCCTAACATATGTAAGACCAATGATTAATGGGGGAGGGCCGCTACACCCAAATATGGACCACTCGTGCTTCCTTCTTGACATGTGGGTGACATGAATGAATAGACCCGACTTACTAATCATGCCAAGTGGTGTGAGGTGCCAAGACATATGCATTCCTATTCCAAAGATGACTTCCATGGGCGGGGTTGTGGGATGGTCTTTGAGCTTCCACTCAAAAAGGTCGAAGGGATCTAGGAAGGTGATCATTATGGAGAGAGGCTCTTCTTTGTTCCCTAGGTGAAGATCTTCCATGGTTATGGCTTCCCATATGAGGCCCGAGTCTTGAAAGAGGTGGGCTTGATCCAACATGGTGGGTGAGGGTAGGGAATAGTGGGTGGTGGGTAAGGCGGGTGGGTCACATGGGCATCTAGGCTCCCATAGGAAGGGGTCGAAGGGATCATGGCATGGGTTATCTAGAGAGAGGTACTCTAAGTCCTCAAGGTCCTCAAAAGATGGTGAGGCATCCTCCTCCATCAAGATAATTAGGCCAGTGATTTGGGTGGGATGGTAGGCCTTGAATGGATGGCTTGACTCTCTACCCGAGATAAGCAACTCCAATTTGTGGATAGTATCAGGCTCATCGAGTGTGGGGAGGAATAGAAGGAGGTCGCTAGTGTAGCAACCCACAATGTAAACCGCGGTGATAGACCCGACACATAGGTGTTGGAGGTCAAGGCACCTAGATTGGTTGGTCACCAGGGTCAACATGCTCGTGAACTTGATTTTCCATGCTAAGCCCTTAAGAAGATCCCCTAAGGTCTCCACTTGGTAGGATGATTGGATTGTGGTGTGATAGGAGGAGAAGGTTACTATGGGGAGGTCTAGCTCCATGGGAGGGTAGGCATGGGATGTGATGGGATAGATCGGTCTCTCCTTTAGCCATCTAGCTAGGGGCCCATCTATGATTATGGTGCCATTTGTGAAGGTTTGTGGTTTTTGAGGATCCGGACTATTTGGAGTGGTGAAGGCTTGAGACTCTTCCTCATCATTGGTGTAAAGTTGGGTTTCCTCATGTGTGGGGAGAGGGTCCAGGCTAGCATCTACTCCTATGTGAGTGGGTGTGGCCTCCTTTCCCAAGGGAATGAGAAGGTCTTTTGGGGATGGGGTGATGATGGTTGGTGCATGGTGCACTCGGGGTGGTGGGTAAATGGAGACTTGGGTTAGGATAGAGAGGGGAAGTAGTGGAGGCCTAGGACATGGTAGAGTTGGGGTCGGGAGTGGGAGATGGGTTGGGTGAGGAGGCTTGGTTTGGTTGGTCTTGGGAGGTGTGTCTCTTATGAGGGAAGATGGAAGAGCGGAGGGTGGGACCATTTGGGCTTGAGTGTTGATAGTTAGGTGGTGGGGTGTGGGGGAGGTGGCCGAGGTAGGATCGGTAGGGAGCGGTGGGGTTTGGGCCATTGGGGTGACTTTAGGTGGGCCGGGTGGAAGTGGAGGAGTGGTAGTGCTCCTCGGGCTATGACTCCCCGGCTAGGAGGGGGAGGGTTGAGGTGTGTTGACCATTCTAAGCTAGGCCTTCATTTCTTCCCAAGTGTTAATTGGGGCTTGCCCGCGGATCCTCCTTAAACCCTCAACCATTAGCCAATGAGTTTTGGCTTGCTTGGAGAGGTGCATTTTGGCTAGTCTCACTTTCCTCTCTTCGGCCAAGGGGTACCAATCAAAGTATTGGCCTATCAAAAATTCTCAATCTAGATAGAGGCTTGGGTTGTAGGATCCCTCAAAGGCGGGGGTTTTGATTTTCAAAAGCTCCAAGAGGTGGTCATCCAGATTTTTCCGAGGGTAACTCTCATCCATTCTTGGTGCAGGCCTACTTCCCTCAAGTTTATCGAGTTGGGCAGTGATAACATCAAGCTGCCCAAAAATGTTGGGCATGGCCTCTATGAGGGAGTTGATGCAATTAACCTTGTTGGCAGCGGGGCTTCCAAGGAGTTTGGGATCCATTGGGAGAGGTGAAAGAGATGGGTGTGATTGGTATGGTGTAGCCATAGGGATGGGGAAGTGATGATGCTTGGGGTGATGGATGCAAATGCCCTAGGACTTGACTTGTGGGAACAAGTCAACGTCTTGCTCTAATACCAATTGATGTGACACCACCTTGGGGGTGATAGCCACTAGGCCAATGATCCTTGGACCTATGACTCACAAGAAACCCAACGTACCCGGCAATATCACTTAAGCGGACTCACCTGCGTAATGCACACATGTGCCCGTGGGCAACCCGGTGATGATGGAGAGGGTCCGGGGTGGGACCTTGATGCTCCGGGGGTTTTGGCAAGCTTGAGGCTAAACCCCTAAGGGCCTCGGGATGCCAAATTTCATGAGTGACCAGCATGCTAAGGGCATGGGTTGTAGGGTCTCTCTCACAACTCGCTCCGCGGTGGCCGCTCAATTTGATGGCAATTTGGGACCGGGCACTCACTCACCGTCCGACGGAGCTAAGAGAGATTACTAATTAAGCAAGGAATACCAGCAAAGAGAAGTGACCAGAAGCTCACTTGATCGGCATGAATACACCGATCCCGACCGGAGACGAGGGCAAGCGGGGAGACGTGGGTACGCACCCGCACGCCGCATCGGTGTAGCTTTGACCTGAAAATTAAAATGTTACACCACTACACCTCTCGCAGGAGGGGGATCTCGGGGTGGGGTCTCATTGAAATTACATCCAAAACTACCTCCACGCAGGGAGGGGTGGTCAGCCCGCCAAGCGGGGTGGGGGAAAAACAAAGCTAGAAGCCGAATTGCCGAGCTCCCCAGTTCTGCTAGCTTCAAGAACAGCCGGATAGGTAGTCACTGTCGGTGCACCCACGGGGTCTCCCAAACTTTTTTTTTGACAAAACCAGTGGCAAAATCTCCTGGGTTGGACCAGGAGGATGGCCGAATTATTGGAGAATTTCTTGATGACGACGACGGCCGGGGCAGGGTCGAGATCAGGACTGATGCACTCTGCTCCTGGCAGTGTCTGGACTACTGTAGTTGGAAGGGAAGGCTCTCACGACCACTCCTGTGCTCAGTTGATGGCAAAACTGGGACCGTTCCATTTGTGGTCGAGTTCTCTTCGAACAGAGACCCACGGGGCCACCGGCGGAGGTCGGAGCAGACCACGGGGGCCAGAAGTGTGGAAGAAGGTCAAATATGTCTCCACTTGGACTGACCTGCGCACTCGGGGTAGGAAATTTGGAACTTCGTGCTTTGGGCTTCAAACGATGCTCCGCTTCTTGGAGATGAAAGGGGACTCGTAGTAGAAGTCTTCAGCCAAGCACCGTTCCAATATCTTTAAAGTACTAGTCGTGGTAGCCTCTGCAAGCTGTAGTTGGTTGTCTGCCAGGGAGGAATTGCGCAGTCCGGCGGTGAAGACTCCTTCGGGCAGCCACAAACTTAGACAAAGGTTAGATTGGATGACGATTCCACCGGTATATAGTACGCTCTCTGAAGCTTCTTGGTGATGACGTGGCAGCTGATAAGTACAATATGAAGTGATCTAGAAGGGGAGGGGATGAATAGATCACTGTTTTCGTAGATTTAAAAATTATTGCAGAGTATATTGCTAAACGGAGCTAACCTCGAGTTTTGACTATCGTAAAAGATGCAGTGCAGTTAATAGCTCAAGCAAATAGAAGGCATACCACAATATTATCACGATCAATCACACAAGGGCTCAGAGGATTTTAAGGTGGTTCGGTCCTTCAGACCTACATCCACCCCACACTCAACCTGAGTGTGGCTTCACTAAAGGCTGGGCAACACAGCTTGCCAAACAACTGCTGATACACAGCTTCCCAGGAGAACAACCTCTCCTCTTCCTCCTACCCGGAGGGAACCTCTAGCGATCAGCAGTCACTAGAACCCAGAGACTCACGTCTCTCTTCCTCTTTACCAAGAGGGAAACCCCACTAGTAGCAGCCCTGCTACTAGTGAACCAGAGGTCGAAGACCCCTCTTCCTCCCAACTCGGAGGGTACCTACAAGCAGCTCACCTGCTGCTTGCAAACCGGAGATTGACTCTCCCTACTCCTGATCTCACAGGAGGACCCCGACCTCAGTCCAGAGGATCGGAAACACAAACAATAACGGTTGAAGAAAGATAAGAACAAGAAACTAAAAATACGAACGAAGGAAATCAAAAATGCCAGACAATGGAAACAATGTAGCTCAATATAGAGCAATAGACTTCGGATTTGATCCGCAAGTCAGAACAATTCTTCTGAACACTCTTCTGCTCTCTTTCTATTTCTCTCTGCTATTCCCTTTTTTTTTTTCTTTTTCCTGGATCGAAGGGCTCTCTGTTTCCCTGTTTTCTTCTATGCCTCTCTACTTCGATAACTTTCATCTGAGGACGAAGGATTCTATTTATATCATCAACAGCAGATGGATAGGGCATGAAATGCGTGTGCCTCCCACGCTCGATCCAGAAGTATCCTGTCACGTGCCTTTATCAAATTGGTTCCTCTTGTCTCGGATCACGTGCAGCCCTGGAGTGTGGAATGTTCTTCCTCGGACCTGTAATGAGATTAAGTCCATTAATACGCTGCATGGCTATTAAGACCAAAACTGCATGAGGTATAGTAACAACAACACAACGTGACTATTTCTCGAGATGTCATAAGAACGACACGAGAAATTCTGTAACAGATCAGATATACAGAAGATAATGACACGAGGTGAGGTTATACGCAAGAGAGACACGAGGTTACGAGTGCAAAAACAACACGAGGACAATACGGGCTTACGACAGAAGCCGACATGAAGACTAAAACGAGAGACCAACACGAGGTCAGAGTATAAGGAAACGACTCGAGGTGAAAAACAACACGAAGTGAAGTTAGACACGAAGTAAGAAGCAACGACACGAAGTATAGTGGTGACAAACACACACTACACAGAAAAACGACACGAATCATAAAAATAATGCTAAGTGAAGACAGTAATCGACATGCAGTGAGAACAACACGAGGATAGTGAAAACAGCACGAGATGAAAGCAACACGGGCTGATAACGACACAAGGTCGAAACAGTAAATGACACGGGATAACACTGCACGAGGTAAAAACGTCACGAAGACTTAATAATAAAAACGACACGAGGTGGCAATAAAAGAGAACGACATGAAAACAACATGGACTGTAACCGAAACCGACACGAAGTCAAACAGTACAACACGAGGTGTTGTAACCAAGACGAAGTGCCAATCGACCACGAAGACAGTATGCAAAGAAACGACTCGAAGACAGGAATACAAAGGATGACATGGAAACAACACAGTAGTCAAAGACTGCACGAGGTGAAAGAACAACACTCAAACAGACGACATCATGGCTAATTCGACACGAGGTGAAAACGCGAAGCAAGAACTGCATGATGTTTGAGGAAAAAACAGCACGAAGACAGAGCATGAACGAACACACGAAGTGTTACCTCTTTAGCAGTTATTTCATATAAAACCATGGATAACTCAAGTGCAAGATATCTGATCAAAAATAACAAGAACAATTAACATAGTGTTGCTCATCATCAAAATACTTAGGGAAGACACACAATCCAACAATCTCCCCCTTTTTGATGATGGCAACACTATATTAAGTGTGAGAGATAAGTTCAAAAGAGATCAATTCAGGATATTTAATGCAGACAACTTAAAGCATACTTGCTTCCTTACTTCCCTTGATGAAACCTGAACACTCCCCCTCACCTGAACACTCCCCCTCACTCCCCCTGAACACAGCAACAGTTTACCTCAGACTTGATAACTAAACCCACCTGTATCAACCAGAGGCTTACATCTCTTTCAGTGTCAAACTGTGAGGTATCCTCAAACCCCTTCCTTAAGTCTGACCCGCTGCTACTTGTGTTGTCTTACCCTCAGCGTCACGGTTCTCTCCCCCTTTGACATCATCAAAACTAGGGTCAAATCTGAAGATACAGAGAAGGGAAAATTGCTGACGATAGAGAGAAAACAGGACAGAGTAAGGCAGATAAATGGAGACTATTGAGATGTTTAGTCAATCAAGAAAGCCATTAATTTTATGTGAGGATTTTTGAGGTACAGTTAGTCAGACTGTGCAAAAACTGTGACTAAGGATTTGCTCCATACACAGAACCAGATTCTAAGCAAGTGAGGTACAAGATACCAGTTTGATCAAAATAAGTCTTTACTGAGAGAGTATTATGTAAAACAGCCAGAAGACAATGACCAGTGGTATTGAGAACAAACAAATCAAAAGCTATACTTCAAGTGAGCAGGATCTTTAAAAATGGTCAAGATCAGAGATAAGTCTGTCAAGTACACCTTTGACATTAAGGAGACACCTTGTTTAGAGGCAAGAATCCCCAGTTACTCGGTGGCAGGACCACATTACCCCTTCTGATAAGAAGACAGAGATAGTATTCTAGCTGGTGTTGACATTAAGGTGACACCTTTATCTGAGGCCAGACACCCCAGTTACTAACCAGATATGTACCATAGCTCTGTATGATCAAGACAACTATTAAGACCAGATGATTACTGCCATCTCATGACATGGGAAGCTTTCACTTCATTGATGAAAAACCCAGTTTCTCAATGAGCAGTTAACAAAGTTGATAACCCTTTTATGAATTTTGTTTTTATTTACCAGCTCTTAAAACCTTGTTAATGAAGCTTGAGTCCGTTTGAGAACAATACACCAGATCCAAGGTGATTCAGACTAAAACACACAATACCTCATTTTGGACTCACCATTGACTAAGTAGGTATGCTGTACTGACTAGATCAGAAGACAGTTACAGTGTATGAAGATTAATCTTGAATTCAGATTTTGATCTCAGTGGGACTAACAGCTGAAAATTCCAACAAGAAATTAGATGAACAGCCTTAAAGAGTAAAGCATCCAACATTTTCTTTTATACACCTAATCAACCTGATTCTCTTATGATGTCAGCAAAATGTCGTTCAGAGTATGTTCAAAATAGGTCAAAGATCAAGACACCTATTATAAATCATCTCCCCCTGAGAACTTGACCCCAATACAGACTTAGCCAAGACAACCCTCAATGCACTTCAAAAAGAACACCATGATGAATATGATAAGCATAATAACACAGGACATGGTATTCAGAAATCAAATCTTCAATCATGAAATTCTGTAAATACCTAGTTCTCTGCGCATAGTGCTAAATTTTTCAGTATCCAGTGGCTTAGTAAAGATATCTGCAATTTGTGAGTTAGTGCCAACATGGATCAACTCAAAAGTTTTCCTTGCTACTTCATCTCGAATAAAATGATGCCTGATTTCAATGTGTTTAGTTCGAGAATGAAGTACAGGATTCTTTGCAATGTTTATTGCACTAGTATTGTCACAAAAGATAGAAGTACAACCTAGCTCAACCGAGTAATCCAGAAGCTGGTGTTTTATCCATATAACCTGTGTGCCACAGCTCCCTGCTGCCACATATTCAGCTTCAGCAGTAGAGAGAGCCACAGAGTGTTGCTTCTTGGATCCCCAAGAGACTAAGCACCCTCCTAGAAATTCGCAGTGACCACTAGTGCTCTTCCTGTCCAATTTACATCCTGCATGATCTGCATCAGTGTATGCAATGAGATCTAAGTTACATGATGCAGGATACCAGAGACCTAGATCATGAGTGGCAGATAAGTATCTAAAGATTCTCTTTACAGCTGCCAGATGCAATTCAGTAGGTCTAGCCTGGTATCTGGCACACATCCCTACACTAAATTGAATGTCGGGCCTGGATGCAGTTAAGTAGAGGAGTGAACCGATCATACCTCTATATAGTTTAGCATCCACCTCTTTACCTTTTTCGTCTGAATCCAGTGAAGAGCTGGTACTCATGGGTGTTGAGATTGTCTTGAGGTTGGTCATTCCAAACCTTTTCAGCATCTCCAGAGTATACTTGGTTTGATTTATGAAACAACCATCCTCCATTTGTTTGACCTGCAGCCCAAGAAAATATTTTAGTTCCCCAACTAGACTCATTTCAAATTCTTGGGACATAGACTCAGAAAAATCTTTACATAAATTTGAGTTGTTAGATCCGAAAATGATATCATCAACATATACCTGGACCACAATTAACTCCTTTCCGAGACTTTTGGTGAAGAGAGTTTGGTCAACCTTACCTCGAGTGTACCCCTTGCTCACAAGGAACTCAGAAAGTCTCTCATACCAGGCTCTGGGAGCCTGCTTCAATCCATAGAGGGCTTTATTCAACCTAAAAACCATGTTAGGCTGAACAGAGAAATTAAACCCAGGAGGTTGTTCAACATATACCTCTTCCTTCAATAACCCATTTAAGAATGCGCTTTTGACATCCATTTGCTGTAGTCGAATTTTTCTAGAGCATGCAAATGCAAACAGAATTCTTATAGCTTCCATCCTAGCTACTGGTGCATAGGATTCATCAAAATCCACACCAAATTCCTGACTGTAGCCTTGAGCTACAAGTCTTGCTTTGTTTCTAGAGATAGCACCATTTTCATCAATCTTGTTTTTGAAGACCCATTTAGTGCCAATGACATGAGTGTTTTCAGGTCTAGGAACTAGTTTCCATACATTATTTTTCTCAAATTGATTTAATTCTTCACCCATGGAGGATACCCAAGAATCATGCTTTAAAGCCTCTTCCACAGTCTTGGGTTCTACCTGAGATGTCAAAGCAGCTAAGTCCTGTTCTTGGACAGTTCTAAAGTGAGACCTTGTCCTAGTGGGATCATGCAAATTACCTATGACATTTTCACTAGGATGATCTTTGTGAAATATTACCTCACCTGAGGGTTCACCTACTTCAGTTGCTTCTTCTTGTTGTAAGTTTTCTGGTTGTGCAGTTTGCTGCATCTCTCCTACTTCAATTTTCTCCAAGAAATCTCCCTCATCAGGTGACTCCCTGTCATCATTTGTCCTTTTGTCAGATAGAACATTCTCATCAAACACCACATGAGGTGTTTCTTCAACAGTTTGCTCATCTTTATTGAAGACTCTGTAAGCCCTAGAGGTTTCTGAATATCCGAGAAAAATTCCAGGAGAGCTTCTTGCTTCAAACTTATCCAAACCATTCTTACCATTATTGTGGATAAAGCATTTGGAACCAAAAATTTTAAAGTAAGAAATGTTTGGCAGCTTACCCTTGAGGAGTTCATAAGGAGTTTTCTTATGAGTAGGTCTTACCAATGCTCGATTTAAAATGTAGCATGCTGTATTTGCAGCTTCTGCCCAAAATCTCCTTGGAAGTCCACTCTCAATTAGCATAGTCCTGGCCATTTCAATTATTGACCTGTTTCTTCTCTCAACAATTCCATTCTGCTCCGGTGTCCTGGGAGAAGAAAATCTGTGAGTCACTCCCTCTCTTGAGCAAAATTCAGAGAACGAAGAGTTTTCAAACTCTCCTCCATGGTCAGACTGAATTGTAATGATATTATGTTCACCTTGCAGTTTGATTTTATTAAAAAGTTCTTCAAAGTGAACAAAAGCATCATTTTTATTTGCTAAACAGAACAACCAGGAAAATCTAGTGAAGTCATCAACTATGACTAGACCATATCTCTTACCTGACAAGCTTTGTATTCGAGTAGGACCAAAGAGGTCCATGTGCAAGTGCTGTAGTGGTTTAGATGAGAGACCCTCAGTTCTCAACTTAAAAGTTGCACGAGTCTGTTTACCTTGAGCACAAGCATCACAGAGCTTGGACCCTAACTGGAATTTTATTTTGGGCAAACCTCTGACTAGGTTATAATTAGACAGTTTATTCAAGGTAGACACACTAGCGTGGCCTAGGCGCCTATGCCAGTCAAAAGCAACCTGTTCAGAATTAGCAGACAGACACAAGTTTGTTTCAGAATTATCATCAAGATCAACGATGTACACATTATTTACTCTATGACCTTTGAACATGATGTTATCAGAATTCAGCTCAAAAACAGTGCACGAGTTGTGGTCAAAGAGTACCTTGTGTCCTTTGTCACAAAGTTGACTTATACTTACCAAGTTGTGCTGAAGTCCTTCTACAAGATACACATCTTCAATGGAGTTAGTGGAGGACTTACCAACCGTGCCGATTCCAATTATTCTTCCTCTGTTATTTCCTCCGAATTTGACCAAGCCCCCAGACTTCATTTTTAGTTTGCTGAATTTGGACCGGTCTCCTGTCATGTGCCTGCTACAGCCGCTGTCAAGATACCACTTGTTATGCTCAGCTGCCAGGCTGACCTGCAATAATTCAGACAGAGTAATGTGGGACCCAATTCAAATTGGGTCCAAAACCAGTTTTCTGATTATGCAGAAAGCACTTGGGAATCCACATTTGTTTTATAGTTCTCTTCAGTGGATTTATGTGGGTTGATTCTTCCCTTTTGTTATTTCTTGGTGGGTGTTGAATAAGCTTATTCCTATTTGAACTATGCTGTTTCTGAACAAAGACATTGTTGGTTGGCCTCTTAGAAGATGTACGTGTGTGTTGAGCATAATTCATGTAAGCATTTTTACTCCAATAAAATTTGTGCTGAAACTGATGATCGTTGCCATGCTCTAATTGATAATTAGCATGATGAGTTTTCTTAACAAAACTTTTCGCTCTTTTTGTGGCCTCTATAGGACTGGTCTTGTGAGGACCTTTGTTCCATGCCTGCTGTACATGAGCAGTGCTTGTCTCAGGATTTCCTGACTTAGACTGCTGACCAGTGGAGTGAATGAATTTACTGGTCGAAGACTTCATTGTAGAGACAGATTTGGAACCGGATGGTGTTTCCAGTTTCTCCTTGCCTTTGGCGGGGCAGAACGTGATAGTCTTAAATTCAAAGGGTTTTTTACTAGTAGGATTGTATCCTAATCCCTCCCTATTGAAGTTTACCCTCGACCCCAGAAGGACATTCAGGTTGTTTCTCCCCTCTGTAAACTTTTCAAGCACCTTTTCTTTGTCCTCAATCTCCTTCTGAAATTCATTGCATTGGTCCTGGAGTTCCTGATTAACTGTTCTAACTGCCTCATATTTTTCAGCCATTAGTCTAATCTCTCCTTTAGACTCTTCAGCTTTACACTTCAGCTCATCTATTCTAGCTAGATTCTCTTCTCTTTCCATTCTCAACCTCTCAATCTCACCTTTAACCTGATCTAGCTCAGTGGCCATCTCCTTGGTTTTCATGCTATTAGTGACAATAGAAGAGTGTTCTTCAGACAGAGAATGAAACTTACGTCTAAGCATTCTATGCTCCTTGTTTAAACAATTATATTTACTTAACAGGTCGCCATAGGCGTCCTCCCAATCATCCAAAGTAAAATTCTCAAATAAATTTGTTACCTCTTTCTCATGGTCGGCCATGAGGCAGGTCTTCTCTTCATTTTCACTGGACGAAGTGGCTTCTGGGTCCTCCTCCTCATCGCTCCATGTGCACAGCATGGCCTTCTTCTTCTTGTGCACCACATTCCTCTGGTGTCCTGGAGCCTTAGCTTGTAGCTCTGGACATTCACTTTTCATGTGACCGGATTTCTGACAATGATAGCAAGTGATCTTCTTAGCAGACCGGTTCTTCTCAAATCTTCGTTCAGGAGACTTCATTGCAGCATTAAATTTCTTCCTCCTGTAGAATTTTCCTTTTGTTCTTAGGAACTTTCTGAACTGCCTGGTGAGCATAGCTCGCTCATCCTTGTCCAAGTCTGAGAATCCATCAGACCCTTCGCTGCTATCATCACTGCTGCTGCTGCTGCTGTTGTTGCTCTTCTTAGTATGTCGTGAAACCTTCAGAGCAACATTCTTTCCCTTTCTGTCATGCCCATCGTTTCCTCGTGTGAAATTCATTTCATGGGTCATGAGAGAACCAATCAGCTGGGTTACTGTCATGGTGGATAAATCTCTTGATTCCTCTATTACAGTCACCTTGGTATCCCAGACGGGAGTTAGAGACCTAAGGATCTTCCTGACTATGTCTTCTTGTTGAATATCCTTTCCAAGGCCTTTCAGACTGTTGATGATCACAGATAATCTGGCATACATTTCTGTGATCGGCTCCTCTGGCTTCATCTTAAATAACTCATATTGAGTTGTAAGTATGTTGATCTTGGTAGCCTTCACCTGAGATGTGCCCTCATGAATTAACTGCAAATCATCCCACATATTCTTTGCAGTCTTGCACGCTGAGATCCTTGAATATTCTTCCGGATGGACGACGCACTGTATGATGTTAAGAGCTGTCCAATTCAGTGCGGAGAGTTTGACCTGATCTTCTGTCCACATATCTTCATTCGGTGGAAGGGTGTATGGACCATCTGTAATGACTTTCCATAGCTTGTTGCTTTGGGCCCTGATAAAGACCTCCATCCTGTTCTTCCAGAAGAAGTAATTATTACCATCAAAGAAAGGGGGGCGGGTGATAGACTGCCCATCAGCTATGAAACTGCGCGGACCATTGGATCCGTTTCCCTGGCCGTTGGACCACATTCTGGGAAAAACCTGCTCTGATACCAAGTGATAAGTACAATATGAAGTGATCTAGAAGGGGAGGGGATGAATAGATCACTGTTTTCGTAGATTTAAAAATTATTGCAGAGTATATTGCTAAACGGAGCTAACCTCGAGTTTTGACTATCGTAAAAGATGCAGTGCAGTTAATAGCTCAAGCAAATAGAAGGCATACCACAATATTATCACGATCAATCACACAAGGGCTCAGAGGATTTTAAGGTGGTTCGGTCCTTCAGACCTACATCCACCCCACACTCAACCTGAGTGTGGCTTCACTAAAGGCTGGGCAACACAGCTTGCCAAACAACTGCTGATACACAGCTTCCCAGGAGAACAACCTCTCCTCTTCCTCCTACCCGGAGGGAACCTCTAGCGATCAGCAGTCACTAGAACCCAGAGACTCACGTCTCTCTTCCTCTTTACCAAGAGGGAAACCCCACTAGTAGCAGCCCTGCTACTAGTGAACCAGAGGTCGAAGACCCCTCTTCCTCCCAACTCGGAGGGTACCTACAAGCAGCTCACCTGCTGCTTGCAAACCGGAGATTGACTCTCCCTACTCCTGATCTCACAGGAGGACCCCGACCTCAGTCCAGAGGATCGGAAACACAAACAATAACGGTTGAAAAAAGATAAGAACAAGAAACTAAAAATACGAACGAAGGAAATCAAAAATGCCAGACAATGGAAACAATGTAGCTCAATATAGAGCAATAGACTTCGGATTTGATCCGCAAGTCAGAACAATTCTTCTGAACACTCTTCTGCTCTCTTTCTATTTCTCTCTGCTATTCCCTTTTTTTTTTTTCTTTTTCCTGGATCGAAGGGCTCTCTGTTTCCCTGTTTTCTTCTATGCCTCTCTACTTCGATAACTTTCATCTGAGGACGAAGGATTCTATTTATATCATCAACAGCAGATGGATAGGGCATGAAATGCGTGTGCCTCCCACGCTCGATCCAGAAGTATCCTGTCACGTGCCTTTATCAAATTGGTTCCTCTTGTCTCGGATCACGTGCAGCCCTGGAGTGTGGAATGTTCTTCCTCGGACCTGTAATGAGATTAAGTCCATTAATACGCTGCATGGCTATTAAGACCAAAACTGCATGAGGTATAGTAACAACAACACAACGTGACTATTTCTCGAGATGTCATAAGAACGACACGAGAAATTCTGTAACAGATCAGATATACAGAAGATAATGACACGAGGTGAGGTTATACGCAAGAGAGACACGAGGTTACGAGTGCAAAAACAACACGAGGACAATACGGGCTTACGACAGAAGCCGACATGAAGACTAAAACGAGAGACCAACACGAGGTCAGAGTATAAGGAAACGACTCGAGGTGAAAAACAACACGAAGTGAAGTTAGACACGAAGTAAGAAGCAACGACACGAAGTATAGTGGTGACAAACACACACTACACAGAAAAATGACACGAATCATAAAAATAATGCTAAGTGAAGACAGTAATCGACATGCAGTGAGAACAACACGAGGATAGTGAAAACAGCACGAGATGAAAGCAACACGGGCTGATAACGACACAAGGTCGAAACAGTAAATGACACGGGATAACACTGCACGAGGTAAAAACGTCACGAAGACTTAATAATAAAAACGACACGAGGTGGCAATAAAAGAGAACGACATGAAAACAACATGGACTGTAACCGAAACCGACACGAAGTCAAACAGTACAACACGAGGTGTTGTAACCAAGACGAAGTGCCAATCGACCACGAAGACAGTATGCAAAGAAACGACTCGAAGACAGGAATACAAAGGATGACATGGAAACAACACAGTAGTCAAAGACTGCACGAGGTGAAAGAACAACACTCAAACAGATGACATCATGGCTAATTCGACACGAGGTGAAAACGCGAAGCAAGAACTGCATGATGTTTGAGGAAAAAACAGCACGAAGACAGAGCATGAACGAACACACGAAGTGTTACCTCTTTAGCAGTTATTTCATATAAAACCATGGATAACTCAAGTGCAAGATATCTGATCAAAAATAACAAGAACATTTAACATAGTGTTGCTCATCATCAAAATACTTAGAACCGTGACGCTGAGGGTAAGACAACACAAGTAGCAGCGGGTCAGACTTAAGGAAGGGGTTTGAGGATACCTCACAGTTTGACACTGAAAGAGATGTAAGCCTCTGGTTGATACAGGTGGGTTTAGTTATCAAGTCTGAGGTAAACTGTTGCTGTGTTCAGGGGGAGTGAGGGGGTGTGTTCAGGTGAGGGGGAGTGTTCAGGTTTCATCAAGGGAAGTAAGGAAGCAAGTATGCTTTAAGTTGTCTGCATTAAATATCCTGAATTGATCTCTTTTGAACTTATCTCTCACAATTAACATAGTGTTGCTCATCATCAAAAATACTTAGGGAAGACACACAATCCAACAGCAGCCTCAGAGTCACTGGTACTCTACTACCAGCAAGCTGGGAATAGGCTGATGGTGTAGGGTTGTGTGTATGAGGGTGGGATGGCCAAGGGAAGTAAGGGGAAATGGGGTGGGCGACTAGGGTAGGAAGGGGGTGTTGGGGAGGGGTGAGGGGCAGCCAGCAAGGGAGGGAGATTCAAATTTGTCCTAGGGTTTGAACCCCTTCAGCATTGGGGAGATGGAAGGGTGCTTGGGAAAGGGTAGTGGGTGGTTGGGGGTTGGAGGGTGGCTTGGAGATTGGTGGGTTCTCCCTTGGGGCTAGGAGTGGAGTAAAGAGGTGTTGTGGTGACTATTGAATGAGGGGAGGAGAGAGAAAAAGTAGGTGCGAGGGGGAGGAGAGAGAAAGGGGCGCACCCCTCTTGGAGAGAGAGAGAGCGGGGGAGAGAAAGGGGAGATCACACTCCACTTGAAGAGGGGGGAGATTTCACTCAAATATGAATTTTTTTTCTAATTCTCAAAGCATTAGTTCTACAATGGAGGGGTTGGGGTCTATTTATAGGCACATAACTTTTCACATGACCATATTGACCCTAGATAATTGACACAATGATCAGACAGACCAAGGAGGGGCGCTCCTGGGCCTAGCCCCCTGAATTGGGCCCCATAACCTATCAAACCAACCATATGATGCACAAGGGTACTTCAGATAGAAACAAGAGTGCTCAGACAACCTGTGAAGAAGGTAGAAGACAAGGGGCAAACGCAGAAGGCAAACCACGGCACAGTAGATTTTTAGGTGGTTCGGCCTGCAACCCACAGACCTACATCCACCCCTCACTCCAAATCGGAGTGAGGCTTCCCTTGCTAAATCAAGAAGCAGACTCAGTCTGCAACAACCGCTGTCTTACAGCTTGACCTAGAGGAACACTCTCCTCTCTTCCTCCAACCTGGAGGGGAACCACTAGTGACACCCCGTCACTAGCAACCAGAGACACAGTCTCTCTTCCTCTGATACCCAGAGGGAAACCACAAGTGACACCCTATCACATGCAACCCGGAGGACCAATCCTCCCTTCCTCCAAACTGGAGGGAAACCCACAAGTAGCACACCACTACTTACAATCGGAGACTACGTCTCCCTTCTCCTGAGTCCACAGGAGAAACCCCGACCTCAAGCCAAAGGATCGGAAAACACTAATGGAGAATGGGAAGAATAAACAAAAAACAAAAAGGAAAACAACTGTAGCTCCGAAGAGCAATTTCAACATAAGTCTTCAGGGAACGCTCCCTCTTCTCTTCTTCTCAGCATCTGGCTCTCTCTTTACTTCTCAGCTTTCTCTCTCTCTCTCTACTTCATAGCCCTTCTCGCTCTCTCTGGACTTCTCCTTCTTCTCAGCTATCTCTTCTTTTCTCTCTTGGCTTTCTTCTCTGGTGGCTGCCCTTTTTCTTCTTTTCTTACGCTTCACCCTTCTTCTTTTCTGGTTGCTCTTCTTTCCTTCTGGCAGCTACTTTTCTTGAAGGACAAGACGGCCTTATATATAACAGAGCCTCCTTATGGATGAGGCAAAAAAACCTACTGAAATCCCATTGATCCACGTGACAGGGACAAGAATGTTCCTCTTGTCATTGTGCCTTGGATCACGTGCCAGCCTACAACCTTCTGGGAACACGTGCCTGCTTCAGTTGGAGCTCACGTTATTCTTTAATATTGTCAGTCACAAGAGAGGCATTTCGTCAAACACTTTAGGGTCAGTCATTTTGAAATGTGCACTGATCCAATACATGCTCCGACGTGTATATGCTCAAGGTGCAACTAGCATTGACCAGAGTTCAGTTGGCACCGAGCTCAGTAGCTAGTCACGACCCAATAATGCATGAGGCCAATAAGTGTACGGACCTTGCTATGCAGAATGCAAAGACTTGCACCGACCTAATGTGCTGGTAACGTAGACATGCACCGACCAACATTGCACCGACCGTGTCCTTGTGCTAGTGATGGCATTGCACCGACCGTGTGTGTGCCTTAGACGTAGCATGAGACTGTGAGAATGCCTTAGGCATATATATGCACGGACCTGGTATGTGCGTGTGACGCAAAATGAGACGCACATATGCACTGACTTGAGTGTGGTGAAGTAAAGATATGCACAGACTTAACTATGGTGACGGGGGGACTAGCATTGACCTTAGTATGCCTTAGATAAAACTAGCACTGATCGTGTATAGGCCTTAGCCAAAAACATGCAGCGCCGCTAGCATCGACCTTGTATAGCACATTGCGCAGCAAAAGCTGCACCGACCTTATATGCACCGACCTTGTTATGAGACCTACACCTACGCTTAAGCAAAAGATGCACCGACCTAGTGACAAAGCACTGGAACGTGCACCGACCATATGCGCTACGAAACTTGCACCGACTTCCCTTGCATGCGTGCAGCAAACCTGTGAGAGCTTTGTACACATAACCTGTTCGATGAAATGACTGTGCATGCAATCTGATGAGGTTCTATGCAGCATGAGAGTGCATAAATCTGAAAATGCACATCATGCAAATGATCATTAAATTCAATGTACAAAACATCAATGCACAGCAATCAAACCTCATTAATGCACAGTGCAATGCCTAAATACATAATCAAATGTATATTGCAAACACATGATGACTTATAGTGTTTGCTATCATCAAAACCATAGGGACACAACAAATCTCCCCCTTTTTGATGATGGCAACACTATGAGTCATGAAGATAAAGCAAGATGCTGACAGACAGACAAACTATTCTCCCCCTTTGACTTCATTAAAAAGAAAATAGTTTGATAAGATAAATGGCAAACATGCATGCATGAAAAATAGTTTACCAAACGAGCCTAAACAGCCAGATAAGAACATGCACAACATGTAACTCTAGTCCCCCTGAAAATGTGAGGTGAAAAGAAGTAAGAATAGGGTATGATGAAGGACAGCCAAGAAGAAGTGTCAAGTAGATTAATCTCCCCCTTAATGCCAAAAACATGCTGATGTGACAATTTCCCTCTTTGACAAAGCAGAGGGATTGGAGTGGAAGAAGTGATAAGCATCTATCAGCAAAAACACAGGGGCAATCAAGGATAAGTTCTGGTCATGATGAATTTTATCAATAATCAAATGGCAGTGAGCAAAAGAATTCCAAATAAGCTTCAAACACATGAGTAATTCAATAAGATTTTCAAGGAGATATCAATTTCATAAATCCAAAACTGAGTTTTTTAGAGTCTTCATTATAAGGGCTTATGAATGAACTTTATTAATCAGCATGGTTTAAACATGATGTATGCAAAGTTTGCCAATAAAATTCTGTATTTATATCTGAAATCATGGTTTAATAAAAGTGAACCAAGCCCTCATATTTATATCTTGATTAACCTCCCTTTTTCTTACACAATCAAATTCAATGACTTCTTTCGGAATTACATTCACTAGTATTGAGATCAAACAATTATGAAGCCATATGATTTTGTCTAGAATTATAGCAATTTATCTTTTGCATCAATATTCAAATATTGCAATTTGTTCAACAAAAAATTTCATGCTACAAATTTCAAGAGCACTCTAGTTCAGTGCACACCTTATAACTGGAGGATATACGTTGATCAGACGCCAATATCCCTGAGCACTTAGTGTGACTAACAGTCATGCTTTATAATTAACAAAGTTAACATTTACACCTCATGACATACCTCAACTCATTTCCTTGATGAGTGAGATGTGTTTCTCAGTGTGCACGCCATTGCTCTGCCATATTATCAATCATTTTTAAGCAGAGTTAACTATGGCACCTCATGACACAGTCCTTTGGACATGGTTTCTCAGTGACCAAAGTCATTGCTTTGAAAACTATTTACCCTTTAGACATTCCAGAAAACTCATTTGTTTCAAAACAATACTAATTTCATGTACTTCAACCAAATAAAGCGATGTATTCAATAGTTCAGATTTCAGAAGATTTTAAAAGACACAACATGAAACATTTGCTTAATGTTTATTAAAACATGATTCAGATATTTTTTAGGATATTCAGAACCAAACTTAATGAATACATTAACCTTAAACCATTATGATCTTTTTTAACATTCATAAACCTGTATAATAGAAGATTCCTTGTTGTCGAGATTTTTAGATTTATGGTCATGATATTCAGATTGAAATCCTTTCAATTTTCAGGTCAAGGAGGTCTGAGAGCAGCCTCTTTTCAATAGAAGCTGCAGCAAGAACATGCATCAAATGTGAGAGCATATGAAGTTCATGCATATTATAGAGATGGCCAAAAGTGCATCAGGCAAATGTAAAAGCAACAATAGATTTCAGACTCAAGAAGAGTATCAGTTTCAAGTGAATTCAGAACAATTAGAAAGAAGTGATACATGCTAATGCCAGTTGGTGATGAATGTTTCAAGAGAAGCAGAAGTTACAAAATGAGTGAAGATACGGCTTGACAAAAAGGGTATCGGTTGACTGAATGAGCAGTTCAGGTTGGCCGGATAGGATAAGAAGTAAATGGATGAATAGCCATGCTTTTCAAAAGATTTATTTATATGCTCCCCCTTACTTGATGCACTGAAACAGCCTTTTTGGTGTTTTCAAAAGTAATCGAATGCAATCAACTCATGTATGGAAATGCACTGACTCCCCTTAACAGTATGCCATATGAGATACTCTCAATGCAGCATATGCAATGACAATTATGCAGGGAGTTTGATGAGTTATGCTCATGGACATTTAGTCTGATTTATGTGCAGTTTTGACCAATGGTACTGGGTAGAGGACTTGGTCTAAAAATCACCTCATACATAGTAAGAACCTCGAGACAAATTGCATTTGCCCTTTAGTAACTTACCATTTGATATACCATGTTGATCATGCATGACACTGAAGTGCAAATGCAGTCTTATCAGATTTTCAATGAATCATGCCAAACAAATGTGAGAACATGAATGCATGTAGATTGGAAATGAATCCAGCATATCTTTAATGAATATGTGCACACACATCTCAAAGTATGAGCAAATAAACTCATGTTGCTCAATGCAAATGACAAAACATATAAGGATCTTGTCTGCATGACACTTTCGACTGAACAGATTTAACATGATATGCAGTTAAAGCAGATTTCTAAGAACTTCAATTGAACAAATGTTAAAGGTGCAGAACATTACCTGAATGGCCTTTTACCAACTTGGGTGCCTTGGTTTATTTTCCCCTTTTTATTCTCCATCCCAAGGCACTCCTGCAAATAGCATCTCATTTTGCATTCATAGGAGCCCAAGTCTCCTTGGGTCCTTTAGTGATGTAGCACCTCTGAATGGTGCTCTCCTCATTTTCAACACTTGAAAATCATCAAACCTCATCAAATAACAGTTAGACATGGAATGTCCTAACTATCTACAGTAATAACATGAAATAACAGTTTTTAAATACGTTTTATGCACATTATTTTAAGCATGGAATCTTTGTGCATTAACATGAAAATTTCTGTTATTTGCATGGACGTTTTGTTTTCCATAACCTGCAAACTAGCATTCATAAGCTCGGTGGCCAGGTTTTCCACAATCAAAGCATCCAACATATTTTTCCTTAGACACAAATTTGTTTCTGCCAAAATCAATTCTGTTTACAGGGAATTTAACAAATTTAGAATTAAGTTTCTTTCCATGAATATGCCAGCAGTCCTGGACTATGTGGCCATACTTCCCACATTCAAAATAGGAAGAGAAATTTCTTCTCTTAATCACTGACTAGCACTCACTAGCCAGATGGCCTGGCTTCCAACAGTTTGAACACATAGAAGCTTTTCCTTTGAAAGTAAATTTATCTTTACCAAAGGCATTCTGTTTTGCAGGGAATCTAACATGTTTAGAATTAACCCTTCCATGGGCATGCCAACATTGGGCAGCAATGTGATCCATCTTGCCACAATAAAAACAATGACTTTTATTATTTTGAAATGCATGAGTTTGTTTTAGAACATGGGATTTAGCATTTAAGTTCCTTGCATGCATTGTGTTTGCATTTAGATCATCATTTTTCATCAATTTGCAGTCATTCACCAAATGGCCGAGCCTACCACAGTAATGGCATGAAATTCTCTTCTTGTGTGCACGAATATGTGTGTTGGTGTTGTGGACAACATGCACATTTTTAACATGAGTGTGTGTAGGCTTGTTCTACAAATTTCCATTTCCTTCAGCTTTTTCAGTATGTTTCTGACTTTTCTGAATAGTAGCTAGATTTGGATTTTTCTGTGCAGTGAACTAAAAAACCAATGGAGTTTTGATGCTGGTTTGTTCTGAGCTACTTACAAATGATGTATGAATTTTGTTTCCAAAGCTCTTCTTATATACTGGATTATACCACATCCCCTCTTTCTGAAAATTCACTTTCATCCCTAGCAGTTTATCCAAATTATCTTGACGTTCAACAAATCTAGATAAAGAATTCTTTAGGTCCTTAATCTCATCTTCCAAGGATGCAATATGTAAATCATAGCCAACAATTTCATGTTCACTGCAATTTACACACTCATTTAGCACTTTGTTTGCAGTTTTATAGTTCTCAACTTCTTGTTCCAGATTGTGCAATTTTTCAGACTCTTTTATACAGACAAATTGCCCTTTTTTTAGGACAAGAAGTCTCTCTGACATAGCAGTGTTCAACTGCTTCACTTTTTCAATCTCTTTAATCAATTTGTCATTTTCTGATTTCAAATTTTTAGTTTCTTCAACACGGCTTTTATCAATTTTTATTGAGTTCATTTTCTCATTCAACTCTTCTTCTATCTATTCAAACTCCAAAATCTTGTTTAACAGATCTTGGTTTACTTCATTTAGGGAAACAGTTAAGTCATTCTGGCATTCTAAATCTGAGCCGAGTTTTTCATTTATTTCTTTCAGAAATGGACAGTCATTACAAGCAGATTTAGCAAAGCATGTTGTTTCAGCATTGGCTTTTAGACATTGTTTCCTAAGACATTCATTCTCAATTTTCAGGGTATTCAATTCACAGCTAACACATTCAAAATCTTTCATTAGTTTTTCATTCTAAACTAAATTATTGACATGAACCTGATCATCATCAATCAAGCTAAGTTTTTCTTTTAGTTCAAAATTTCACATACAAGTCCTTGATTTTATTCTTTGAATAGTCCAATTTGTTTCTTAAGCATTTGGAGATCAGACAAACACGTGTCATGCGACTGTTTCAGTTTTAAACAATTTTCACATGAAAACTTTGAACTATTAAGATCAATTTTCTTTTTCAAGTTTTTGTATTGTTTTCTTAATCTTTCATGTGTTTGTACCAAATCACCATAAGCATCCTGCCAATCATTTAGGGAGAACTTTTCAAAAGGATTTACCTGATCATCATCATCCTCCTCTTCATCTTGGTTGCTGCTTTGATCGCTGCCATTAGCCATCATGCATCCATCTTGATTTCCACGGTTGGCAGTCTTGAGTTTATCCAATATCTCTCTTGCAGATCTGCAATCATAAAAACAGGAATGGAAAGCCCTGTTAGTAGCGGCCTTCATCATCTCCAAAGCTTTCTGGTTTTTAGCACACATAGATATATGATTATCAGTCCATTTGGACTTTTTCTTTGGTAGTCTATGTGGACCATGTGAAATTAGCTTCTACAGATCTGGATCGATAGTCTTAACAAACATACGCAAGTTATTAAACCACAAATTAAAATTAGTACCATCAAAAACTGATGGATGACCCATGAGAAAGATTTATGAACAATCAGTCAAAAACAAGGAGCAGCAAATGAAATTACCACCAAGGATCACTGCAGATCATTGGATTTGTGGAACCAGTAACCTGCTCTGATACCAATTATTAGGGTGTAAGGCACGGATTCACAGGGGGGGTGAATGAATCCCCGTTCAAAAAACTATTGTGGACTTAAAATCTAGGTTAGGATGAACACATCAAATGCTCTCCAGAGACAGGAAGATGATAATCAAAAATTAGATGCAGAGTTAATAGATCATACTAAATCGTAACTCTGCTAGACACAATATCGAATGCCAAGCGAGTACATAAACTGACATATCGTAGAACACACTAGCAGACCTTCAAGCTCCGAATAGCACGCAATCTCCGCAGACTAGAACTACGCAAACCAGACTCACTTAGCAACACATATAATGCTAAAGGGTACTTCAGATAGAAACAAGAGTGCTCAGACAACCTGTGAAGGAGGCAGAAGACAAGGGGCAAACGTAGAAGGCAAACAACGGCACAGTAGATTTTTAGGTGGTTCGGCCTGCAACCCACAGACCTACATCCACCCCTCACTAAAAATCGGAGTGAGGCTTCCCTTGCCAAAGCAAGAAGCAGACTCAGTCTGCAACAACCGCTGCCTTACAGCTTGACCCAAAGGAACACTCTCCTCTCTTCCTCCAACTCGGAGGGGAACCACTAGTGACACCCCGTCACTAGCAACCGGAGACACAGTCTCCCTTCCTCTGATACCCAGAGGGAAACCACAAGTGACACCCTATCACTTGCAACCCAGAGGACCAATCCTCCCTTCCTCTAAATTTGAGGGAAACCCACAAATAGCACACCACTACTTGCACTCGGAGAGTACGTCTCCCTTCTCCTGAGTCCACAGGAGAAACCCCAACCTCAAGCCAAAGGATCGGAAAACACTAATGGAGAATGGGAAGAACAAACGAAAAACAAAAATAGAAACAAAAGGGAAAACAACTGTAGCTCCGAAGAGAAATTTCAACATAAGTCTTCAGGGAACGCTCCCTCTTCTCTTCTTCTCAGCATCTAGCTCTCTCTTTACTTCTCAGCTCTCTCTCTCTCTCTCTTCACTTCGCAGCTCATTTCGCTCTCTCTGGACTTCTTCTTCTTCTCAGCTATCTCTTCTTTTCTCTCTTGGCTTTCTTCTCTGGTGGCTGCCCTTTTTCTTCCTTTCTTACGCCTCACCCTTCTTCTCTTCTGGTTGCTCTTCTTTCCTTCTGGCAGCTACTTTTCTTGAAGGATAAGACAGCCTTATATATAGCAGATCCTCCTTATAGATGAGGTAGAAAAACCTACTAAAATCCCACTGGTCCATGTGGCACGGACGAGAATGTTCCTCTTGTCATTGTTCCTTTGATCACGTGCCCGCCTCCAACCTTCTGGGAACACGTGCCTGCTTCAGTTGGAGCTCGTGTGATTCTTTAATCTTGTTAGTCACAAGAGAGGCATTTCATCAAACACTTTGGGGTCAGTCATTTTGAAATGTTCACTGATCCAATACATGCTCCGACGTGTATATGATCAAGGTGCAACTAGCATAGACCAGAGTTTAGTTGGCACCGAGCTCAGTAGCTAGTCACCACCCAATAATGCATGAAGCCAATAAGTGCACGGACCTTGCTATTCAGAATGCAAAGACTTGCACCGACCTAATGTGCTGGTAACACAGACATGCACCGACCAACATTGCACCCACCTTGTCCTTGTGCTAGTGAAGGCATTGCACCGACCATGTGTGTGCCTTAGACGTAGCATGAGACCGTGAGAATGCCTTAGGCATATATATACACGGACTTCGTATGTCCATGAGATGCAAAATGAGACGCACATATGCACTGACTTGAGTGTGCTGAAGCAAAGATATGCACAGATTTAACTTTGGTGACGGGGTGACTAGCACTGACCTTAGTATGCCTTAGACAAAACTAGCACCGACCGTGTATAGGCCTTAGCCAAAAACATGCAGTGTCGCTAGCACCGACCTTGTATAGCACATAGCGCAGCAAAAGCTGCACCGACCTTGTATAGCACATAGCGTAGCAAAAGCTGCACCGACCTTATATGCACCGACCTTGTTATGAGACCTACACCTATGCTTAAGCAAAAGATGCACCGACCTAGTGACAAAGCACTGGAATGAGCACCGACCTTATGCGCTACGAAACCTGCACCGACTTCCCTTGCATGCGTGCAGCAAACCTGCGAGAACTTTGTGCATATAACATGTTCGATGAAATGACTGTGCATGCAATCTGATGAGGTTCTATGCAGCATGAGAGTGCATAAATCTGAAAATGCACATCATGCAAATGATCATTAAATTCAATGTACAAAACATCAATGCACAGCAATCAAACCTCAATAATGCATAGTGCAATGCCTAAATGTATAATCATATGCATATTGCAAACACATGATGACTTATAGTGTTTGCTATCATCAAAATCACAGGGACACAACAAAATGGTCTTATTTTTTGGGATATAACCCTATCATTGGTATTAAGTCATAATGGGATTTAAATTTCCCCACATATAATGCTAGTGGAATAGAAGTTTGCTCATGCAAATTCTACACATCCGCCAATCCGTAGCTGCTTCCTATTGGGCTTAAAATCCTAATGCTCCTTGCAAGAATCTGTTCGAACGTGGGGAGGTTTGTAGAAAACCATACATGTCTAAGGATTTGTGTATATACTTAAGCTCCTTTTGTCCTACGTGAAGCCCATCAACTGTTGTTTTGGGTTTTAAACTTCCTTAACCGGTTTAACATATTAATTTTTTTATTAAGGCCCATTTCTTTCAAAGAGTTTATATCCATATATATTTGGAATTATTTGTTTAAGTCCATTAAAGCCCCTTTTGAGGATTCAAAAGCCCATTAGTTGAGATCAAGGCCCACTAATACGTGAGGCCTATCTATAAATTTTCATATAGGTTTAAGGGTTTATGTTTTATAATTATGTGTTGGGCCCATTAGTTGCTTGAGGCTCTTAAGGCCTTCCGACTTTTTACATATAATGGATTTATTTGGTGCCCATTAATCAATATTTAGGCCCTTTATTTATTTTACCTATCTTTACTTTACTTTTATCGAAATTTTTATTCTCCATAATTATTCCATGCCTAATATTTATAGTTATTTTCATTTATTCTGCATTTAATTTTCCAGAGTGCTACATGACACCCCACTCACATATGCGAACAAAGGAAAGGAAAAAGGAAAGTAAACTACAAGTGCAGCAGAAAAACTAAGAACAGAGAAAAGCACCAACTGTGGCTACAGATAGAAGTCTGGAAACTGGTGGTTGGAGCTTTAGATAAAGATCAAACAGATTCTTTCTTTTAAGATCAAGCTTTTGCATGGCTGCTTTCTCTCACGGCTGGTCTCTCTTCTTTCTCTACTCTTTATAGCACTGGTCTGGGTCGAACCAGGGCTAGGCTGCTCTCACTCCCTTCTTTTCTTTCCCACAAATTTCTTCTTGAATGCTCAAGGGTGTGGCTCTCTTCAAGGGCAATAGCTACATCAGCAACTTCTCCAATGGAAGCTTCATGTATATATTGAAGAGCCAGGTAGAAACAGTTTCCTCCACGACATCTGTATTGTAATTGGATGGAAGTAAAAATCTTCTTTGACCATTGACCTCCTTTTTTATTAGTCCTCCATATCTTCTTCCTTGACCGGTCCAAGCAGGTTTAAGAGCAGAGAGATAATGAACTTGTTCTTCAGACATTTTCCCTTCAGTAGAACTTCATGTGATTGGTGGAGATAAAATAGAGTTCTCTCAAATGAACTTCTTCCATGGCTGCCTTTGATTGGCCCAAAAAATATGATGGCAGGGGTAAAATCTTATCTTCAGAGAGCAAGCTGATTGGCCCAGGGAAATAGACAATTTCGATAAGGAGCCATTGTCTAGATTTGCATTTTGATTGGTTGCAAGACAGCATAAACAAACTCTTTTTCATGTTCCCTCCAAGATGCTATATTTGATTAAGAATAAATGATGGTCTTGGGTAGAGGGCTTCTTCTAGATCTATTTTCTCATTGGCCCAGGGTAGATAGGACAAATATCTGTCCTAGATGCTTTCCTTAGACTGGATCCTCATTGGTTGTGACCAAAAAGAGTAGTACAGGAAGAACTAACCTTTCCCAAATGTAGACTACCAAAAAGTTTCTCCCATAAAGTTGTACTGTAGCCTCATGATGAAGAGGACAGTTCACTATCCTAGGAACTTTTTCTAAGCCTCAAAAATCATGTTTTTGGAGGTTTATGGTTGCTATTTTTCGTTCCTGGAAGATTTGACGAGTTTGACAGAAATAGGCTAAAGAGTTTCTGGAGAACATCATTAGGTCGACCTCCTGTGAAAGTAGGTCGACGCGGCTGTTGTTGATCCTTGTCAGATTGCTGCTTGAGGCTTGTGAGGTCAATGCGTCTGATGACGAGGTCGAGGCACCCATGAAGAAGGGCAGCATAGTGCTTTATGTGAGGGTCTGAGGTCGACACTCTGAGAAACTGAGGTCGACAAAGTCTTGAAGAGTCGTGCTTATAATGGCTTCTGGATGCAACCTGAGGTCGACCTCCTGTGAAGATGAGGTCGACGCACTAGAGATGCTTGGACTTTTCTTCCTTCTAAGAAGGCCTGAGGTCGACACTTTGAAAGCCTGAGGTCGACCTATCTTTTAAGTTCTGTTCAACCTCTTCACACCTAGTCAATTAAAGGATGTATCATGAGTTTCTAAATTAATTAACCAATGACTTATAGTGAGACCTCATCAAAACATCATTTATATAATATTCTCCCCCTTTTTGATGATGGCAACTATGAGTCATTAACAGTTCGTTATGAGTCATTTCTTAAAGGAATATTGTCATGAAATAGATAATTGACTCATCACAACTTCTCTCGCTTTGCCATCAGCAAAGAGGGCTTTGATTAAAGCCAATTAAAAGGTCAGAATATGCAACTATGAGTCATTATGAAGTTACATGCACTGAGTTCTAGAGCACATAGTTTGATAAAGATTTAAATGCAAAACTCAAGCAAGCGAGTAGATTGATGGGTCCCTTCTAATTGTAAGGTCCCTTGGCTTGGCATAAATAGACCACACAAATTAGCATTGAATGCCAAGAAGTTACAGAAAAGTATGTGATAAGTGCTATATTTCATATCATAAGTTGCATCGTATTCATCATTTTTGAGCATTTAATGAATAAAGGTGTGCTACATGAGTAGTTAATTTCATTCTCAAACATTATTTGAGTCTGCATGCATTACCCTCTCTTCATTTCTAGTGAGAGCAGCTCTGAGCGTTTCCCGCTTCAATTTCCTCTTGCATCGCAGAGCTCCCTCCCCGCCGGCCATGGCGGGTGCGGCGGGGGAGGTACAACTTCCCGGATTTGAGATCGAATCTCTAGCAGAAGATGCTACTATTATACCTCGGAAGTCTTATGCTCAATCTCTTCTGGAATCTCGTCAAATTCCTCATCGTCGCATTCCGGTGAAGCTCCCTGCGTTCACTGACCAGGGAGAACCGACAGTGTTTTTCTCGCAGGATGACATTCAGGTATCTTGCGATCATCTCCAGCATGCTATAATTGCTAAATGTTCATATGGCCGTCCTTTGATTCCTGAAGTCAAGGCATGTTTAGTTCAATACCTTCATCTGATTGCCGAGCCGATCATCAATCGTATGAACCCTAGACATCTTCTAATTCGTCTGGGAAACGAGACTGACTATTTGAGGGTTCTTTCAGAAAAGTTTTTTCATAAAAGGTTTCATGTTCAGATTTTTCAAATGGCAGCAGCATTTCGATTTTAAGTCTGATCCGCCCATTATTCCAGTCTGGATTGGTTTTCTGGAGCTTCCTGTAAATTTCTACCATGAAGACATGTTGCGCTCTATAGCTGGTAATATTGGTCAGGTGCTTCGAATTCATGAAACCACAGCTGCGATGACGAATACCTCTGAAGCCCTGGTCTGTATAGAGCTGAATCTAGACAAACAAAGGAGAGATAGGATTTGGATTGGCATTGGCAATGGAGGATTCTGGCAGCCGGTTAACTACCATAGAGTCCCTCAGTTATGTTCATTCTGCCATAAAATTGGTCATTCGGACAAGGAATGTAAAAAGAAAAAAGGTAAAATTCCCTCCAAGAATATCACAGAAATTCATGAAGAACAAAGGAATATACGGCAAGCTTATAAGCCGAAGAAGGTCATTACAGATGAAATTCCAGCTACAGAGGCAAATAGATTTTCAGTCCTCAATCAGGTTGCTGAGGAAATATACTCGGAGATTGTGAATATTCAAGTTAAGAAAGTCGATGGAGCTCCTTCTGGAATAGAAGAAAATTGCAATGTTCTGTCTTCTGCTTCTTCTGATTCCTTGGAAGATGATGAAATTAATGGTTCTAAGCCTAGGAAATATTGTAAAGCTTCCTTAACTTCAAATCCGGTCTTCCTCCCTTGTATTTCAGAATCTGAGGAGCTGCCTTCAATCCATCAGTCTTCAGGGAAGATGCAGGGGACTTTCCCTGATCATAGTCTGGTAAATTCAGCTATGGATCAGATAACTCTTAAGGCTGTCAATACTGATGTGGTTTCAAAATTATCAGCTGCTGAGAATGTTAAAATGGTATATCAATTCAGTGACTGTTCAAAGAATTTACCTCTGAAATCAAATTCTGATTTTGTTCTGCCCGAAGTTTTATTTAGTGATGCCCGATTGACAAGGGCCAAAGCCAAGGTATTGGCTGTTCATTCTTTCTCTTCTTTTAGTAATGATTAAATCAGCATTGGTATGGAATGTCAGAGGAATTGGTAATAAGGCCACTGTCCGGAGTCTTGCTCAGCTTGTTAGAGCTCATGATGTTAAATTGGCTGCAATTTCTAAACCTTGCATCAATTTTAAACGTGCTCCAAGAGTAGCCAGGAAAATCAAAATGCAGTCCGTAATTGGAAACAATGGTGATTCTTCTAAAATTTGGCTTTTTTACAACTCTAGTTTAAATTTGCAAATCGTGCAGTTGCATCCTCAGTATTTGACTGTGGGCATACAGGAAGATGGCTCCATTTCTTTGCTGTTTACTGCCATTTATGCTTCGTGTAGTAGTGATATTCGCAGAGAAATGTTTGACTCCTTAATGGCTTTTAGTCAAGGGGTCTCAATCCCATGGATAATAGGAGGTGATTTTAATTGTGTCTTATCTCCTGAAGAGAAAATTGGGGGTAATCTTCCCTCAGTGGTTACAATGTCTGATTTTCAAGGCTTCCTGTTAGCTGTTGGTCTTGTTGATGCTGGTTATTCAGGCTCTAATTTCACTTGGTCAAATAATCAGTTAGGCTCCACTCACATCAGAGCTCGGCTAGATAGGATTTTCTACAACTCCTCTTGGTTGGAAAAAGGAATTGGTTTGTCAGTGAAACACTTTCCCAAGGGCCCCTCTGATCATGCTCCCCTTTTGATTTCGACAAGCTCTGTCAGGTTAACCCCGGGGAGGTTTATCTATCAACATATGTGGCACACCCATCTTGAATTCTTAGATTTTGTTAAGATTCATTGGAACAAAGTCACTCAGACTAATGTCCATCCTTTTCATGCTCTACAAAGTAAATTGAAAAATCTAAAGCTTCATCTTAAAAGCTAGAATAAAGATATTTTTGGCAACATTCATAAGCTTAAAGATGATATTACTCATTCTGTTGAAAGTGCTCAGGATTGTTATGATGAAAATCCTACTACTGAGAACAGAGCCACACTTAACAAAGCAAATGCTGAGATGAAGATGATATTGGCTAGGGAGGAGATCTATTGGTATCAAAAATCTAGAGTTCAGTGGTTGCAGTCTGGAGGCAGAAATACACAATTTTTTCACCATTATACTAAAGTCAAACAGCAGAGGAATTTCATTCAAAAACTTAAGGTGAACATGTTGGGTTCGGTGCAGTATTCAGGGGGGGGTGAATGAATATAACCCGTTTAAAAAACCTTTCGCCCAGTTAAAATATGATGCTCACTAGAATTACTAGTTCGCAAACTAGACAAGCTTAAAAGCTAATAATCAGTTGCAAAACAAAAACAAGCATACAGTGAGATCACTAGGATGCTAACTAGGCTGAATTAGACAAGGAGTCGCTTAACTAGAATTTCGCTCTCTTGACAGATTAAACTATTCTAAGAAAACTAATCCACTCTTCTGCTCAACCAGAAGCCAAACGCTTAGAGCGCCCCTATGCAATCATCTAGCGGAAGCAAAAGCAGATAAACCAAACCACAATGCACAAGGGTTTTTAGGTGGTTCGGTCCTCCAGACCTACATCCACCCCACACTCAACCCGAGTGTGGCTTCACTAACCACTGGGCAACACAGCTTGCCAACAATCAGCTGGGTCTCACAGCTTGCCAACCGCTGAGCATCACAGCTTGCTTCCGCTGGGCAATACAGCTTAGCCAACCGCTGAGCATCACAGCTTGCTTCCGCTGGGCAATACAGCTTAGCCATCGCTGACTCACAGCTTAAACCCGCTGGGGAATATAGCTTAACCCGTCCGAGACCAAGTCTCGCCAGCTGAGGATTATAGCTTTACCTGTCCAGTGGAAACCTCCACTGCCCGCTGAGCTACACAGCTTGCTGTCTAGAGGCAGCACCTCTGCAAACCGCTGACAAACAGCTTGAAGAAATGTATAAAGGAAAATGAAAATAGAACAATACAGCAACGAAAGCTGAAGCAATAAAGCACAAAATATAGCTCAACAATGAGCAACTTCAGATCTGGTTTTGAACCAAAGATCTGAGGAACAAACTCCTTCTCTCTCTCTCTTCTTCTTCTTCTCTTCACACTCTTTTCGAGCTCTCTGCCTCTCTTCTTCTCCTTCTGCTCTTCTTCTTTCTCTTTTCTCTTTCTATCTGGATCGTGGCTCTTTGTATGGACTTTTCTTCTCGCCAACTCGATTTGCCTTCTTCTGTGGAAGAAAGCTCATATATATAGCAGCAGCAGCAGCTAGGGCGCGTGTGGCTTCCACAGCTCCCGCCCTAAGAATTCGGACCACGTGGCAGTCTCTCAGGAGACTTCATTCCAGCCTCGGATCACGTGCTGCCAGTCACTGGGGAATATTTCTTCCTCGGACCTGCAAGGAGATGAAAACCATTAAACTGAGGGCCACAATAACTAAAGCTGCACGAGGTATGTGGTAGCAGTTCTAGATGCACTGAGAACGACACGAGATACACAAGGTGACTACAGCACGAAGTAAAAATGACATGATATAATAACCAGTAATGAGAACGGCACGAGAACAACATGGAGACAAAATAGAAACCAACACGAAGTGTGGTTTCAACACACGAAAGACACGAGGTCTAGGAAGAACAACACGAAGACATAATACGGAAACGACACGAAGTGAAACAAGAACGACACGAAGTGCAGTAGTGATAGAAACACACACTACACAGAGAACGACACGAAGTGGCACAGAAAGCAATACGAGGTGCTGCGATGTCCTGCACGCAATAGAACAAAAATGACACGAGGACGATGAAAATGACACGAGGTGAAGTCACAAAGTGACAAAGACACGAGGTGTAGGAAACACGACACGAAGACATGAAACAACACGGAGACGAAACAGTAACCGACACGAGTTGAAAACAACACGAAGACGAAAACTAAAATCGACACGGAGTGTGGTCAAAGCGAGAAAGACACGAAGTCTAAAGTGAAAAACCAACACGAAGATAGAATACAAAGAAACGACTCGAAGTTAGGACAACACTAGGAGAAGACTGCACGAAGTGAAAACAACACGAAGACAGAAGATGCCACGGCTATCACGACACGTGATGAAGCAGTGGGACCAGAAAGAAACGACACGAGGAACAACAGTAAGTGACACGAAGTTAAAGAGAAAAATAGCATGAAGACGATGTATGCAACAGTGCAATGTCTAGACTTGAAATCCAATGCAAAAGGCTGTACAAACTTCATGAACAGTGCATGATTGTACTGGACGATGTATACACTTAGCCTATGCAGACCAATGTACAGACTTTGGCGAAGCAAAAGGCTGTATAGACTTGGAGACCCAAAGCCATTGTATAGACTTTGCCTAAGACAATGCATGAACTGACGTTGTATATACTTAGCCAATGCAGACCAGTCCGATGTATAGACTTTAAAGAAATGCATGCTACAGTGCAATGTCTAGACTTGCTATATGCACGAGACGCTGTCCACTGTCTAGACTTGTGATGCCTTCGCCAAATGCATACTACAGTCCAATGTATGGACTTAGATGAATGATGCATGAGACGCTTAATGTATCGACTTTGAGCTTGCTATGCAGTGTATAGACTTAGAGCATAAACCCCACGATGCAATGTATAGACTATGCACATACCAGAAGTCTAACACAAACAATATATCAGTCATACACGTGCATTCTCCAGATGATATACAAATCACAATCATGAAGCTATCATCAAAGCACAATGTCATCAAAACACAATAACATTGCTATCATCAAAATACAATATCAAATGCACTCAAATGCACTCACTGTCTTGCTATCATCAAAACCAAATAGCATTGCTATCATCAAGGCGACATAGCACATGCTTGTGCCTAAGAGGCACAACATTCTTTCCCTTTTTGATGATGGCAACACAATGTGACAGTGAGTCACACACAAGATTTTCTCCCCCTTTGACATGATCAAAAAGAGAAAAATAGTAAAAATAAGAGTGCAAAGTGCATTATGCATGCAAGTTCCTCTAGAACATTCTCCCCCTGAATGTAAGACTCCCCTGAATTATTTCTCCCCTTAAATGAATGCTCCCCCTTTGAGAAGGGATATGAACAGATAAACAAGGTAGAGAAGGTAGGAGGATCACTTGATAACAGCTGAATCATAGGTTTAGAAAGGAAGCATGATTATAAACAACTGTTAAAGTATAAGAATCATCAACATACAATTTTTAAAAATTCAGGTTTAACAGTGATTAATCTGGAGTAAAACACCTGACCCCTGAAAAAGAGTTTTAGATTCCATTTATAGCAATGAATCTAGGGCACATTGTATTAATAGATAAGTCTGAAATAATACCCTTTTGTGTCTAAACATGGAAGTTCAAGAAAGGCAACTTGAATATGTATTGAGAAAAATAATTTTCACTCAATGACTTTTGATTTCAAGGGGTTACAGCAGTTTGATTTTCATTTTTCAAATTCCAGAGCCTGAACTAAGTAAATAGATCAGTGGCATTTATGCTGTTGACATTAGGTGTACACCTTGATCAGAGGCAGGTACCCCCAGTTACTAGACATAAACTACTAGATCTATTTCAGATCAAGACCTACAAGGAATAGTCTTCACTTTTGACATTAAGGGTACACCTTGATTAGAGGCCAGTACTCTCAGTTACTTGGTGAGGACTCCCCCTATAGATTTGACCCTATGAACAGAGTTAGCTTGAGGCACTTCATGACATGTGAATTTTCCTGCTTCATTGGAGGAGTTCACAGTTTCTCAGTGCAATTAACCATTGCTCTGTCACAATGTTCAGTTCTTTACATTTATGATCTTATTTACTGCTGCCCTTAATTCTTTTAGAGTGATTGTTTGAAAAACATTACACACTCTTGTTCACCTGTTCTAGACATTTCCAGATTAACACATTTAGGCATTACAAAAAACTTTTTCTATTTTAGCTATGAGACAAAGATTAAGAGCTATAAAAGTTTTCTTTTTATCTCAGATTCTGAAGGCAGACATTTGACTCTTCAATTTATAAAGGTTGAACCTTTAGTTCTTTTCAATTTATGAGAGAGATTCTTATAAAATAACAATTGAAATAATCACAACTCAACGTACTGAACCAGAACCAGAACTGCTGTTCAGTGAAAAAGATGGGGAAAGGATAGCAATTGGCAATATGGTTCAATGAGCAACTGATGTCAAAGAATATGAATCATTTGAATGAGAACACTGAGAAGTGAATAGGATTCAATGAATTGAATAGAACTCTCAGCTCCCCCTGACACCATGATGCAAAAATATGCTATGCAGTACACTGTTCTACATGAGGACAAGACCCATGGTACTTGGCAGAGAACCTGGTCTCAAGGACCATCTCACACATAGTAAGAACCTCCAGGTAGATTTCCCTGCCTTTTAGTAGCTTACCATTTGATATACCAGGGTTATGTAAGACAATGCGACATAAAGCAGTCCTACATGCATTGAACAACTTCATTGACAGTCATGCATATGATGTGTTTAGACACTAGACACATGCATTGAAATTCAGTTCAGCATATAGCAAGAGAAGAGCATCAGATATGCAGAATTGAATTCAATTGCTGAGTCTGCAATGCAGACTGATCAGCTAGACATGAAGAGTTCATTAAAAAAATCAACCAAGCAAATCAACATGAAACTCACAATTTTCATGCTCACAATTTCAGATAATGGAATTTAAAACAGATTTCAGAACTGACCTGAATTGAATCATGGGGTTTTCTTTTTGAGTGCCTTGGTTGACCCCTTTTATTTCTCCTTCCAAGGCACACCTGCAGCAAGTCAATCAAGTTGATCCTGCAGAGACCCAAGCAGTCTTGGGTCCTGCACTACCCCTATCAGGTGTTCTAAACTGTTTCTTAGCAACATGGTTATCAAATTTCATCAGAAAACAATTGTCCATAGAGTGACCAAGTTTACCACAATATCTACATGAAACAGCAGATTTTCTGGTCCTATGATGCATATCAACAGCAGCATGAGACCTATGATAATGAGCATGAATTGTTCTGTTGTAAGCATGAATTTTTTATTTACCATTACCTGCCCACCAGCATTCAGAAGCTCGGTGGCCAGGTTTTTCACATTCATAACAAACAAGAGTCTTTTCTTTAAGACCAACTTTATTTCTGCCCAAGAAATTTTTGTTTGGAGGGAATCTTACAAGTTTGGAATTAAAATGATTTCCCTGAACAAACCAGCAGTCCTTGACTGCATGCCCATACTTGCCACATTCAATGCACCTAGGGTGCTTACCTCTTGAGCCAGTAAATTCCCATGAAGGCCTAAACCAACACTCAACAGCTTTATGACCACGTCTGTTACAATTGTAACAAATGATATGTTGGTTTGAGGAAGACATGTTTCTTTTGGGGTGGTGATGATTATTTGGAAATGTTTTATCATGCATCATATCATCACTCTGCAGTCATCCATATAATGACCATGCCTACCACAGTAGTAACAAGAGACATCAGATTTCCTAGGAACATGGTTTCTATCATATGAGTTCCTAGATGTATGTGAATGAGTATAGGAAGCATGAACAGTGTGTACACCATCAGGCTCAACCGAGCTAGCAGCTTTCTGTTCATGAGCAGGAATAGTCTTTACCTTCTTTATTTGACTCTTTCTTTTCAATTTCTGATTATCCTTAACAGGTTCTGTTTGTTTTTCTATTTTCTGGGCTCTGAACTGGAAAACGGGTTTTGAAGGTGATTTCTGATTTTCATTTTGTTTTGGGGATTGCCTTGAAGTACTAGCTACATCTGAACCTTGCACAAAGGTGTTGTATAGCTGGCTTTTAGTGATGTTCTTGACATCAGAATTACAGCTTATCCTACTTTTAGAGTTCTTATTCTCACTTTTCATAACATCTTTCATTTTTCCTTTACTCTTAGTAGACTCAATTACTAAAGTTTCTAGATTATGAATTTTATCTTCCAAGCTAGCAATGTGAAGTTCATAACTGGCTATTTCCTGTTCACTGCAATTAACACATTCGCTTAGAATTTGGTTTGCAGTTTTATACTTCTCAATTTCTTGTTTTAGGCTGTTCAAAATTTTTGAATTTTCATCATAGACAGCCTTTCCTTTTTCTGTAGTGAGAAGTCTTTCAGACAAGCCAGTATTCAACAACTTCAGTTTTTTAACTTCAGCTTTTAATTCAGTGTTTTCTTCCTCAAGATTTTTATCCTGAATTTCATTGTTAGCACATCTCTCTCTTCCAGACATGTGCTTCAATTTTTTATTCAGTTCATCTTCTCTTTCTTCTGCTTTAACTTTCTCAGCGAGCAGATTTTTGTGATCATCTTTAAGTGAGGCAATTTGTTTATTTAGCCGTTCATTCTCACTAAAGAGATCTTCATTTCGTTCTCTTAAAGCAGAGCATATTTTACAATCTGATTTAGCAGAAGAGGACTGTGAAACCTCATTGATTTCATTCATTCTGATAATAAGAGTTTTATTCTTCTTTTGAAGATCCTCATTCTCCAATTTCATTTTGTCCAATTCAGAATTAACTTCAGTTAGTTCTTGCATGCCTTTTAGATGCTCATTTTTCTTATCATTCAGTTGATTCTCAAGTTCAGACATTTTATCTAAACATGTTTGTTTTTCAAATTTTAGAGAATCATTTTGTTTCTTAAGATTCTGAACATCTAGCATGCATGCATCATAAGACTTTTTCATATTTGGACAGTTTTCACAGGAATCTTTCAGATTTATTCTATCACATTTCTTTTTCAACTTTTTGTTCTCAGATTTCAATTTCTTGGATACTTCTAACAAATTTTCATACATCTCTATTAATTCATCGAAAGAGTATCCTTCTGATTCAGAACTTACCTGAGATGAGATCTCATCTTCATCATCCCGGTTGGCCATCAAGCAGCTATCACCTTGCTGATTATGCGCAGAGACGACTCTGTCATATATCTCCTTTCCAGATGTGCACCTGAGAGCAAAAGAATATACATCAGTATTAACAGCAGCTCTCAAGATATTAAGAATTATGACATTATCACGGTTCTTAAACGTGTCCTCACTAGACCACTTGGTCTGGTCTTTGGGTAGTCGATGTGGGCCTTTGGATAGTAAACTCCATAGTTTGGGATCAATGGAATCTACATACACAACTAGGCCTCCTAGCCAATTTTCAAAGTTAGAACCATCATAAATTGGAGGACGATCCATTTGGACAGATGGCAAACAGAATCAACTTACTAAAACAACCGACAGGAAATGCAGCAAAACCAAATGGGCAAGGTAAAGCACTAAACGGGTGAAACAAGACAACGAGCACAATGCATCCACTCTGAAAACGCACTAAACAGTTAGCAGGATCCTCTGCAGATTGTTAGATCTGTTAGATCAGAGACCCGCTCTGATATCAATTGTTGGGTTCGGTGCAGTATTCAGAGGGGGGGTGAATGAATATAACCCGTTTAAAAAACCTTTCACCCAGTTAAAATATGATGCTCACTAGAATTACTAGTTCGCAAACTAGACAAGCTTAAAAGCTAATAATCAGTTGCAGAACAAAAACAAGCATACAGTGAGATCACTAGGATGCTAACTAGGCTGAATTAGACAAGGAGTCGCTCAACTAGAATTTCGCTCTCTTGACAGATTAAACTATTCTAAGAAAACTAATCCACTCTTCTGCTCAACCAGAAGCCAAACGCTTAGAGCGCCCCTATGCAATCATCTAGCAGAAGCAAAAGCAGATAAACCAAACCACAATGCACAAGGGTTTTTAGGTGGTTCGGTCCTCCAGACCTACATCCACCCCACACTCAACCCGAGTGTGGCTTCACTAACCGCTGGATAACACAGCTTGCCAACAATCAGCTGGGCCTCACAGCTTGCCAACCGCTAAGCATCACAGCTTGCTTCCGCTGGGCAATACAGCTTAGCCAACCGATGAGCATCACAGCTTGCTTCCGCTGGGCAATACAGCTTAGCCATCGCTGACTCACAGCTTGAACCCGCTGGGGAATACAACTTAACCCGTCCGAGACCAAGTCTCGCCAGCTGAGGATTACAGCTTTACCTATCCAGTGGAAACCTCCACTGCCCGCTGAGCTACACAGCTTGCTGTCCAGAGGCAGCACCTCTGCAAACAGCTGACAAACAGCTTGAAGAAATGTATAAAGGAAAATGAAAATAGAACAAGACAGCAACGGAAAGCTGAAGCAATAAAGCGTAAAATATAGCTCAACAATGAGCAACTTTAGATCTGGTTTTGAACCAAAGATCTGAGGAACGAACTCCTTCTCTCTCTCTCTTCTTCTTCTTCTCTTCACACTCTTCTCGAGCTCTCTGCCTCTCTTCTTCTCCTTCTGCTCTTCTTCTTTCCCTTTTCTCTTTCTATCTGGATCGTGGCTCTTTGTATGGACTTTTCTTCTCGCCAACTCGATCTGCCTTCTTCTGTGGAAGAAAGCTCATATATATAGCAGCAGCAGCAGCTAGGGCGCGTGTGGCTTCCACAGCTCCCGCCCTAAGAATTCGGACCACGTGGCAGTCTCTCAGCAGACTTCATTCTAGCCTCGGATCACGTGCTGCCAGTCACTGGGGAATATTTCTTCCTCGGACCTGCAAGGAGATGAAAACCATTAAACTGAGGGCCACAATAACTAAAGCTGCACGAGGTATGTGGTAGCAGTTCTAGATGCACTGAGAACGACACGAGATACACAAGGTGACTACAACACGAAGTAAAAACGACATGATATAATAACCAGTAATGAGAATGGCACGAGAACAACATGGAGACAAAACAGAAACCAACACGAAGTGTGGTTTCAACACACGAAAGACACGAGGTCTAGGAAGAACAACACGAAGACATAATACGGAAACGACACGAAGTGAAACAAGAACGACACGAAGTGCAGTAGTGATAGAAACACACACTACACAGAGAACGACACGAAGTGGCACAGAAAGCAACACGAGGTGCTGCGATGTCCTGCACGCAATAGAACAAAAATGACACGAAGACGATGAAAACGACACGAGGTGAAGTCACAAAGCGACAAAGACACGAGGTGTAGGAAACACGACACGAAGACATGAAACAACACGGAGACGAAACAGTAACCGACACGAGTTGAAAACAACACGAAGATGAAAACTGAAATCGACACGGAGTGTGGTCAAAGCGAGAATGACACGAAGTCTAAAGTGAAAAACCAACACGAAGACAGAATACAAAGAAACGACTCGAAGTTAGGACAACACTAGGAGAAGACTGCACGAAGTGAAAACAACACGAAGACAGAAGATGCCACGGCTATCACGACACGTGATGAAGCAGTGGGACCAGAAAGAAACGACACGAGGAACAACAGTAAGTGACACGAAGTTAAAGAGAAAAATAGCACGAAGATGATGTATGCAACAGTGCAATGTCTAGACTTGAAATCCAATGCAAAAGGCTGTACAAACTTCATGAACAGTGCATGATTGTACTGGACGATGTATACACTTAGCCTATGCAAACCAATGTACAGACTTTGGCGAAGCGAAAGGCTGTATAGACTTGGAGACCCAAAGCCATTGTATAGACTTTGCCTAAGACAATGCATGAACTGACGTTGTATATACTTAGCCAATGCAGACCAGTCCGATGTATAGACTTTAAAGAAATGCATGCTACAGTGCAATGTCTAGACTTGCTATATGCACGAGACGTTGTCCACTGTCTAGACTTGCGATGCCTTCGCCAAATGCATACTACAGTCCAATGTATGGACTTAGACGAATGATGCATGAGACGCTCAATGTATCGACTTTGAGCTTGCTATACAGTGTATAGACTTAGAGCATAAACCCCACGATGTAATGTATAGACTATGCACATACCAGAAGTCTAACACAAACAATATATCAGTCATACACGTGCATTCTCCAGATGATATACAAATCACAATCATGAAGCTATCATCAAAGCACAATGTCATCAAAACACAATAACATTGCTATCATCAAAATACAATATCAAATGCACTCAAATGCACTCACTGTCTTGCTATCATCAAAACCAAATAGCATTGCTATCATCAAGGCGACATAGCACATGCTTGTGCCTAAGAGGCACAATAGAACAACATCTGGGTGGAAGACCAAGCCTCCTTACTTTCCGGGGCAGTTGATTACTTTAAGTCTTTGCTTACCTCTGAGGAACACAGCCTAGATGAAAACTTATTATCTGCTATTCCTTCTCTGATTAATGATGATCAGAACTCTTCATTATGTTCAATCCCTTCTGCTGATGAGGTCAAGACTGCGGTCTTCTCCCTGTCAGGTAATAGCTCTCCAGGCCCAGATGGCTTTACAGGAGGATTCTTCACCTTTTGTTGGGACATTGTCTGCTTAGATGTGATCAATGCTGTTCAGAGTTTTTTTCAAGGGTGGGGTCTTCCGCAGGGAATCACTTCCACCATCATTTGCCTGATTCCAAAAGTCAAGAATCCTTCCTCATTTGCAGATTTCAGGCCTATAAGTCTATGCAACTTTTTATATAAAATTGTGTCTAAAATATTGAGTGACTGGCTGAGGCATGTCCTTCCTATGATAATTTCAAGTGAGCAAAGTGGGTTTATCACTGGAAGACTGATAACTGACAATTTCCTTCTGGCCAGGGAGCTTTTTATGGAGTTAGATAGACCGGTTAGAGGGCATAATATGCTTATTAAACTTGACATGGCCAAAGCCTATGACCGCATTGAATGGGATTTTCTTTTCCATACAATGAGAAAATTTGGTTTTTCTAACAGGTTTGTGTCCCTCATTGCTCAACTTTTGATGAATTGTTCGTTCTCTATATCTTTGAATGGACATATTCATGGCTATTTTAAGTCATCTAGAGGGGTTCGACAAGGGGATCCTTTAGCCCCTGCCTTGTTCATCTTAGCAAAGGAAGTCTTGAGTAGAGGGCTAAGTTTTTTATTCTCTTCTGGTAAATGCAAATATTATCATCTGCCTTGAAGTTCTCCCCAGTTATCTCACATTCCTTATGCTGATGATTCAATTATTTTTTTGAATGGGAGCATTCCCTCAGTTAAGCAGCTATTGTCTTTCCTTGGAAAATATGAAATGTCTTCTGGACAAAGAATAAATGCTTCCAAAAGCTGTTTTATTGTTGGAAAAAGAATGCCAGTCTCATCTATTAACAGATTGAAGCAACTGTCTGGGTACCAGCACAGAACTAATACTATCACTTACTTGGGTATTCCTTTGTTCAAAGGAAAAACTAAGGTTACTCATTTCAAATATCTTATTGATAAAATTAACTACAAACTAGCAGGTTGGCAGAGTAAACTTTTATCTTAGGCTGGCAGAGTTGTCCTTATTCGTTCTGTGCTGTCATCATTGGCAATATATTCAGCTAGTGTTGTTTCAATTCTTGCACCATCCAGAGACAGATTAACAAAATGTGTGCCAATTTTTTTTGGCAAGGGGTCGACACTTCTCACAGGAAGCATTGGGTTTCATGGGACAGAATTTGTAATCCTATTATCAGTGGAGGCCTGGGTATTAGAAGTATTGCTGATATTCAGATTTGCTGTCAAGTAAAACTCCTGTGGCTTTCACTATTCAGTGATTCTCTTTGGGCTCGGTTTGTTAGGTGCAAATATTTGCAAGGCTGTCATATTTCTGATTGCACCTCTCCATATCCAGCAGGTATTAGAACCAGAGATTTTTTAAAAGCTAAAACTACTCTTCTTTCTTGTCTCCGGATGATTATAAAAGATGGTTCATCTATAAACTTTTTCAAAGATACTTGGTATAAAGATAAAGCTTTAACTGCCCAGGCTTCTTTTCAATCTTCTGTTGAGGATTATTCTACAAGGGCTGTATTAACAGAAGAACAACACAATGCTTGGAGTCTCATTACTGATCAGCAGACCCGGTGGGACCTTCAGAACATTAGTTTACAGAATGGTAGGGATATACCCATCTGGTCTTTATCTAATTCTGGAAAATTCAGCATTAAATCCACTTACAGATATATAAAGGGGCAAACAACTCAACAGGACTGCTCAGGTTTTAGCAAGCTATTGAATATCAAATTTCCTCCAAGGGCAGCTTTATTCTGCTGGAAGCTCATACAACAGGCGATTCCAACTGACAGCAGAGTACAATCAAGTGGTGTACAAATGGCATCTTGCTGCTCTTGTTGTCAATTCACTAAGAATAATGAAGATGATGATGATCTATTCCTGAAAAGTGAACCTGCTGCCCTCCTTTGGAATAAGTTTGGACCCCTCTTAGCTGACTCAAAACCAACATCTAATTTTCGCTTGTGGCTAAAGCAATTCATTTCAAAAATTCAAATTACTTCTCCTATAGGCTTTATATCTCTTATGGTGGTGATTTTGATAACTTGGGAGATTTGGAAATATCGATGCTTGGTTAGGTATGAAGGTAGCTCTTCCAATATTTTAAGGGTGGCTGATATCATTCTTTTGGAGATTAAACAAACTGTGCAGCATTCCCATTTCAGACAAGGCATTAGACATAATCACTGGAAACTGATTCATGAATTTGGTATTGAGGTTAACATCAAACAGCCGGCATTTACTATCATTAGATGGATGCCCCCTTTTGTTAACTATTCTCTTAATATTGATGGGGCTTGTAAGGGCAATCCAGGCCCGGCTGGAGGGGGAGGCTGCATAAGAAATCCTTATGGTCAAGTTCTGCTAAGTTTCTCCTACTTCTATGGGAATGGCACAAATATGCTTGCTGAAGGAAGAGCTCTTCTGGATGGTCTACGTCTAGCCAGCCTGCATTCTATTCCTTTGTCAATCATTTATACAGATTCTATGGTTATGGCTGATATGCTAACCAATAAGAAAGATCCCCCTTGGTCCCTTCTTCCATGGTGGGCAGAAATTCAAGAAGTCTTCCATTCTTGTGGCTGCCCCATCACTCACACCTACAGAGAGATTAATCAGGTTGCTGATGCCCTTGCCAATCATGCAATATTCATTGGCCACAACAAGGAGTTTTATTCTTTCAAAGATTTGCCCATATTAGCCAAAAGCTTATGCTTTAGCAGATGCCTCTTCTGTTCCTAATTTTCGTAGAACTTTTGTATAGTCTCTTTTCATTTTCATTGTACTAGAGACTTGGTCTCTTCGGTCTCTATTGATCTGTATAGATTCTTCACAAAAAGAGAAGTAATAAAATCAGCATTTAGGGGTTTACTTGGTGGAGTGAGAACATTCCCTTCCTCTGGAATGGGGGTGCACTCTCCCTTCGGCCGCTAGATGACTTTGTGATTGATATAAAAAAAAAGTCTGCATGCATTATCCATCAAATTTGAGCCAAAATGACCATGTGAGAAAATATTCAAGAATTTACACAATTATTTGAATGTCATCTCTGATGGAAAATGTTGATTATTTGAATTTTCTGGAAATCACGACCATAGGGCAAGACTGTATTTAAATAGCGACTGTTCCAACATGCGTTTATTTATTTATTTATTTGGATGAAAAGCTGAAAAGAAAAAGGAAAAAAAGAATAAGTGACTGCATACACGGATGCAAATTCATTTTATGAAGTTAGAAAAAGAAGAAAAGCTGGAAGAAAAAATAAGATTGTGCGGCCGTTGAAGCTGACGCGAATTATTGTGGAAAAGAAATAGCGACCGCTTGCATGGGCGCTCATTCAATTATGCGGAAAATCAAGAAAAATAGAAAAAAGAAACTACACTTGTCCATGGAGTCGCTGATTCATTAATTTTTGGAAAAAAGAAGAAAATGTCAAAAAAGCAAAACAGGAATGTGCGACCACTTGAGCAGTCGCTATTTCAATTTACGCCCACCGCCCCAGTCGCCATTTTTAGAAGAGTTTGAAATGGAAATGGGATTCGCCCGATCGTTGTTATCTTCCAAGTTTTGAGCTTATCTCCTCTTGTTTGAGGAAAGGGGGACTCTATCTATGGCAAGATCCCTCCTTTGATCAACCCCTGCTTCTGGAAAGTCGGATTTGAGTCAATCTGGAAAGCATCGACCGTGGGTTATCTATGCACCCTATATAAACCACCCGTGGGTGACTGAGGGGAGGAGTTAGCCACTTAACCTTTTTTCTAGCCTAGTTTTCATGCTTTTCTAGTCTTTCTTTAAAAATTCTTTCTTCTACAATCTTCTCGATTTTTAAGTGCTTTTCAAATGTCTCTTCTTCTTCTTCTTCTTCCTCTAATTCTCCTCCGTTTTTAACTTATTTTTAGTTTTGAAAGCCATGTTCTGTAATTTTACTGTTCATCTAATTTTTATAACTCTATTCTTTCTCATTTTTATCCCCCTTCTGATCCTCTTTCCCTCTTACTTTTTTCACAAAAGTTGTTCGTCTTTAGGTGTTCTTCAACTTCTTCTTCTACCACTTCTTCCACTTCTTCCTTATTTTCAAGTTACAATATGTTTTCCAAAGTTCAATTTTTTTAGGCTTTACTATTCATCCGCGCACCACCTCCTGGTCTTCCATGTTTTTCACTCTCTTCCTCTCATCTTCTGTCTCTATGTTCTTCAACAATCTTCTTCTTCTCTTTGTCCTCCAAAACTTTCTCTTCTTCCACTTCTTCTAAATCTGTTTAGATTTTAAGCTATCTCTCTTCTAATCACCCTCTGTTTTCAGTGTTTTACTGTCTTTTTATTTCCACCGTAGCCTTTCCTCTTTCTCTATTCAAAGCACACACGCACACACAGGTTTACACAATGTTTTTAACTTCTCTCTTCTTCCACCTACCTATCTCCCTCTTCCATATTTCTTCCCGCATCCCCTTGGCGGATATTCTTCATTTGGTCCTCTCGACGGCGTCTACATCCACGGCGGGGTGAAATTCCAAGGCTTGGTAAGGAGGCGGCGGTGCTAATCTTCATCATCTTGGCTCTTATTTCTTCCCTTTATCTTATTTGCAAGTTGTAATTTTTCTTTTCATAGACTTTGTAATCCTCTCTCTTAGTAATAAAGTTGATTTTGTGCAAATTATTCTCCTATTTTCTCTTTCTATCTCCTTCTAATTTCTCTCCTTAACCCTCTCATATTCTTTAGATAGTTTATTTTCATGCAATTTTCCTTTCTTTAGTTTAAACCCACTCAAACTTTGGATCTTTCAAATATAAGAATTCTCCACCTTGCTTAATTGAAATATTTCTTCTCTGTGAGATCGACCCGTTCTTACCACTTTACTTTAATTCAAATCTTTTCAAGTCAGTGAGTGCGATTATTTTTAAATTGTGGTACAACTTTTCAACGACGAGTTTTGTGGCTATCAACATGCTAGACTAAATCAAGAGAGGTATGTGCAGAAATGTCCAAGAATTGATGAGGCAGGTACATGCAAGATAGTTGGACATCCAAGAGATGCAATCTGAGATTAGATCGACAGCCAAAGAACTGATTTGGTTTTCAGAGTTTTTTAAATTTGGTTTTCTATTTTTGAGATTTTTTTAATGTTTTCTATGCAATGCATGGATGAAGGAAATGCAAACCAACCAATTACACGAAGAAACCTGATTACCAAATGTTTAGAGAGGTGATGCTTTCATAGCAACCAAGAGAGTTCATCACAGAAGGACCAATTGTTATGTCCTGAAATAGCAACCATGAGCATATATAGACAAGTAGCCGATTTGTCTTAAGGTCATATGCCAAGATAGCCAGACAGAAGTCTGGACACAAGGGGTCGACCCTTGGAGTTGACAGTTTGAATTATAGAGGAACCAGATTAAAAAAATCTTACGATGGGAGCACTTCAATCCTGAAGCCAAATTCATGAAAGCAAAATTACAGATTTTTCAGAATCTCCAATTATAGAACTCTAAAGATAAAGCCCCTATATTCAGATTGGTTTAAAATTGATGAATTCTTAGTTTCTCAATAAAGAGCATTTGAAAACTTATACATTCAAAATTAATATAAATGAACCAGAAATACATATAGAGACTAGGTTAACCTCCTTTAAGCTAACTCATTCAATTCCATTAGCCCCTTTGAAGGAAAGCTGCATTTAGTATTGACGTTAAACACCTAGATGTTTCTGATTTTATCCATGGGCACTACAAGTTCAAATTTTTCTTTTGAAACCACTATTTGATACCAACTGTTATTACTTTTCATTTTTCAAGAGCATTCAGGTGTGGCAGCACCTTTTGACGTGAGGATGCACATTGATTAGACGTCAGCATTCCTAGTTACTCAGTGTGGTTCACCATTCTGCTTCGATTAGAACAGAGATAGCAAGGCACTTCATGACCTTGTCCACTCCACTTCATTGATGAAGGGACTCGATTTCTCAGTGAAATAATTGCCATTGCTCTGCCTAAGAGCACTGAACTCAGCACACACCTTTTTACATATAGATATACATTTATCAGACGTTAATATCCCCAGTTACTCAGCATGACTAAAGTTCATTACTTTCATTGTAGCCCTTTTGAAATCTTCAGATTTGACAAATGTTTTAAAACAATACTACAATGAAGTTCCTCAACTAAGGATGCCTTTGTACTTAAAATAAACTTTCAGATTAAGGGAGGCATAACATGTCAAGGCATGAGATAATGGTTTAAGTCCATTAAGTCTAAATACAGCCACTTTCAAGATGATTTAGTAATAAAAACTCAAGAAGTCATTAAGTTTAAACCAATAGCTTTCACATTCAGGGCAGTCATAGAACTCCATAAAGGAAGATTCCTTTTTAAGGTTTACTCTCATAAAAGAACTCAGCAACAAATAGAAGTTCTCCCAAGAATTCCAGAGGTTCAAGCAATTTGGAGTAGGCAGCCAGACATCTAAGCAGACAGATAATGTTACAAGCCGATGAGGACATATGGCAAAAGGATAAATCATAAGATTTCAGCAAAAAGGCTCCCCCTTAATGAGTGACTTGCAGGAAGGTTGTCAGGTGGACCAGGGGTAGTGATGCTCATCAGACAAGAATGACCGTTGTTCAATCTAAAGATGGGAATAGAAGGAGGTGAACAAGATCATCAAGTGAACTGATGTGTCGACGTAGGTTCATCAGGGGGTCGACGCAGAAGGTTTAGACAGAAGGCTTGTTTCTGGAAGAATCAACTGCAGGGTCGACGATACAAGATCTATGCGTCGACGTAGTCTGGTAGACACCACACAGAGTTTACAGAGTTGACTGATTCGGACAAGGTTGGGTCGACCTGAATATTTCTTGGGTCGACCTGATCATGCATGTAGCGTCCCGAGAATCCGATCACCAGGAAGGCCCGATAACCCGAGACTCGAACCGCCGCCCACGAGCCGGGAGGGCTCGGAAGGGCTAAAAGGAGTGTGGAGGCATAAAGAAATAGGAAGTAAAGCAGGATAATTAACATAAATAAATAAACAACTACAGCTACAATAGAGTCTAATCCAGCAGAAAGTACAGTCCAAAGCAGTAAAAACATATCACATGCCAAGTGAACACTCGGCCCGGCAAGCTGGCAACTGAGAACCCCCGAACAGCACCCTCGAACCTCGAGGAAGAGGAATCGCCTCACCTGAAAAGCAGGGAATGAGTCTCCAAAATAGAGACTCAGTAGGGATCCCGTGGAACCCCAACCGGAAACAACAGCGGTAGCAGAAAGGAGAGCTACAACTACAGCAGGAACAGTGAACCGGTGGCCGGTCAAAACTCGGCACTACAGCTACTCCTACTGTACCAGAAACACACCTCGGACCCACGGTCGGGGCTACCGAACTACACTAGTACCGCTTACCGAAGTAAAACCTACGGTAAGCACGCTGTAGAGGCCTGTCTCCCAGGACACAGCCAACCTGGACACACTGTTCAAGGTACAACCCCGACCATTCGATCGTGGGTACCACACAACAAGACGCAACCTCGGTAAAGCCACTAGCACTAGTCTGACGGCGCAGGAATCGGCACGCGTGCCACGGAGAAACAAATGAAACTCAACGGTCGACACGACCGAAAGCCCGACGGTCGAAGTCACGGAAACTGACAGTCTGTCACTCCCAACTCGACATGAGTACCTCCCACTAGAAGAACGACTGGAAGCGTCCCCTGATGTCTTACACCGCATCACAAGTGTCTAGCTATAACGCCCCGGGTGTGAGACTCAGACACGCAACAAGTACCACAACAAGGACTAGCTGGGGTCACGCTCGTCAGCGCGTGTCCTAAGCCCCCAACTACGTGTGCACACACAGACCATCTGCTCTAGGTCGGGTCCTCTAGCTAGTTTTCCCCCCCACCGGACTCTGGTGGCAAAGGCAAGGGGCCCTACGGTAACCAGCCTAAAAATAGCCTCTCACCGGGTCTCGCTCTCCACCACTCCCAGGTGGGTCCGCACCCCCGTGTGCAGGAAGCTACGACTAGTGGAGGGTCACTGAGAGAGTAGACTCTCAAGACAACGGAAAACAACGTCCGAACCTGACGAAGTACGGGCACCGACTCACGTACCAGCACCGTCGCACGGTGACCCCAGTCGGATAAGAAACGGGACTCACAGTCCACGGGCCGCACACTCGGCCACGCAAAAACGCAGAAAACATGGTTCCCAAGGTAGCTCACAGGGCCACCAAACCAAATCCCACTCTCAGGGAAAGGCGGAACCCTCCAGCTCCGGGCTGGGCAACTGGACTCACAGTCCAAGGCCATACGTGTGGCCTACGCGGAAAGCACAGAAGCATGATCCACAGGGCAACGCACAAGCTGCCGCGCCGATAACTAGACTCACAGTCCAAGGCCAAACACATGGCCCACTCGGGAATCATCTTCCAAGAAAACTCACGGCATGCGGGGGAACCCCACCGCACACACACCGATACACGGTGACTCGATCGAGCGTAACACGAAAGCCGGGAACACGTGGGGTCACCCGGACCCACCACACCCACGGGCATGCTAGGCGAGGTAAACGGAACCTCCGGACACCCAAAGGCACAGTCATGGAACTCCACGGGGTGTCCGGGACACTCACGAGAACTAAAGTCAACCACTGGGTCACAATCGGGTCGACCGGAGGTCAATTCCACGCGAACAGAAAGTGCAACGTAGTCACAGTCACCTGGGGACCGCGACTACAGTCATGGTCGACTGGGGACCGTGAGTACACAGTCACGGTCGACCGAGGACCGCGACTACGCAGTCACGGTCACCTCACAACCGCAACTAGCCAAACGTGAACCCGATGGTAGCGGTCGCCCGAGGACCGCGACGACACAGTCACGGTCGCCTCATGACCGCGACTAGACTAAAGTGGTCTATCGCACGACCGCGACACTTGCCGACGCTTTTGGGCAAACGCGGTTCTCCCAAGACCGCGACCAATGAACGCGGTTAATGGAAGACCGCGATCATTTCAGAAAACTGAGAACGATGGGAAAACACCTAAAAATCCGATCCACGCCCCGATCACCCTCGGGTGATGGGGAAACAAAGGGGAATCCATCCCCAAGCCCCTAGGCATGCATCTAAACCCCTGGATGGGTCAAAAATACCGTAAAAACGAGAGATCCGGCTCACTCCCCAAAAACATGTATTTTTCCCAAATCGACCCGATTAGCCCGCTCGGCTCACCACGGCCTACGAAACTCACGGGAAGGGAAGTGCACGAGCTGGGGGTCCATCTCCCTACCTCCACCAAAGAAACGACGCGTCGTGGATGCCAATCCACGAAGAAAATGCCGTTGAAGCCTCGCCGTTCCACGAACCCACGGCCGAGCTTCACAACGCATCCACCGCCTCGATCCTCTTCCATCCTCGCCCGTACCTCGCCCGCGCCGTCCCCACCTCGCCCATGCTCCACCCCGTCAACCGCCGGAGAGAGAGGGAGAGAGGAGAGAGCGTGAGAAGAGAGAGGGAGAGAAGAGATAAATGAGAGGGGAGAGAAGAGAAAAGGGTTATATATAGGAAAATCCAGAAATTCCAGAAAATACCAAAAAATATTAAAATCACGTTTCCACGATCCTCGGAACGTACCGATCGCAACGGTACCACACTCACCTAGGTGAACGGCCCGGTTCTCCCGCAACGAGGTTCCGAAGGAATTACCGAAACACAAACCGGGAATCGGAAAACACACTCGAAAAAGCCACGGAACGCTTCTGGGCCTCCGAAACAACTCCGGATCGCGTCGATCCGAACACAAAAGAGGTCCGAAATGAAATTTTGGACACAACGGAGTCAGACACACCGAAAAACCAAATCCGGGACCCACGAACAAGGATCCTAAAAATCCGGGACATTACATGCCTCCCCCCTTAATGGAATTTCATCCTCAAAATTCAGGACAAGCACAGAGCAGGGAAAGAACGCCGTAACCCACTAACAACGCCGACAGAATCCCCAGCACAGAAAACCATGATTCACACGAAAGCTCCAGACCTAAGGGACACAGCCAGACTATAAACACGAACAACACCTCGCTCTGCACGCCGAGCACACCGGCCATCAGTGCAGGCACTCACAAAGGACACAGTCTAGCGTCACCTCAGTCACAGCACCACGAACACGGCACCGTAGCCAACAGCACGCCCATCGGGGAAACACAGCCCCCAACATAAGGAACAGCTGCCAATGCAACCCACGGTCAGCAGACGACCCAGATGCCAGTTTCATAAACCCGCCGACTGGTCTCACGCCTGACATAAGGGAACAACAAAACCAAGCTCCCACCAGCAGACACGGTTACCCAAGCAGACCGCAACCACCACAACGGCTCAGCACAAAAAATCACCTCACACCTGACAAGCTGAAAGCCAGACATATCACTGAGCCAACCCTTGTCAGAAGACAAACTTTGACAAAGCCGAGATCTTGTCCGGAAAGGCACATCACAGAAATGACCAACAAAGGTCTCGCTGGCACACGGCTCTCGCCACGCTCGAGCCCCGACAACCAGCATCTTCTATCTGTGACACGACCATCCACTGGTCGCCAAATATGCGTCAACGGGAAACCTTTCGCCGGCCCTGCAGTCACGATCCAACTCACGACAGGCCAACCGCTGACTCACATAGACAATTATCACATCTCGAGCTGCACTCCTCTCACACATCGCGCTCGAACTCGATCATCGCGCCAACTCGACCCTCTCGGGGAGCACGACGAAACCAATCGACAAGATCTGGTGTCTTCAGTCATCACCTCAGTCGACTCAGACTCACAGGGGAACCATCCCATGCTGGTCACCAAACCAGGGATACCATTGCGACACCAACATCCCATCAAGGACCACCCTCCGACGCCAATCTCACAAAATGGCCTCCGCCCACAGGCGTCACCCTTCCACATGGCCTCATCAAATCCTTCGATCAATCCAAGTGGACACCTGCCAATCCCGATTCCGCCCTTACCACAGAGCCACGGGACACCACCTGAACAATTCATGGCACACGTCTCTAGAGGAGGAAAGTGCCAACCATTCTCACGGCAACCTGGTCACCAACACCAGGACCAATGCACACGGGTCACCAGGTAAAACACATCTCACCGTGGTCGACTACGGGACCAATCTTACCAGTCACTCACAGCCACCAACAGGAACCCATAATCTACCAGAGATCACTTCCTCAAAAGATAATCTCACCCGAGGACACAACTTCCCACACAAGTTGGGCACCAAGCCACCGACTCTGACCATTACGTCCTCGACCTCCGTCAGGCGACATCCTCAACAATTCCATCCGGGCTCACACCGCCGCCTGACACGGCTTCCAGCACATGAACAGGGTACTCATGCGGAGCACTAGCCAGCACATTCCCCAATGTTACACCTGCCAGTGCCAAGAACCATGATATCTCGAGCAACGGCACGGTAATAATGCGTCTCACACCGAGGAACCAATCCTCCGATGCTCAACGCAACCTCAGGAATCCGCCCGTAGCAACCAACGCCACAATCCTGAACCAGTGGGTCACAAGCCCACCACGCTTCCGCTACGCACTCTGATCTACGCGGGCACAGCCGAGAAATCAAACACCGCCCAACCGGCACTCGTCCTTCTGGAACAGCGCCAGCACACCCTCACACGACAAGGGAATGGGCACAGCTTCTCACAACCAACCACCTGGCCAAGACAAGGAGCACGTCTCGCACGGACTTCATGGCACACAAGGCCAACCAATCCGAACACATGATGCAAGACGATGAACCTAGCCAAACACAATCTCTCCAACCAAAGGGGAGACCAAATGCACTTCCGACCAACGGAAGAACTCCACGCTCGGCCTGACCTCAAACCTCGCGCACGCTGGAACAGCACCTTCCAGCACTGAGAAAACCATCACCACGTCAGGTCAGCACCTCCGACACAATCGGCGAGTGTCACGTCGGACCACAATCACAGCATCTCTCGATGCACCACCGCCGCAATTCCTCGAACTGCAACACACCACGCCAAGAGCCGCAACACGAGCCATAACGACAACCGCCGACGCTCATCCTCGAGTCCCGAAACTCACCGCAAAACCTTCACACCTCAGACCGAATCCAAGGCGAACACACCCATTCACACACTAGAGCGCAGGAGCAAGACTTACTGGGACGCCACAGCCCAATCCTACCTCAAAGTCTGCAAAATGATCGGGACTGACACGTCATTTCTGACGCCACAGAGCACGACAAGAACATCAGGCTCGACGAAACAGCAGCTCACCGAGAAGAACCTCCACTCACCCGAGCACACCTCTCGATCAGAACACCTCAGGAGCTGGACAAACCACAAGTTGGAGTGGCCAAAACCGACAGCAGCTCCCTCGAAGCACGCTCACGGCCACTTAACCACGAACAATCCTCTCCAGCCACCTGACCACGCTGCAGATTCCTCGAACGCAGCACCGTGAGTTCACGCCTTCCAGCAACCTCTGCCCAACGTAGCACAACCAGGGCCACCACCGATGAGGGAGAAGGCTCTCGACCTCGATCCGCAGACCCCACGTCGGCACGAAAGCCACGAACAGCAACCACCCTCACCGCGCCACACAGCGCACTCACACCCTCAAGCGAGAAACAAAGCGAAAAACATGCACGAAACCCAATGCCAGCTGCCGACTGTACTGGACCTTACGGACTCTGATCACTGCAATATCTCGAATTCCCATGTACGTCCACAACCACGCTCTGATACCAGCTGTAGCGTCCCGAGAATCCGATCACCGAGAAGGCCCGATAACCCGAGACTCGAACCGCCGCCCACGAGCCGGGAGGGCTCGAAGGGCTAAAAGGAGTGTGGAGGCACAAAGAAATAGGAAGTAAAGCAGGACAATTAACAGAAATAAATAAACAACTACAGCTACAATAGAGTCCAATCCAACAGAAAGTACAGTCCAAAGCAGTAAAAACGTACCACATGCCAAGTGAACACTCGGCCCGGCAAGCTGGCAACTAAGAACCCTCGAACAGCACCCTCGAACCTCGAGGAAGAAGAACCTCCTCACCTGAAAAGTAGGGAATGAGTCTCCAAAACAGAGACTCAGTAGGGATCCCGCGAACCCCAACCGGAAACAACGGCGGTAGCGGAAAGGAGAGCTACAACTACAGCAGGAACAGTGAACCGGTGGCCGGTCAAAACTCGGCACTACAGCTACTCCTACTGTACCAGAAACACACATCGGACCCACGGTCGGGGCTACCGAACTACACTAGTACCGCTTACCGAAGTAAAACCTACGGTAAGCACGCTGTAGAGGCCTGTCTCCCAGGACACAGCCAACCTGGACACACTGTTCAATGTACAACCCCGACCATTCGGTCACGGGTACCACACAACAAGATGCAACCTCGGTAAAGCCACTAGCACTAGTCTCACGGCGCAAGAACCGGCACACACGCCACGGAGAAACAAATGAAACTCAACGGTCGACACGACCGAAAGCCCGATGGTCGAAGTCACAGAAACTGACAGTCTGTCACTCCCGACTCGACAGGAGTACCTCCCACTAGAAGAACGACCGGAAGAGTCCCCTGACGTCTTACACCGTGTCACAAGTGTCTAGCTACACGCAACAAGTACCACAACAAGGACTAGCTGGGGTCACGCTCGTTAGCGCGTGTCCTAAGCCCCCAACTACGTGTGCACACACAGACCATCTGCTCTAGGTCGGGTCCTCTAGCTAGTTTTCCCCCCCACCGGACTATGGTGGCAAAGGCAAGGGGCCCTACGGTAACCAACATAAAAACTGCCTCTCACCGGGTCTCGCTCTCCACCACTCCCAGGTGGGTCCGGACCCGCGTGCGTAGGAAGCTACGACTAGTGGAGGGTCACTGAGAGAGTAGACTCTCAAGACAACGGAAAACAGCGTCCGAACCTGACGAAGTATGGGGACCGCCGCACGTACAAGCACCGTCGCACAGTGACCCCAGTCGGATAAGAAACGGGACTCACAGTCCACGGGCCGCATGCTCGGCCACGAAAAAACGCAGAAAACATGGTTCCCAAGGCAGCTTATAGGGCCACCAAACCAAATCCCACTCTCAGGGAAAGGCGGGAACCCTCCAGCTCCGAGATGGGCAACTGGACTCACAGTCCAAGGCCATACGCGTGGCCTACGTGAAAGCACCGAAGCATGATTCCGAGGGCAACGCACAAGCTGCCACGCCGATAACTGGACTCACAGTCCAAGGCGAAACACATGGCCCACTCGGGAATCATCTTCCAAGAAAACTCAAGGGATGCGGGGGAACCCCATCGCACACACACCGATACCCGGTGACTCGATCGAGCGTAACATGAAAGCTGGGAACACATGGGGTCACCCGGACCCACCACACCATGGGCACGCTAGTCGAGGTAAACGGAACCTCCGGACACCCAAAGACACGGTCACGGAACTCCACGGGGTGTCCGGGACACTCACGAGACCTAAAGTCAACCACTGGGTCACAATCGGGTGGACCGGAGGTCAATTCCACGCGAACGGAAAGTGCAACTTAGTCACGGTCACTTGGGGACCGCGACTACAGTCACGGTTGACTGGGGACCGCGACTACACAGTCACGGTCGACCGCGGACCGCGACTACGCAGTCACAGTCACCTCACGACCGCAACTAGCCAGACGCGAACCCGATGGTAGCGGTCGCCCGAGGACCGCGACCACACAGTCACGGTGGTCTCATGACCGCGACTAGACTAAAGCGGTCTATCGCACGACTGCGACACTTGCCGACGCTTTTGGGCAAACGCGGTTCTCCCAAGACCGCAACTAATGAACGCGGTTACTGGAAGACTGCGATCATTTCGAAAAACTGAGAACGGTGGGAAAACGCCCAAAAATCCGATCCACACCCCGATCACCCCCGGGTGATGGGGAAACGAAGGGGAATCCATCCCCAAGCCCCTAGGCACGCATCTAAACCCCTGGATCGGCCAAAAATGCCGTAAAACGAGAGATCCGGCTCACTCCCCAAAAACATGCATTTTTCCCAAATCGCCCCGATTAGCCCGCTCGGCTCACCACGACCTACGAAACTCACGGGAAAGGAAGTGCACGAGCTGGGGGTCCATCTCCCTACCTCCACCGAAGAAACGACGCGCCGTGGACGCCGATCCACAAAGAAAATGTCGTTGAAGCCTCGCCGTTCCACGAACCCACGGCCGAGCTTCACCGCTCCTCCACCACCTCGATCCTCATCCATCCTCGCCCGTACCTCGCCCGCACCGTCCCCACCTCGCCCACGCTACACCCCATCGGCCGCCGGAGTGAGAGGGAGAGAGGAGAGAGCGTGAGAAGAGAGAGGTAGAGAAGAGAGAAATGAGAGGGGGGAGAGAGAAAAGGGTTATATATAGGAAAATCTAGAAATTCCAAAAAATACCAAAAAATAGGAAAATCACGTTTCCACGATCCTCGGAACGCATCAATCGCGACGGTACCACACTCGCCTAGGTGAACAGCCCGGTTCTCCCGCAACGAGGTTCCGAAGGAATTACCGAAACACACACCGGGAATCGGAAAACACACGCGGAAAAGCCGTGGAACGCTTCCGGGCCTCCGAAACAACTCCGGATCGTGCCGATCCGAACACAAAAGAGGTCCGAAACGAAATTTCAGACACAACGGAGTCAGACACTCCAAAAAACCAGATCTAGGACCCACGAACAAGGATCCAAAAAATTTGGGGCATTACAATGCAACCAGGGAACATCAGCAGAATTACAGTAAGCATACATATTTTAAATTGAGAAAACATGAATCATGACATATTCTTTAGCAAACAAGTGAAGTAAAATGAACATTTAGACATGCTTTTCCATTTGGCTTGAGATTCAAACTACTCAATGGACTCATTGTTCATGATGCACACAAAGGAAATGTACAAATGCAAATGAGAGCAGTTTATCAAAGCAAGGCAAGCTCCCCTTGAGAATGTGCAGTCAAATCATATGTCAACAAGATATGCAAGAATGCAGACTTGACTTTTATGTGGACTCCCCCTCAACATATGCATGGGCTGAAAATAGAATATGCAACCTATGACTTTGGATCCCTTGGCATGACATGCATTGTAGTGCATGAGACCAGAAGATGATGTTTAATGTCCACAACTCATGCAGACTCACGACATGTGCAATGCATTCTGAACTAAGTGCAAGCTCTCAAGCTCCCCCTTTGTCCAATGCTTATGGAGATCAAGACAATTAAACAGTGTTAGAAATCCACATGAATGATGAGTTGAAACATATGCAGCCATGATAGACAACATCAAAGGTGATGCGGGATGACATGAGACTCGACTCGGACTTTGTTGCGAACCTGGGACTCTAGGTGACGACGCGGCCCAAAGACGACGTGACCAGCGATGACACGAATGGCTCGGCACCTAACGTGGTTCCTGAAGAGGCGAACGTGCCCCAAACAAGAAGTACTCGCTCACGATCATCCCCAGAGAGGGAAATGTGTCGATCTGCACGGTTGAGAAACCAGCATTGAGTCTCGGGTGGTTAGCTCACTCTCGTGCTAGGAATGAGTCACGGGATGGGTCTCGCACTCACTTCTCACAACGGTGATTAAAAATGAACTAGCTAGGAAATAAACTACTCACATGCAGTGGCATATAGAACTTATACTAAATAAGCAAATAAGACAAATAGGGAGGCGAGTGTACCTCCACGCTCGGGGCGTGTGGAAGACGTCCCGGCCTAGATCCGTAACTCCCGGTACAGTGGTAAAATTTAATTACAGTAATGATTTGTATTGCCCACTCCACGCAGGAAGGTAAAGGGCTACACAATGACGTCGGGAGCACCGAACTTTGGTTGGTGGGCAGCAAGGCGGCGGGTTCCAGGGCGGTTGTGGGCAGCGGCTCTGGATCTGCAATTTGCTAGCCGGCAGGATAGCGAACACTAGCGTCCAATGCGGCATCGACCTCCGGGGACCTTCTGAAGGCGGCGGTTCACAGGGATGTAGGGTCCCTGGTCGACCCCCAGGAATGGTGGTTGTTGAATCAACATTTGGTGTATTTTCCAGTGGATTTCTACGGTCACCTTCCTTGCTGGCCTGGTTCGGGGCAAGGCTGCGTGCTTCCACGAAAACGACCGCCACGACCAGATCCGGTGTCGGATCGGAGCGAAATTAGCGCCGGTGCGAAGAGAACTCAGAGAGCTTCGTCATACTTGAAATTCAGGCGCATACAATGGTTAGATTGAAATGAAAACCTCTGTAACACCGTGGTGGGTTCTGGCTCAAAAAATAGATCAGGTAGGACAGATCGGGTTCTGCCTGATTATGGGGTTTGACCGAAGGGGAGATGGAGGGTTTTGGACTTGAGATTTTTTTCGGTGAGAGAGGAGAAGCTGGAGATCATGCACACAAAGTTTTGTAATTTTATGACAAGGTTTGAGGGGCAGGAAAAATAGAATACAAGGTGACTATCCCGCAGATCTACACAGGGGCAGACTGTGAGAGGGGGAAATAAGTGACTGGGAGGTGGGGCAAACGGGAGTCTGATTGAAGTAAAATTTAAACTGGGGTTGGGGGACACGAGGGAAACAAACCCTCAAAATCCCAGGTCGATCAGGTGGTCGGATCTGGAGATATAACCCCTTCTTTCAGCTTCTGGTCTGTAGGTCGCAGGTCTGGACAGTAGGCCGGAGATTGAATTGTGTGGGCTTGATGGCGGCACGAACGGAGGCGGCGGCGGCGGCGGTGGCTAGAAGTCACATCCATGGGAGAAGATAGATGTGGAAATCACTCCCAAGAAAGGGTCTCACACCCTAGATCTTGCTACTGCAAGGATGAATAAGATGAAGAACAAGAAGAATAAGAGAGAGAGAGGGAGGTGTGCCCCTTGGCCAATTCTTGAATATTTTCTTCATTAATTTTTATCAAAATGACACAAGAGAGATCTTATACTAAACCCTAGACCTAGGACAAAAAACATCAAATACCCTTGGTCAAAGGGACATAATGGGGAAGGGAGATAAAAGGGGATTAAACAAATCCCACAAGGGGACAAGAGAGGGGGCGCCACTCTCCCCAAGTCAAAAAAAGAGGCTTGGATTTTTTTAATCTCCCTTGGACCATAATAAACCCAAAAATACAAATACTAGATCAATATTCCCATTGACTCAAATTAAACCCAAAATATAAATACAAACCAAATACAATCCAAATAAATACCAAATACAATCCCAATACAAATACATACCACATACGCACTAAAGCTCAAGTGGAGACTCCAGACTATCCCCCAGCCACAAAGATGTCAGCGTCGATCAAGTCGTGCTACGTGTCCGGTATCGGCGGCTCACTGAGTCGAGCCGAACTCTGGCTCTGGTGTCCTCACCAAAAGGCAAATGATTAACAATTCTAAATAGGAAGTTCATATGGCTGTCAATATGGAAGTAGCAATAAGCAAACAACGACTTATCATCATATCAATTCCATCAACATGACAGATTCCTCATGGATTAAGCATCTAAAATTGTTGATTTCTGGTACAAGGTGGAGGTATTGATCTGAAGACCCAACTCATGCACAGTGAGAGTTCTGGGCAAGCTTAACCTGCCTTTCTGCACATCACCATTCGATATACCAGAAACTCAGATTGAGTGTTAAGCATGTAATCCAACTCAGATGATCATCTAAAACCATGAGGGATGTTTCAGCAGTTCAGGGAGACAGTTTTAGCTTGCAGGATTTATTAAAAACAAGATAGACCTATAATGCAATAACTACAAGGCAAGCCTATCATGCAAAATTAAAATTAGTTGAAAATTTTATTCACAAACATGTGCCTTGAGCTTTTATTTACCTGATCATCCTTTGTTCAGCTCCAAGGCACTCCTGCATTCAAAATTCTCAGTTAGAATTTTTAGGTACCCAAGTTTTCTAGGGTCCTTGAGAGTTAGCAGCATTTTTAATTAGATTACTCTTCTTTATCAAGACAGTCAAATCATCATTCCTCATTGTGTGATAGTCATATTCATCATGTCCTACCATCCCACAGTAAGGGCAACACACAAAGGTTTTCTCATTCTTCTCATGACTGTGTGTGGTGAGTTTTCGTGAGAGACTGTGAATGCTCATAGCTTTGGCATAAGGATTGTCCTTCCTTCTTCTTTGGCAATAGTCTTTGAATATGTGGCCATGCTCCTTGCAATGATAACACCGAGCAAAAGGTTTCATAACTTCCAACTCCCAGCAATTTGTCATATTGTGTCCAAACCTCCCATAGTGGTGGTAGTAGGAGAGTTGGCTGCCCTTGGTCGTTTTCTTATAGTGATTGAAATCAAAATTAGACTTGCATGATATCAGTTCATCATTTTTCTTGTCACAGAAATCATGCATCAAATGACCATGTCGACCACAATAAGTGCACAAAGCATATTTTTTTTGGAAGGCATGGTGTCTATCATTCTCAGCAAAACAAGCAAACACATTTTTCTATTTTTGTTTTAATGTTTTATTTTTCTGGTTTCTATTTTGATTTTGATTTTTCTGGGTCACAAACTATTTCGGGCGTGATTAGGAAGAGGAGGCAACATCAGAGCTGGAACTACATGATGTAGACGATTTGCTTTCAAAAACCTTTTTATTTACTGGACAGCGCTAAAGCACTTCTCTCCGGAAGTTCACTTTTGTCCTCGATTGTCTGTTCAAGTTTTCTTGGCCCTTAATAGATTTTGACAGTGAGCTTTTTAGATCTTGGGCATGGTTTTAAAGTGAGAGGATGCGCTGTTCCGAAATGGCCAAATCTTTCTCACAAGCAGCAAGCTGCTCATTCAACATGTTGTTCACAATTTTGCAGTAATCAAATTCTTTTTGAAGGACAACCAATTTTTCTGAGTCAACAACACTTACATCCTTGCCCTTTTCATAAGCATGTAGCTTAGCAAGTAACTCATTATTGTGCTTTTTCAAATTTTCATTTTCTTCAGCAAGAGCCTTGTTTTAGTCCAGTCTTGGCCATTTGACAAGGACTTAGATTCATCTTGAAGCTGTCTTACAGTTTCTTCCAATTTAGTGATTTCAGCTAACAAGATTCTGTATTCATCTTTCAAGCATGCAATGTGTTCTTTATATATATCTATGTCAATCATGAGAGTTTCATTCACTTGCTCAAGAGCAAAGCAATTTTTACAAGGAGGACTATCAATAGAGTTGCTTCTATGCTTCTTTTTCAATTTTTGTTTTCAGATTTTAACTTTTTGTATTTCATAGTCAACTCATCATATGTATCCATTAGCTTTTCAAAAGTAATATACTCTGAATTAGAGCTTACCTAAGATGAAGATGGGTTGCTTGGCTGATCCGGACTGTCGGCCATTAGACGGTGATTCCTATTTTCTTGTTCGTGGATCCTGGCCAGTCTGTTCAGGATTTCATTAGCAGTGCTACAGTTGGAAACAAATGGAAACATGCTGACATCTAGTGTAGCTTTTATCAGATTGAATGCAGCAAGGTTATCAATATTTTTGGTCCCGTGTTCAGCAGACCATTTAGATGTTTCTGATGGCAGCTTGTGCGGACCATGATAGATGAGATTCCATAACCTTGTATCAATAGAGTTGACAAAGGCACACATCTTCCCTAGCCACATGGTAAAATCAGAACCATCAAATATGGGCGGGGAATTCATTGAAACTTGTTCAACGGATAAAGCCATTAAATCAAATGCACTGGGATCTTTCTCTGTAGATCGTTGGATCTTAGTATAGCAGAGCTTAGCTCTGATACCAATTGCTAGGTCCCCTGGGGTGCAACCAGATCTAGAAGGGGGGGGGTTGAATAGATCCTGTCAAAACATTGACCCAATAAAAATCTTAACTAATAAGAACACAAACTATTGCTAGAATGTAAATAAAATACTTAGACATAAATCATAGTGGATCTACTAGAGTTGTTCAAGGCAATAAAACAAGACAACCATACACAAGGAGCCAACATATTACTTTATGGAGAAGGTTGAGGTCGACGCAGCAGAGCAGAGAGGTCGACACAGCCTCTATATGAGTTTTGCTATTAGACGGATTCGAAGCTCATCAAACGCCTAGTGTATGTGTAGACAAGGTAGCTTGCCCTTGGCCTACGTGGACTCCCTAGTACCTGTGTGCAAGAATGCAGCAGACAACTGAGGAAAATGCAAGTGTAGTGTGAGAGGCAAGTGATGTGTAGATAAATCATTCGGAGTGCAAATCTGTTATGCTTCTTGACCTGTGAATGGGGGAAAAAAGAAACTGATCAATCACACAAAGCACACCCCATTGCACCAAATATTTTTTAAGGTGGTTCGGTTGCAGACCCGCAACCTACATCCACCCCTCACCGAACCTGATGAGGGTTTACCACACACCGCAAAAGCAGCAGCACACGGGGATGACGCCCCACTCACATATGCGAACAAAGGAAAGTAAAAAGGAAGGTAAACTACAAGTGTAGTAGAAAAACTAAGAACAGAGAAAAGCACCAGCTGTGGCTACATATATAAGTCTGGAAATTGGTGGTTGGAGCTTTAGACAAAGATCAAACATATTCTTTCTTTTAGGCTCAAGCTTCAGCAGGATACTTTCTCTCACAGCTAGTCTCTCTTCTTTCTCTACTCTTTACAGCACTGCTCTGGGTCGGACCAGGGCTGGGCTGCTCTCACTCCCTTCTTTTTTTTCTCACAAATTTCTTCTTGAATGCTCAAGGGTGTGGCTCTCTTCAAGGGCAGCAGCTACAACAACAGCTTCTCCAATGGAAGCTTCATGTATATATAGAAGAGCCATGTAGAAAGATTTCCCTCCAAGACATATGTATTGTAATTGGCTGAAATTCAAAATCTTTTTTGACCACTGACCTCCTTTTTGATTGGTCCTCCATATTTTCCTCCTTGATCGATCCAAGCAGGTTTGAGAGTAGAGAGATAATGAACTTGTTCTTCTGACATTTTCCCTTCAGTAGAACTTCATGTGATTGGTTGAGATTAAATAGAGTTCTATCAAATGAACTTCTTCCCTAGCTGCCTTTGATTGGCCCAGCAAATATGATGGCAGGGGTAAAATCTTATCTTCAGAGTGCAAGCTGACTGGCCCAGGGAAATAGACAATTTCGACTAGGAGCCATCTTCTAGATTTGCATTCTGATTGGTTGCAAGGCAACATAAACAAACTCTTTTGCCTTTTCCCTCCAAGATCGTGTATTTGATTGAGAAGAAATGATGGTCTTGGGTAGAGGGCTTCTTCCAGATCTATTTTCTCATTGGCCTAGGGCAGACAGGACAGATCTCTATCCTAGATGCTTTCCTTGGACTGGAACCTCTTTGGTTGTGACCAAAAAGAGTAGTACAGGAAGAGCTGACCTTTCCCAAATGTAGAATACCAAAAAGTTCTCACATAAAGTTGTACTGCAGCCTCATGATGAAGAAGACAGTTCACTTTCCTTGGAACTTTTTCCAAGCCTCAAAAACTGTGTTTTTGGAGGTTTACGGTTGCTATTTTTGGTTCCTAGAAGATCTGACGAGTTTGACAGAAATAGGCTAAAGAGTTTCTGGAGAACAACATGAGGCCGACCTCCTGTGAAAGTGAGGTCGACGCAGCCTTAAAGAACAGTGTTTACAACGGCTTCTAGGAGGAGCCTAAGGTCGACGCGGCTGTTGTTGATCCCTGTCAGATTGCTGCTTGAGGCTTGTGAAGTCGATGCGTCAGATGATGAGGTCGAGGCACCCATAAAGAAGGGCAACATAGCGCTTTCTATGAGGGTCTAAGGTCGACACTCTAAGAAACTGAGGTCGACACAGTCTTGAAGAGTTGTGCTTATAACGGCTTCTGGAAGTAGCCTGAGGTCGACCTCCCGTGATCTTCCTTCTGCGAAGGCCTGAGGTCGACACTTTGAAATCCTGAGGTCAACCTGTCTTTTAAGTTCTATTCAACCTCTTCACACCTAGTCAATTAAAGGATGTATCATGAGTTTCTAAATTAATTGGCCAATGACTTATAGTGAGACATCATCAAAGCATCATTTATATAACAGTAACTTCCTATGTGCCATTAGCTGACCAAATCTTGTTACTATGACTTGTTTTTCATCCTGGGAGACACTTGTTAGTATTAAGACTTCCTGGCAATGTAGACTTTCATTCGAGAAGAGGTCAATGCCACTATGTTTTGATCAAGAAATAGCACTTGCAGTCAACTGTGACATAACATTTCGGTTGATCGAAATAAGCAAGTCAGGCTACCAATCCCGACTTTAAGCATGATCTTGTCTTGCTAGCTTCTACTGTTGAATCTGCTTTTAAGCTTGAAAGATCTACTTGCATGTTGCTGTTGAATCTGATGTTCTTAAGCTTAAGCTCCATCACTGCCTGTGTAACCAAGTCGACTTGTGGAGTGCTAAAGTCGACTTCACTGTGTACAAGATGTGCTGCTGTCCAACCTGTCCTATTCTTTTCAGCATTCAAACACATACTTCTACATATGATAAGATCATGATGAGATCAAAATTATCAAGGTCATAACATTATCAAGATATAAAGTCTATGCATCAAGATATAGAATCAATGCACCAAAAATAATGCACCAAAGCATTGACTCAGATGACTCATGGTGGTTGACGTCATCAAAACCACATGGACACAACAATGTTCCCCTTTTTGATGATAGCAATACTATGAGTCATTATGACCAATTTATTACACATAATGCATACTGACTCATATCAAACTATTATCCCCCTTTGACATCATCAAAATAAAAAATAGTTTGATATAGACTAGTGAAAATGTTCTCCCCCCTTTGACATGGAATAAAATGCTTAGCCATGAAATATGCAAAGCTATGCTCCCCCAACTATTCTCCCCCTTGACATGAGAAAAAAAATTTCTCCCCCTTGGTGAATGAACACATCTCCTAGACTGATCAAACTATTTCCCCCTTTTGACAAAACAGAATGATTTGAATGGAAGTGTAAAAGTTGGATATAATTAAGGCAAGAAGGGAGTTATGACAATGAAAGACTTCACAAACACAGTCAATGAGGATATCAACAAAAGCACAAGGAGGAATTGATCTCAAACTAGGACAATTCAGGTCATGAGGAAAGCATGTCATAAAATAGTGAGAAAACAGCAAGGACAATCTATTATCAAACTGAATAGACAGTGAAAAGAATGGGTGTGACATGAGCAACATCAAATAATTTCTAGCAGGCATGAGAATTAAACACAAAAATTTCAACAGAGGTTTCAAAAATATGGATCACTCAAGAAGTTTCAAATAGATACCAATCTCATATATTAGAAAGTAATGAATTTTTAGATTCTTCCATTATAAAAGCCTTATGAAATGATCCTTATTCGACAACATGGTTTAAATTTGATGTTTTCAAAGTTTGTTAATAAGATTTCTGTAATCAAATCTGAGTTCAAGCTTTAATAGAAATGAACCAATCTCCCATATTGGAATCTTGTTTGACCTCCCTTCATCTTACTCTTTCAAATTTCAATGACTCCTCTAGAAGTTACAAAAATTAGTATTGAGGTTAAACAAACATGATACTTTCTAATTTTAGTCCTGGGTGTTAACATTTTTCATTTTACCGCCATTTTTGGATTTTTCATTTGTTCATCTACAATTTTCATATCAAATTTTTTCAGGAGCAATTGAGTTCAGTACATACCTTGTAACTAGAGGATACACGTTGTTGAGACGGCAGTATCCCTAAGCACTTGGTATGACTAACTGTCATACTTCATATTGAACAGAGATAGCATTGAAGCCTCATGACATACCTCAACTCATTTCATTTATGAGTGAAATATATTTCTCAGTGGACAAGCCATTGCTCTGCCTAAATTTTTAATAAATTTTCTGTAGAGGTAACAATGGCACTTCACGACACAATCTTCTTTTCTTCATGGAAAATAGACATTGTTTCTCAGTGAACCAATGTCATTGCTCTGACAAATTTTACCCTTAGGAATTATCATATTATTCAATTGTTTAAACATAATACTGAAATTAAGTCTCTCAACCAAAGTTGTCAAGATTTTAGAACTTTAAAATTTCAGAAGATTTTTCAGGACACAACATGAAGAAGCTGGTTAAGGTCTACTAAAGTGACATAGATATTTTCATGAGATTTATATATAAACTCAATGAATACATGAAACTTAAACCAGTTGAATGTTTTGGACATTCATAATCCTATATAATAGAGGATTCATTATTTATTTATTTTTAAATTTATGATCTTGGTACTCACATTTAAATCTTCCTATTTTCAAGTGATTCAAAAAAGGTTTAAGAAGCTGAAGAGGGTGATCTCGCGCTATGTCTTGAACTACATGATCCTGGAAAAGCTTGTGTCGTTGTTACCACGATTGAGGATCTGCAAAGTAGGAAACAGGTCAGAGGAACCCAAGGTTGAGACCCTGGGGAAAATCCTCCAATGTTTAAGTCAGCGAAGTGATAGAGCATAGGTGGAAAGGGAGTATGAGAAAGAGTGAAAGGCACGAGATCGCTCTCCACTAGTGGGTGTGGTGTTGAGTACTCAGGATCACCTCTTTCCTATCGAAGGGTTTCCCTTGGTTTATATAATGTTTTCCCCGGTAGGGAGCTCAGAGAAATCGTAGAGTAGAGGGGGCGTTAGTCGGCCATTTCGGGCCCAGTCGTTTGGTCTCCCCCTTCATCGACTCCTAATCTTCCCTCATTCAGTTACTCTCGGGCACCGCTTGCGCTTTCCCTGATCGGCCGTTACTCGAACTTCCGGGCCTAGAGACCGCCTAGGAAGTATTGGTCCGAGCAATTTTTGGGCTTCAAGATAAGTGGGCCTGTCATTGGGGCTGTCACTTAGAGAGCTCGGCCTATTTGGGTCAGGTTGGACCTGGTTGGGCCACTCTCAATCATTTGTTTATTGGGCCACTAATTTACCCCCCTCCACTTGCCCCCCCCCCATACTCTCGAGCCTGCTGATCTGGCTTAGAGAGTAGAAAATGATCAGGTAGCATTTGTGGCTCGGTTGGGGATCGACCGTTTGTGAGCTGTCCCATCTTCGAAGCTCAAGGGCCGTCTGTGTGGCTGTCTTGGCTCGAAAAGAGGGGGGGGCCCGGTCATGGAGGCATCGTGTTGGCTTGACAGTACATTGGTCGATCGCGTTTAGGGGCTGAAGATACGGCTGTCCTATCGCATGGGGGCCAGAGCCTGATGATGATGTGCTACTTTTGGGCTCAAAATCTCCTATCTCGAAGTTCAAAACAGTGCAGCGGTGACACTTGGGCTCAGCCTGGATCTTATTAATAAAGGCTTGTGCTTATGCCTTATGTTTCCTCTGCTTAGGGTTTTCCTCATCGTGTCCGTGAGTTCATAGGAGAGTTCATGCACCGGAGAAGAGGCCAAAGGGAGCGGACGATCGCAAAGGCTTTTGCGGAGTTAGCGGAGATCACTGCGGAGGCCGTCCGTCAGCTTCCCCCTCTAGCTTGCTCATCTGATTCTGGTGTCTCATCTTCATCTTCCCTTTCTTCCATGGTGGACCATGATGTTGAAGTCAAAATCTAGGAGTTCGAGCAAGGAATAGTAGGCTCGAAGCCTGCATCTGGCGACCATCCTCGCAGTGAATTGACAGAGTCAGCGGTGAAGGAGATTGAGATTCGCTTCCGGTTGCCTTGGTGGTATTTCTTTTCTCCGGTCAAACCCCATGAGTCTTGCCTAGGCACTCGTTCGGGCATGTTCTGTATATTTCTTTTGGCTTGGAAGTGCGGGTTCCGCCTTCCCCTCCACCCCTTTGTTGTCGGGCTTTTGAAGTTCTACCAGCTGGCTCCTGTTCAGCTGGTTTTGAACTCCTACACCTTCATTTTTTCTTTCATCGCTCTCTGTGGCTCAGGAGGCGTTGTTGCTTCTTTAGATCTCTTTCACACCTTCTTCGAGCTGAAGGAGCACGCCCATGCCGGGAAGGGCTTCTTTTTTGTTCAGGCGAGGAGAGGGAGGAGTTGTGTGACTCTTTCCCCTCAGGATTCCTCGCACAAGGGGTGGAAGACTCATTTTTTCTGGGTGGGATTCACTAAGGTTGGCAATATGTGGGATTTCCCTATTGAGTCGAAACTTCTACCGGTTCTTCCCGAGAAGCCTCCAGCGATCTCCCCGAGGTTGGAGGAGGAGATCAAAATTCTACACGATAATCGTCGGTCGACCATCGAGCTGTTGACTCTGGCCTTTATCAAAGGCTTTTCTTGCCAGGCCCTGCCTAATGGTAAGAATCTTAGACCCCTTTGCTGCACGTCCATATTTTTTTTTTGTCGGTGGAGCCTTTGTTGACGAGATGCCTTTTGGGGAGTAGACGCGAGGCGCGGCGAGGACAGGGAACCGTCGCCAGAGTCGGAGGTCACCGAGCGAGTGGAGGCCGCCGCCTCACGTGTGCCCAGGGCTCCTGAGGGTCCCTCTTCCGCCCGAGATAAGGGCAAACAGGTCGCTGAGGAGGATGAGCCAGGGCAACGGGGGTCCAAACGGAAAGCTCCAGGGGCACTGCAACTGTTGGGGGCGATGAATGACCTAACTACCGAGAAGAGTAGGCGGAAGAAGACAAAGGTCCCTCCTTCGACAAAGGAGCCTCCAGCCAAGGGTGCTCGTCGCTCAGGCTCGTTAGTTGTCGGGTCAGAGATGCACAAATCCGTAGAGGAGGTTGCCACTGAGTCTGCGTGGGCACAAGGAGCGGAGGTCGGTTTGGAGGGTTAGACCGAGCCTGCGGAGGTGCGCAGGGAGGAGGCCAGTACCGGGGTCCCTGCAGGGCCGAGCGTTGCTGCGTCGAGCTCGGGAGTCGCTGGGGGAGATGTCCCCATGCAGACGCTACCTCGGAGCAGTCCCGCTTCGCAGTAGGGGAGGTTTGTCATTCAGGCTTCCTTGTACTAGCATTGCCCAGAGTTGGAGTCCCCGTCCGTCCAGGAAGAGTTTCGGCGATGCCCCCCCTCGGATGCTCTTCGAGAGGGTTATGGAGAATGAAGAGGTACAAATTTGGGGTGTCTCCTTTGAGGTGTGTCCACGCTACGTCTCGGGGCGGCTAGGGTTTTGTCCCTTTTTACTGTTAAAAGAGCCCTCAAAGGAGAAGACTTGGGTCTTGTTTATAAGCACATGCCCATCTTTGTAGTTTTCAATATAGGATCTTTTGAGCCCCCTTCTTAGGCCTCTACACTAGCCCCCCAGCAAAGGTGGGCTTCGTGCTTATTGGGCTGGGGTTCCTACAGACGGCGCCAATGAAGACGTACAAATTTGGGGTGTCTCCTTTGAGGTATTGTCCTCGCTATGCCCAAAGGCGGCTAGGGTTTTGTCTTTTTTTCGCTAGTAAAAGGGCCCTCAAAAGAGATGACTTAGGTCTTGCTTATAAGCACATGCCCATCTTTGTAGTTTTCAGTATGTGATCTTTTGATCCCCCTTTTTAGACATCTACACTACCCCCCCCAGTAAAGGTGGGCTTTGTGCTTATTGGGCCGGCGTTCCCACAGACGATGCCACTGAAGACGTACAAATTTGGGGTGTCTCATTTGAGGTATTATCCCCGCTACGCCCGGGGGCAGCTAGGGTTTTATCTTTTTTTACTAGTAAAAGGGCCCTCAAAGGAGAAGACTTGGGTCTTGCTTATAAGCACATGCCCATCTTTGTAGTTTCCAATATGGGGTCTTTTGAGCCCCCTTCATAGGCCTCTACACTAGCCCCCCGGCAAAGGTAGGCTTCATGCTTATTGGCCCGGGGTTCCCACAGATGGCGCCAGATGAAGAGGGGTGATCTCACGCTATGTCCTTAGCCACAAATTCCTGGATAAGCCTATGTCGTTGTTACCACGATTGAGGATCAGCAAAGCAAGAAACGGGTCAGAGGAACCCGAGGTTGAGACCTTGGGAAAAATCCTCTGATGCATAAGTCAGCGAAGTGATAGAGTGTAGGTGGAAAGGGAGTAGGAGAAAGAGTTAAAGGCACGAGATCGCTCTCCACCAGTGGGTGTCGTGTTGAGTACTCAGGATCACCTGTTTCCTATTGGAGGGTTTCCCTTGGTTTATATATTGTTTTCCCCGGTAGGGAGCTTGGAGAAGCCGTAGAGTATAGGGGGCATTACTCGGCCGTTTCGGACCCAGTAGTTTGGTCTCCCCCTTCATCGACTCCCGATCTTCCCTCATTTAGTAACGCTTGAGCACCGCTTGGGTTTTTCCTGATCCGTTGTTACTCAGACTACTAGGCCGAGAGGCCGCCTACGAAGTATTGGTCCGAGTGATTTTTGGGCTTCAAGATAAGTGGGCCTGTCATTGGGGCTGTCACTTGGAGAGCTCCGCCTATTTGGGTCGGGCTGGACCTGGGTGGGCCGCTCTCAATCATTTGTGATGTGACACAACTTAAGACCAATATTGCAAGCAATGCAACGGACACGGCATTGTCACACAAGCGGACTCACTCGCATTTGGCACACTCGGGTCCATAGGTGGACCGGCGATGGGGTGAGGGTCCGAGGATGGACCCAGAGGTCTCCAAGGGTATGGCTGGCTTGGGGAGGACCCCTAATGGCCTGGGGTTGCCCAAATTCATAGGCGGTCTGCATGTCGATGGCGTGGGTAAATTGGTCTCGCTCACAACTTACCCGTGGTGGACACTCACATAGTAGCAATTTGAGATCGGGTACTCAACTCACTGGCCGACGGGCAACTAGAAATGATAATAAGACAAGCAAAAGCAAAACCAGCAGAGGAAGTGTCCAGGGGCTCACCTGATCGGTGTGAAGACACTGATCCCAGTCGGAGACGAGGGCGAGCGAGGAAGCGTGGGCTTACTCGCATGACGCGCCGGAGAAGCTTCAACCTGAAATTTAAGAAATTACACCACTACTCCCCATGCAAGGGGGTTGAACAAGGGGAGGGGAAGTCAATTTTACATCCAAACACTACCTCCTACAGGGAGGGGCGGTAAGCCGTCCAGGCGGGGAGGGGGAAAATTAGCTTAGAGGATTAAGATAAGAAATCCGCCGAATCTGTTCACTCTCAGGAATAGGGGATAGACTGTCACTATCGGCACCGCTGCGGACTCCCCCGAACTCCAATTGCGGGGAAAACAGTGGCAAAACCTTCATAGTTGACCCAGGAGGACGTCCAATTTTTGGGGGAATTTCTGAATGACGGCGTTGGTCGAGACAGAGGCGTGAACAGAGTCTCTATTTTCTAGTTCTGGTAGCTTCTTCACCTCTGCAGTAGGAAGATGAGGCCACCGCGGACGCTCCCGAGCTCTGATTTAGGTGTGGCCAGAGTCGTCGGATTCGTGGTTGAGTCCTCTTCGATCGGAGACCTGCGGGAATGCCGGAGGAGGTTGGAGCAGATGGAGAGGACCCAAAAATTGCCGGGGGTACTAGACTGATTCCAAAGGAAGCTGGTCAGCGCATCAGAGGGAGAAACTTTGGAACTCACAGCTTAGGATGCCGAACGGAGTGCCACTTCTTCGTGGTGGCAGGAGACTTGTAGTAGAAGATCACAGCGGAGCCCCGCTTCATGAACTTCATAGGAATGGCTGTGGGAGACTCTGCAAGTTGCTTTTGGTTGACTATCGAGAGGAAGTTGCGCTGTCCGGCGACGATGGCTCCTCCGGCCAGCCACGAGCTCAGATGGGGACGAGATCACCACCGTTACGGAGAGGACTTGGAGACACTTCTGATGGTACCTCTTGTGCATCTAGGGGCTCAAAATGAAGCCGCGGTGGGTTCTCCAACCAGAAGCTTCTCTGCTGTCTGCGAGCTACTGCAAAGTCTTCAACTTGACAAGGATGAAAGGAGTTGGTAGGGGGCCAACATAGTAAGGGGTGGGGGGATAATGGCTGTGGGGGATGGTAAAGGGTGTTAGGAATTGGTGGGGGTGGCTGGGAGAGGGAGGGGGCGGAGCTAGCAGGGGATGGGGGCTCAGGTCCGGCCTGCTCTCTCTGCACAAGGTGGAGGAAGGAGATGGGGGATGTTCTTGAGAGATTGGAGAGGGAGGATGGGGAGGGCGACCAGATCTGGGGGGGGTGGCCTAGGGTTTGGGGGGAGGGGAAAGGGAGGGGAAAACTTGAATTTGACCTAGGGTTTGAGCCCCTTCAGTCTTGGGAAGGTGGAGGCTTGCTTGGGAAGGGAAAGTGGGTAGTTAGGAGTTGGATGGTGGAGCTTGGATTGGGTGGGGATCTCTTGGGGTTGGGGTGGAGTAAAGAGAGGGGTGTGGGGAGTTGGAGTAGCTTCAATGGAGGGGGAAGGAGAGAGAAAGTAGGTGGGAGGGTGAGAAGAGGGAGAGGGGGTGACCCTCCCTTGATGAGAGAGAGAGAGGGAGGGAGGATTGGAGCTTCTCACTCCACTCTATGGCTTCTCACCAAAGAAATGTAATTTTCTTGAACTCAAGATTCATTCTTCATTCATTCATTCATTCATTCATTCACTAAAAATGGAGATAATGGGGTCCTATTTATAGGGAACCCATATTTTACAATAAGTCCCTGACTTTAGGACTAATGATAAATAACCAAGGGGGAAGGGGGCGCCCCTGGGCCTAGCCCAATGAATTGGGCCCAATAACCAAACTAATCAACCCTATGACACTTAATCTAGGTAGATGACTCATTAACCTAGGTACATTACTCAAATAAAAAGAAAATTACAATGATATGACTCAAATAAAATTTGAAAATTACATGACTCGACTTCAAAAAAATGTAACAGACACAATGGAGCCATGATGGCGAGCAATAGGAGCTTGGAAAAATGTGAAGGGCGAGCGATGCCCCCATCAGTTTCTTTATTGGGCCGCTAATTTACCCCTCTCTAGAAGCAGTCATAGACAGTACCAAGCATGATGGTGACTTCAAGAATAAGCATGAGCATCGAAGTAGGCAGACATCAATAAAAATAGTTCATAGAAATGGCATGATTTTTCAAAGCTCAGCAAGCAAGAATGATCTCAGACATGATTTCATTGATACCAATGATGTGAGAGATTTCTAGAGTGACAAGTTCAAGGATGTAGCAATGAAATTCATGCATGTAGCAGACATGAGAGGATTTCAGGGTGACTTTCTCAAAATGAACTAAGACAGCCAGAAGAGTTTTTAACAAACATCAAGGATGTTGGATTTTCAGAAGAAACCAGATAGGATCAATTTTCATGGAAATTATGTTCAGACATTGCAAGGCAATTCATAAATTTTCATGTGAAGCTACCCCTCAACAAACGCAGGCGCTAGCAATCAAAGGATTTCAGAAGTGAAGCAATTTTAAGCTGAAATAGTTTCAGAGATGTAGGAGTGGACACTACAAATAGACAGCTAGCAGACGATGCTTCATATTCTACACAGGTAAGTCGACTTGGGAGACTTTCACATAACCATAAATGAACAAATAACTATATGCAATGACTCCCCCTAAATGTGTGCATGCATTTCAAATAAGCTTTTTGAAATTTTGACACTATGACATGCATCTAAGTTTGAAAAACATTTTATACATGATCAAACATATGTGTGCATGGACTCCCCTTATCTAAATGCACTGAAAAATTAGTCTCAACATAGAGACTATGCAGGGAGTTGTTTAAATGTGCTCTATATGCAATTTTTCCCATGGTACCAGGCGAAGAACTTAGGTCTTAAGACCATCTCATGCGTAGTATGGGTTTCCTGACAGAAATGATCTACCCTTCTCCCAACATACCATTTTATATGCCATAGGGTCATGCATGAAAATGCATAACAAATGTAGTGCAATCCTATATGTGAACAATGACTTTTATCAACCTATGCATGACTATGCAAATTTCGTGTGCACATGTGAAAATATATGCAACAGCTTTTGAAATCACAAACTGAATTTTTTATTGAATGCCTAATTATTTGAATTCCTCCACAAACATTTAGTCAGTTGAAAAACAAATAGGCAAGATGAACGACTGAGTTTAATCTGCCAGATTTTAGACTATGATATGCAATTCACTCTCAATCTAATGTATGCACAAATAAATCAACATATGCATTGAGAGATTCATGAAAAATAATGCAAATGACAGATGCAGATGTAAACATGTATGCATGAGATTTTAGCTGACAGATCAAGCATGATATGCAAATTGCCATACAAGGAGTTATTGTATAACAACACCTAAACATTGTATGCAAAAATTCCTATTGAATAGATATATCAAGATATGCAAATTTTCAGGCAGGAGTTTATTTAAGACACCAACTGCAAACAGTACACCGGAAATGAGGTTTTTACCACTCACGGGTGCCTTGGCCTTATTGAACCCCTTTTATTATCTTCTTGATCCAAGGCACTCCTGCAACACAAATCCTCATTTTGTATTTATAGGTACCCAAGAATTCTTGGGTCCTCTAAGGTTAGCAACACCTCTAGTGGGTGCTTTCCTTGAATTTAAGGCAGCAAAATCATCAGATTTCACCTGGATAACAATTATTCATGGAATGCCCAACCTGACCACAGTAACGATAGTAAACATAAGACTTGGTGTTTTTCATGTGCATGGAAAATTTTAACTTCTCTTTATTGACAATGAAGTTCTTATTTTCTTCCCTATAATTCTTTCTACCAACAATCCTACAATTCTTTCTACCAATAGTCAGCCAACACTCATTAGCCTTGTGGCCTTGCTTCCCACAATTGAAACATGCAAGGTATTTATCTCTTGAAGCAAATCTATTTCTATGAAAAACATGCTGGTTCACAGGAATTTTAGCATGTTCAGCATGAGAATGAAATTTTCTTTGTGCATTGGCAAACCAGCATTGTGCAGAGGTGTGTCCTACCTTACCACAGAAAAAGTATTCAATTCTTTTTTTCTGAATAGTAGGAGATTTCTTATCATGAAAAATTTTAGCATTCTTCCTACCAATATTCTGTTCATCCTTTTTCATTACAAAGCAATCATGCATCAAATGTCCACGCTTACCACAATAGAAACAATTGGCATTTTTTTGTTTTGAAAAATGAGGTTTCACATCAAACCTCTTAGCATTCACATTGTTGTGTTCTTGTTTCTGAAATTTGCTTTGTTTTTGTGTTTTCAGATTTGCAGGCTGTTTGACTTGAGATGTGCTGGCTACTTGGGATGCCTTAACAAAAGATGTCCTTAACTTGTTTTAAAAGGATTTCTTATTGACAATGTTGTAGCCCAGACCTTTTTTTTGGACATTGACTTTAACTCCTAACAACCTATCCAAATTTTCTTTGCCATCTACAAATCTAGACAGAGAGCTTTTCAAATCCAGAATCTCATGTTCCAAAGAAGTAATAAGTAATTCATAGTTTGCATTTTCTTCTTCACATTTAGCCAGTCTTTCATTTAACAATGCATTTACAGACTTGTGGTTTTCAATTTCAGTTTCAAGACTAACCAATCTATCTGAGTTATCCAGAGTTACACACTTACCCTTTTCAAGTACCATCAATCTGTCGGATAGGGCAGTGTTCAGTTGTTTCAATTTTTCTATTTCTTCCCTGAGTTTGTCATTTTGAACTAACTCTTTTATTAACAACTGGTCATCAGAAGTGACTTGCTGGTTCCTTTTAGTTTCACAATTTTCCAAGCTTCTCTGAAGTTCTAGATTTACTATTTTAACAACGTCAAATTTCTTAGAAACTAATTCATTTTCTTCTTGAAGTCTTTTAAGTTTTCCTTCATTTTCTTCAATTTACTTTTCGAGAATTCCATTTTTCGACTTCATTTTATTTAATTCTTAATCAATACTTTCAAAATCTTCCAATTGTTTTCTCCGACAGTTATTTTCTATTTTCAGAGCTTCTAAGTCATCATTCTCTAAACAAGTTTTCGTGCCAGTATTCAGTTTCTTTCTCAACGTCTTGATTTGTTTTCTTTACTGTTCATGATACTCAGGCAAATCACCATATGCATCTTCCCAATCTTCTATAGTGAAATTTTCGAATGGATTACTTACCTTTTCCTCATTCTCATTTTGGTCACTGTTGTGATCACTTCCTTCAGCCATCATGCATTTGTCCACCTCCCTTTTGTTGATGCGGACCAACTCATTCAATATGTCTTTAGTAGTTCTGTAGGTTGAGACAAAAGGAAAAAGGTTAGAATCAATTGCAGTTTTTATTAAATTTAAAGCTCTAAGATTATCACTGTTCTTTGATCTGTGATCATCAGTTCACTTAGACTTTTTCTTCGGAAACTTGTGTAGCCCTTGAGTGATTAGAGTCCATAGGTAATGATCAATAGTACTTACAAAGGCAGTCATTCTAGCTATCCAGATATAGAATCTAGATCCATTAAACACAGGCAGATGAGCCATGAAAATCAAATCAAAAATAATGAACTAAGTGCAATAATGCACTGAGAACAGTAGGACCTACTCTACAGATCATTGGATCGGATCAATCAGAGACCCGCTCCGATACCAATTGTTAGGTGCAATGTGGGATCTAGAGGGGTGGGTGAATAGATCCCCTACAAAAATTATGCTCAATTAACAATTCACACCCAATTCAAGTTATGATGGAAACTAATAAGGAAGCTAACACTGCAGACTTAGCAATCTACTCAATGATCAAGTCTTAGCACACGATTAAACAAAGGCTTCTCATAGATATACTCAAACTGAATCATGCTATCAATTGAGAACAACTTGACTTACAAAATATTGTGCTAAACGGATTCAAGTAGAACACATTAAAGCATCCAGCAATTCACCTTGAATATGTATCAACCCACACAAGACAGATCTCGAACACTTAGCACACAAGAGATCATAAAGCAAACCCAACTCTAGCAGCTCTCACAGAACTGGACTTTAGCACTTAGCATATGAGGAAGATTGCAAAGCTGAACGAATGAAACATAAACATGATAGACTCTGAGATACACTCAATTCATGATCAACTTGCAAAGGGAGATAAGAGATATGGAATGTACACACAAGGCAAACCACAAGACACTGAATTTTTAGGTGGTTCGGTCTGCTACCCACAGACCTATGTCCACCCCTCACTCAATCATGAGTAAGGCTTCCCTTGCAGATGTAAGACCGCAGACTCAGTCTACAACAAACGCTGACTAACAGCTTGAACCCGAGAGAGTTAAATCCCTTACCCTGATCTCGCACCCAGCCAGGCCAGTCCCACTACCACTGGTGGTGACCGGAGGAACAAATCATCCCTTCTTTTGTAAATATAGAAGGAACCGTGAACAGCAGCCCATTGCTCACAAAACCCAGAGGATTCAATCCTTTCTTCCTCTAAAGCCACAGAGGGAACCCGGAGACAAACACTTCTCCCTTCTTCTCAACACTCAAAAGGAACCCGATCCCTGGGCAGGGTATCGGAGGAACAATGTAAAAAGGGAAAAATAACAAACGAAAACACAAAAGGAAAAGCAAAACGAATGTGGCTCCACAGGAGAAAGTTAGTTTTGGATTTGATCCATGAACTAAAGAACACCACAAATCTTCAGTAATCTTCGGCTACACACTATCTTGTTCTCTTCTTATTTTTCCTCTCACAGCTTCTCTGTCTGATCCTCTCTCTGATTCTTTCTCCCTTTCACTTCTTCTCCCTGTGGCTCTCGAAGATGGCTCTCTCTTTCTTCCTGATTAGCTCTCTCTCTTTCTTCTTAGATGGGATTTCCTTTTCTTCGAAGGCAGCCGCCACAGGACACTTTCTTCAAGGGCTTGGAGAGTATATATATAACAAAGCCTCCGTAATTCTTTGAATGAGATGATTAATCCACTGATATTCCATTGGTCCATTTGGCAGTGAAGAATATTCCCTCCTTGGAGTCATCTGGAAGCACATCAGTCATCCTAGGATCACGTGCCAATCATTGTCCTTCGAAGTCACATGATCACATAAGTCACTCACGCGAGTTGGGCTATTTTTCTGCCTTGCCAATCTATTTTTCAGCCTTACCAGATATTTTTCACCCTTAAAACATACTTGTCACCGTTACATACGTATTTGTCACCCTAGATTGCTGGAGCTGTCGCCTTTGAGCCTTTTGTCTTTGCTTTGCGAGCCTTCGCCTTATGACCTATTTGTCACCACTAACTGCCTATTTGTCGCTACTATCTTCTATTTTTCATTACTACTGACCTATTTCTCTACCTTGTTACCCATTCATTCAACTGTGAGTTTTTCTTCATCATTGAAACTTATCTGTCAGTTGATAGCTTCTATTTGACTCCCTTGACTTCTTCAGCTGACCAAGTCTTCTGGCAAATGCTTGTGTTGACTTCAACTTGTGTTACCTTCAGGTTGTGTTGACTTATTTGTCTACCTTGATTTCTTCAGCGGACAGGGTCTTCTGGCAAACTTTTGCGTTGACTCCGGGGTCTGACTGTGTTGACTATAGGGCTTGGAACATACTTCCCTTGTATGATAGGTGTCCTGGACCGGGTTTGACCTTTGACTGGGTCAATTTCACTGAGTTTTAAGTTGACCTTGAACGTAGTCGACTTGGCCTTCATCCGAAGTCGACTTGGCTTCATCTTTTCTTCAACCTTCAACCCTTTCATTCATTCTTCACCACATCACTTATTTTTCACCCATGTAGAGCCATTTGTCACCCTTGTGGCTTATTTGTCACACATAAGCTTCATTTGTCACCAGTAGGCTCTTATTTGTCAGCGATAGACGCCATTCTTCTTCTTCTTTGCATTAGCCAGGAGGTAACTATTCGATCCCATGGGGTGCAGGCGGATCTAGACGGGGGGGTGAATAGATCCTGTTAAAACATTGACCCAATTAAAATCTTAACTAATAAGAACACATACTATTGCTAGAATGTAAGTAAAATACTTGGACATAAATGACAGTCGATCTAGTAGTGGTTCAAGGAAATAAAAAAAGACAGCCCTACACAAGGAGCCAACATATTACTGTATAGAAAAGGCTGAGGTCGACGCAGCAGAGCAGAGAGGTCGACGCAGCCTCTCTATGGGCTTGGCTATTAGACAGATTCGAAGCTCATCAAACGCCTAGTGTATGTGTAGATAAGGTAACTTGCCCCTGGTCTAGGTGGACTCCCTAGTACCTATGTGCAAGGATGCAACAGGCAACTGAGGAAATGCAAGTGTAGTGTGAGAGGCAAGCGATGTGCAGATAAATCATTCGAAGTGCAAATCAGTTATTCTTCCTGTCCTGTGAATGGGGGAAATAAGAAATGGATCAATCACACAAAGCACACCCCATTGCACGAGATATTATTTAAGGTGGTTCAGTTGCAGACCCGCAACCTACGTCCACCCCTGACCGACCCTGATGAGGCTTTACCACACACTGCAAAGCAGCACCACACGGGGATGACGTGTCATGCCCCGAACCGATAGCAGCGGAATGTGTCGTTTGCTCGGAACGTGGCAGTTAAACAGTCGTGTCAATTAGAACATAGTCAAGACAATATATAATTTGAACAAAATAAAATTTTATTTCAAATATAAGTTTACTACAAATTGGACCCAATAAAAGAAAAGACTCAATAAAGGAAAATTTACAATAGACTCATGACTGGAATAATCTTGACATAGACATAAGATAATAAGACTAGGCGGTTCATCTAGATGTCGGAGCACTCTTCACTCTTGCCCTTACCCATCTTGTTCGTTCTCGCCATCACTAAGGTCGTTACCTGAAAAATATTAGAAAAACACTAGGTGAGCGAACGCTTAGTAGGTCTTAATATCTCAAGCTGCAAGCTAGCTTTAAATAATTAACAATTTTAACATGAACATGCAAGTCATGCAAGGTATCGAAATCGAGAACTACAATGGCATGAGCTAGATTAATTATCTAGAGACAGTGCAAAGGAATGTAGGCATGACAATAGATAATTTCAAGTATTATAAGGATAGTAGATACACGAGAGAATAATTCTAAAAATATCCATGATGAGATAGTAAGCTTTTCAATAAGATTTTCAAGAACATTCATGATGAGATAATAACAGTCGTTTCAATAAGGCATTCATTTTCATTAGAGCAATTCACGATCACTTTGTAGGATTGGCCATATAAAGGAGTTCAAATATTCAAGTAATGACAAACACTTGTGGAAGTGTCATAGACCAACTTTTACTATCTTTGGTGCAATGCCACACCCGATCAATCATGATACCGGCACACGTTTGGACCTTGCCTCGTCCATGGGATCAGATCCGGACCCCATATTTTATACACTAGCATTGAGTATCAATTTGTTTGGACCTATAGCCCCGTTTGTGTCTAGACCAATTCCACTTAAAATAATGGCCAAAGAGCTCCAAGGATCAAGCATTGTGTTAGAATCATGGAATGATGAGTTCATGGATAGAACTTTGGATAGGATAACATAGGTGATAAATCACGTGAAAAGCGTGACAATTCGAGAATCTGGAATAATTGGCGCCCACTCGGCTGCCACCAATTCAAGTACTAGCACCCACTGTTAGGTCGCTAAATCTGTGAATAGGCACGAAGAATTTGCGACACTTCAAGTGGTCGCTCATTCATAATTAGCGTCCAGTGTACGATCGCTAGAACAATAAATTGCGCCAACTGACTGGCCGCCAATTCTATTTGACGTCCACGCTTTGGTCACTCATTCCAGACAGAATAGGACAAGCTTGAGGAAAAAGCGCTCATCCAGACGGTCGCTCATTCAATTTGCGCCTGCTAGACTGGTCACATATTCAGAAGAGACATATTTCTCACATAATTGCCAGAACAACATTCTATGAGGGCCAGGCGTCAAGTTTCTTCAGAGTGACATGACAAACAGGGTTCCAGGGTTTTTATGGTACAACCAGCTCGGCTGTCTTGAGGGAATCCAAGGCTAGCGTAGACTTACAGATGTCTCAATGAAGAAAGTATTGTTCCGAAGGAAAGAATATCCCGCGGAGGGTCTAATCATCACCGAGAGTTAGTGTGTAAACAATAGAAACCAAAAAGGGACCAAGTCTCGGATATGAGACAGTGGTGCCAAAATCCAACGGTCAATGGATCAAAACACGAGTGGAAAACACTCACAAGAAAACTGCGCCCTAATAGTGGTCGCTATTTAAATTAGCGCCACCGTTCAGGCGCCCTTTCATTCAATTCTAGAATATTAAATAAATTTTTAGAAATTTGTAACTCTTCGAAGAGGTGTAGTATCTTTAATCGGCGCCCTGAGGTACGACGCCAATTCCTTTTTTTGCATCTTTATATATATATATCGTTTCAGAAAATATAGGAAATAGCGCCTTTTCAAAATGGCGCAGATTCTTTAATGTGCGATAGAGGAATGGTCGCTAATTTTATAAATAATTTCTTTTATATACATAAACTTCAGGAAATAGCGCCTGCTTGCACGGGCATAAGTTAAAATAGGCGACGGGGTTGTAGTCGCCCATTCCCTTTAACATTTTCTGCTACAATGCATCGCGTGGATGCGCTTGCAGGCTCATGCTTCTGTTTTATTTCGATTGACATTGTTCATTAGGGGATGAATAGTGCTATAATAATAGATAAAAACTTAAAAGACCGAGTTGTGGAAGTAAATAGATTGGGGGATAGACTAATGGTAATCAAACTTATCTTAGGTGATGATATTTTGAATATAGTTAGTGCATATGCACCTCAAGTAGGATTAGAAGAGAGCATCAAAAAGTAATTTTGGGAGGCTATTGATAGTTTGATCCAAAATATCCCTAGTGAAGAGAGAATCTTTATTGGAGGGGATCTTAATGGTCATGTGGGTATAGATAATAGAGGCTATGAGAGGATTCATGGAGGGTTTGGTTTTGGTAATAGAAATGATATGGGTAACACTATTCTTGATTTTGCTATGGCCTACGATCTAGCAATTATTAATACCTTCTTTAAGAAGTGGGACGAACACTTAATAACATACAAGAGTGGAACACATATAAGTCAAATTGACTATTTTCTCATTAGGAAGGTCGATAGAGTTTTATGTAAAGATTGTAAAGTTATTCCTGGTGAGAGTCTAGCCCCTCAACATAGGTTGTTAGTAATGGATGTCACTATTCCTAAATTCAAAAGAAAGATCATTATAAATAATTATTCCAAGATTAAATGGTAGAATTTAAAAGGTAAAAGTTTAGAAACATTTAAAAATCATCTATTAAAGGAAAATATTTGGAATTTAGAACAAGAAACTAATGTAATGTGGAATAATGTTACAAATTGTATAACGAGGGTTGCAAAACAACTCTTAGGCGAAACTAAAGGTAAAAAGAACTTAGAAAAAGAGACTTGGTGGTGGAGTGAGGAAATCCAAAATACTATTAGAGTAAAAAAGGAATGCTTTAAAGTCTGACAAACTAACAAAAATGCTCAAACCCTAGAAGCCTATAAAATCGCTAAAAAGAGAGCTAAGAAAATAGTTAGCGAAGCCAAGTCAAAGGCATTTGAAGATTTATATAATAAATTAGGAACCCGAGAGGGTGAAAAGAACATATTTAAAATTACTGAATTAAGAGAAAGGAAAACTAGAGATTTAGATCATGTTCGGTGCATTAAAGGTGAAGACCAAAGGGTTTTAACTAATGATCTTGAGATTAAAGGGAGGTGGCATAGCTATTTTTAGAAGTTACTTAATGGAGATTCCGTCAAGGATTTATCTTTAGAAGGTACCCAAGAGTCCACAATATTTGATACATATCAATATTTCAGGCATATTAAGATGTCAGAAGTGGATGATGCTTTAAGGAAAATGAAAGTGGGCAAGGCCTTAGGACTAGATGGTTTACCTATTGAAGTATGGAAAGGCCTAGGAGATATTGGTATTCAATGGCTAACTAAATTTTTTAATAAAATTTTAAAGGAACGGAGAATGCTAGAAGTTTGGAGAAAAAGTGTTGTAGTTCCTTTCTATAAAAACAAAGGAGATATTCAAAGTTGTAATAATTATCGTGGAATTAAGCTTATGAGTCATACTATGAAACTTTGGGAAAGAGTAATTGAAAAACGCCTCCGTTGTATGACTACTGTATCAGAAAATCAGTTTGGTTTTATGCCAAATAGATCTACTACAGAAGCTATTTTCTTACTACGGCAGCTAATGGAGAAGTATAGAGAGATGAGAAAAGATTTGTATATAGTTTTTCTTGATTTAGAGAAGGCGTACGATCGAGTACCGAGAGAATTGATTTGGTGGACATTAAGAAAGAAAGGAATCTCTCAAGGATATGTCGATTTGATTAAGGATATGTACGGCGGTGCTATTACCAGTGTTCGAACTATTGCTGGGGAGACTGCTGAATTTCCCGTTTCTATAGGTTTGCATCAAGGTTCTGCACTAAGTCCGTATCTCTTTGCCTTAGTTATGGATGAAGTAACTAAACAATTGCATGAGGATATCCCTTGGTGTATGCTTTTTGCAGACGATATTGTTTTAATTGATGAGAGTATTGATGCTCTAAATGCTAAGTTAGAGCGTTGGAGACTTGCCTTGGAGTCTAAATGTTTTAAAATTAGTAGGAGCAAGTCAGAATTTATGCACTGTAATTTTAGTAATGGGAGAGTGGTTCAGGAAGACATGGTTCTAATTGATGGACATAACATTCCGAAGAGTAGTAGCTTTCGATACTTAGGGTCTATCATACAAGAGAATGGGGAGATTTATGATGACGTTACACATAGGATTAAGGCAGGTTGGTTAAGATGGAGAAGTGCATCAGGTGTCCTTTGTGATCGTCGTATGCCTGTGAAACTCAAAGGGAGGTTTTATAGAACGGCTGTGAGACCTACTCTGTTATATGGTACCGAGTGTTGGGCAGTACGAAAGGAACACATCCACAAAATGTGTGTAGCAGAGATGAGGATGTTGAGATGGATGTGTGGCAAGACTAAGAAAGATAAGATTAGGAATGAGCGCACCCGTAAGGACTTAGGGATAGCTCCAATTGATAGTAAAATGAGAGAAAATAGACTCAGGTGGTTTGGACATGTGTTTCATCGCCCTAACTCAGCGCCGGTTAAAAGATGTGATCAAATCTTAGTGGATGCTAGTAGAAGAGCTCGAGGAAGGCCTAAAATGAGATGGTGCGATGTTATTAGGAAGGACATTAGTTCCTTGAGTTTAAATATGAATATTGCACTTGATAGAAATCTTTGGCGGAATATGATTCATGTAGTCGACCCCAATTAATTGGGACAAGACTCTGATGATGATGATGATGATGATGAAAGACATGACAGTGAAGAGAAAATTGTAGGGATCCCAGAAATATGCATATCATAATTTTTAGATACATGATTCCATAGTTATTGAATTTTGAACATGTTGTAATTATTATTTATCTAGAAGAATTAGCGGCAGTTGTACTGTCGCCGATTAATTAGCGCCCGTTTGGACGGTCGTAGTTTCTTGTGAATAGCGGCCATGCAGTGGTCGCTAATTCCTTTTCATGCAGTAACGATTCTAGACGTTCAAAAATCACGTTAAACATGCTAGATATACATGCATGAATCTCATGAAGGAATCTACATGCTCTAATGATCTATCATGATAGTTATCTTGAGTTTTGCTAGGGAGATTGCCTACCTCGATGACGCTTTAATGGTGAAGAATAAGAAATTGCTGGAAGAAGAAGAACATCAGAATATGATGATCAACTGCAGTAGAGGAAGAAGAAGCCTTGCTTCTTTACTACGGCAACGACATCGACATTTCTTTTGACAACAACAGTAGCTGCAACTGCAGTACCTACAGGAAGAAGAGGAAGAAGATGACTTCTTTGTGCAGCAACAGCGGTAGCACTAGCAACCGCAGCAGCAAAGGAAGAAGATGGAGGAAGAGCAACTGCAGCGACAGCAACATCTCGCCCACGCGAAGGGAGAAGCCGGATGCATAGATGTAGCGATAGCAGTAGTAGAACCAACAACAATAGCAGTGGCTTCCACGCTTGAAGGGTCTTATTTATAGGGATATAACCCTATCGTGGGTTTTAAGTCCTAATGGGATTTAAATTTCCCCGCATATAATCCTAGTGGAATAGAATTTTCCTCATGCAAATTCTACACTTCCGCCAATACTTAGCCGCTTCCTACTGGGTCTAAAATCCTAATGCTCCTTGCAAGACTCTGTTCAATCATAGTGAGGTTTTAGAAAACCTTACTTTCAAGCTCAGCATTACTTCCAGTCCCTGTTAACCTCGGCTAGCCATACATTGGATGGTAAGCTTCTTGAGTGTATTCCTTGTTTTGTTTCTGTAAAGCAAAATCTCATCTTGTGTGCTACACCTAGTGCTCAGGAAACTAAAGAGGCAGTGTGGTCTCTTGATGGAGCTAGTGCTCCAGGCCCGGATGGGTATTCTAGAGTTTTCTTTACTACTTGTTGGGAGATTAACTGTCAGGATGTGATTTCTGTAGTGCAAGATTTCTTTGCGGGCTTTCCTCTCCCTTGAGGTATCTTCTCATCCATCATCACTTTGGTGCCCAAGGTTGCTGAGCCTAAGTCTTTCAACGATTACAGGCCTATCAGCTTGTGCAATTTTGTATATAAGATCATCACCAGAATTTTCTGTCTGAGGCTTGCTCCTTTATTGCCGGCCATCATATCTAATGAGCAAGGTGCCTTTGTCAAAGGAAGGCATAATGCCGACAATATAGCGCTTTCTGCCCAGCTAATGAAGGACATTAACAGAAGGGTCCATGGTCATAATGTCATATTTAAATTAGACATGGCTAAATCCTACGATAGGATGGAATGGGACTTCATGTTGGCTGCCCTGCATCGCTTTGGTTTCTCTAATAGATTTACCTCCTACATTGGCATGCTTCTGGCAAACTCGTGGTTCTCCGTTAACTTCAATGGCTAGGTGGCAGGTTTTTTTAAATCCTCCAGAGGGACCAGGCAAGGGGATCCTTTGGCACCGTACTTGTTCATTCTTGCTTCGGAGGTGTTAAGTAGGGGCCTTAACCAAATTTTTAAGGTGAGTATAATTTGGTATTTTAAAGGTCCCTGCGGTTGTCCGCTGATCAGTCACCTTCTCTACGCGGATGATACCATGATCTTTACAAATGGAGCTCGCGGGAATATTCAGGTGCTCCTCAATTTCTTGAAATGCTATGAAGATTGCTCGGGTTAGTTGATCAATACTGGGAAGAGCTCCTTCATTCTGTCAACCAAGGCCCCAGGTCTCTTTCATGCTCCATCCATCAATTAACTGGGTTTCATCAGCAAAGTGATTCCATGAAGTACCTGGGCATCCTGATCAAGCCTGGAAGGATGTTAGTTGCTGACTACAAATTTTTGATTAATAAAGTGAATGCTAAGCTTATGGGATGGCAGACCAAATTTTAATCCCAAGCAGGGCGCGCTGTCCTCATCCGATCCGTCATTTGCAGTCAGCCTGTCTATGTAGCTTCCTCTCTCTGCATTCTTAAAACCATCATGACCTTCCTGGATAGGCTCTGTGCGAATTTTTTCTAGGGAGGGAATGATGATTTGAGGAAATGCCATTGGATCTCCTGGGAGAGCATTCAAAAATCAACAGTGGAGGGAGGTCTGGGCATTCGCAGGTTTGAGGATGCACATGTAGCCTTGGCTGTCAAATAGCTCTGGCATGTTCTCCACGGGACGTCCTTATGGTCGAAGTATGCTAGATGCCGGTTCGTTAAGAAGCACTTCTCAGAGATCTCTGACCCCTTTCCTGCTGGGATGTCTAAGAGAATTTTTACTAAAGCTAAGGCGTTGGTTGTATCCAACTCCCGTTGGATTGTGGGGGATGGAAGAAAAATAGATTTCCTCATAGATATCTGGATTGGCGATAGGCCTTTGGCAGCTTATCTTGATGATCGCGACTCATCTCCACCACATCTCACTGTTAGGGAGGTTATCTCTCATCGCTCTCATTGGATATGGGGCAAACTACAAATATGTGTTGATATCATCTCTGCTGATCTTACTGAGGTGGCGGATATCTATGTTTGGAGTCCACATCCCACTGGCTCCTTCTCGATTAAGTATGCTTACCAATCCATGCACCATAATGACATTTGCAGGTGTCCATTTCGTAAACTCTGGCATTCTGCCTTCTCCCCTCGGGCGGCATTATTTACCTGGCGCCTGCTGTATCGTGCAGTCCCTATTGACAGCCGCATTGCAGATTGCGGCATCCGATCTGTTTCTAAATGCATCTACTGTCATACTCCTTCTTAGGAGACTTTAGATCACCTTTTTATCACCAGCGACATGGCCAGCAAAATGTGGAACTGGCTTTAGCCTTTATTTAAAAACAACATTGATTTAGCAGAGCACATCACCACCAGATGTTGGAACATCATCACCGCCTCCAACATGACCTCAGCTCTTCAGTTTGTTGGCCTGTATGCGGCGATCCTGGGGGTGTGGGAGGTGTGGAAGAGTCGGTGCTCTGCCCATTTTGAAGGTAAGCTCTGGAGATTGGCAAACACCCAACAACATATTTGCGGTATGATACAAGCTACTTTAAATAAGGTGACCTTCCACAAACCACTTGCGCGAGAGGAAGAGGACATCCTTTGAGGCTTTAATCTATCACCCAGGATTACTCAGAAGAGCCCGCAATTGGTCAGCAGAACCTTGGCCCACACTGGTTATAGCCTTCATGTTGACGGTGCATCCAAAGGCAATCTTGGTTATTGTGGTGGTGGAGGTATTATCCGAAACAGGGAGGGGAGATTCATCATCGGCTTTGCTCACTTCTATGATTCTGGTAATAGTTTGATTACAGAGACTAGGGCCCTTTATGATGACCTTCATTTGGCTGCATCTAGAGGTTACCTTGTAGCATCCTGAATTTTTAATATTAAATATCACCATATTATTTAATTGATTTCTTAGCTCAATTTTTTTTAATTCTATTAAATATGAAGAAATATGTATCTTATGTAAAATTCGATTTCCAGCAACTTTGTCTTTAGAAAGGAACCCAGAATAAAATTGATTAAGGCCCAATTTCACATTTTAAGCTAAAAATTGTTACTTTTTAAGAACAAACTAAACTTCCTGAATTGGACCTTAATTATTGCCCAATTGGGCTCTGATCAAAGCCAAACCCTAGCCCAACTATAGAGGATCGTTTCCCCTCCGAAAACCCAAATCCTAGACCTTTCATTTGGCGGCAACGACGGATTAGATTCTTTCCCGATTTTTTCGTCAATTTTTTCCCTTTGGACTCTTCACCCTGATTCGATCACTAGAAGCATCCATAGATCTTTTAAATAGAGGGATTTCGATCCCTGAGAACACTATTTGCTCCGGCGGCTGGTGGCGTGGTCGATCGTGGCCGGACGTGGGCGTATTTTGGCGTTCTAGGAGCGGCCTAATTAGGGTTCCGATGACCTTTTTCTTCTTCCTTTTCTATCGATTAAAGGTAGGTGTCTCTCAGGGTGAATTGTTAACAAAATATATAATCTTGCTCATTTCTCTGAGCTCTTTCATTTGATACCAATTTGCCCAAATTCCATGCACTATGTTGTTCCAATTTCAGCGTTTACTCGGAGGTATACCCGAAGGGTTACTTTCCAAGTTAGTCCGTTTTATGTTATTTAAATCACTCTCAACTAAAATTAAAGCATGCTATCTTATGTGTCTTTGAATGCTCTTTCCAATGGTACCCTTTTGCCCAATTTATTTTCTCCCTATCGCTTGTCAATGGAGTTTTGATCGTGGTGTGACGAGGTTCGCCGTCGGCGAGTCTAGGGTAGGCAAGCGGCCCTTCCAGCGACCGCTTGGGATACCAAACGGTCGTGCGATAGACTGCTTGGCCACCTTGAGTTTTCAAAAAAAAATGTGTATAATGTTAAATGGCCATACGATAGACCGTTTGCTCTGTCAAGCGGTCTCAGTGTAGACCGTTTCTGGCCTCTCACAGAGAGAGATTTTTTTTTAAGTCTGTTTTATGCATTTTGACTTGAAACTTACCTTGTTTAGCATGTAATTGACTAGTAATGATGCAGAAACGAAGTGTTAACTTAGTATCATGAACTATAAATTGAAATTTCACTAAAATACAAGAAAATTTTCTTTTTTTATACCGTTGGACTAAGAGGTGAATTAGTGGAATAAACTTGGTTCTTAACTTCTTGATCTTAAACCTTGCCACTTATAATTACTGATAATTTGGTTCTAATGTCATTGTTAGACAGTCATGCCACTCCAATGGGATTGATTGATCGCATCGTTCACATTTTCTGTGTTTTATATAGCCTCAATCTTGTAATAGTCGGGACTCTCTGCAAGATACTCCTTCCGTCGGACTAGGACCACTATTATGAGACCTCTGTAAGGCCCCATGAGCCTGGAATTACCTCCAGGATGTCGGGCAGGTTGTACCATAAAGACCAGAACCCACGAACTGATTTGATTCACGTTTTGGGACATTCCACATCTGGATTGTTCTAAACGCCTAGCGGCCCACCTGGAGACCGCTAAGAGACCCTTCGTGGCCCTGGGCTAGACCGCTAGGCTTTCCTTACCCTGATTGGAAGCTGGCTTGGGTTAGTCAGATTATTCTTGAACCCAGTCAACTCTGACATGACCAAATCGTTTCTTTTGACCTTGGCTTCGTGGGCTGAACCCTGGTTTGGACCCACTTTCTCTCACGCTAAATTGAAGACTCTTTTTGTCCACTTGAAAGCCTTGATATTACTCAATCTGGAAATGGTCTAGGACTAGACCGTTAGCATCATCCTAGCGGTCCTGGTATTGACCGCAAACCTTAAAATTGAACGTGTTTTCTGTGATTTTGTTGTGATAGTAGTCTTACCAAGGATGGCCTTGGACTGCGAAGTCTTGCCTTTGCTCATGGTCACTTTGGACTCTCAAGTCATTTCCTAAGACTCTCAAGTCATTTCCTATGATATCTTATTCCAACTTTCCTTGAAATTTCTCTTGATCGTAGAAGTAATTTTCATAAGCTTAAACCTTGGAACTCTTGGCCATTCAATGTGGTGAATGTCTAGATTGGGATCTATGATCCAACCCTTCAATGCCAACGCACCATAAAGGGCCCGGTCTGGTCCTGGGAGGAGCGCCTGAAAGTACTTGTGCCCTGGGGAGTTTGTAATGACAAGGTGTGGCATTACTGTAGCAACCCTGGTAAAAATAAAAAGAAATAAAAATCACAATTGATCAAAATAAGATTAAAAGATTTAACGAATAAATGGTAAGAAACTAAATAAGTAAATAATAAACCAAAATGAAAATAACGCCTTGACTCAAGGTGCGAATTCATAAAGAAACGCCATTACATAAGGCGTGAATTGAAGAAAGGACGCCCACACTAAAAGGTGTCAAACTGCAAAACGCCGAATGACCAAAAAGGGTCGTGGGAAAAGACGCCCTATACCTGGACGCGTTTTACCTAAGAAATGACGCTTGACAAGGCGTCAATTTAAATTAACGCCCTCACTTAGGACGTTAATTCAGTTCGAGTTGCGTTCGAACCCAGCCCTCATCTAGGGTAAGTTTCTGGATAACTACGTCGAAGGTGGAATATGGTAAGAACTCTATCATGGAAATGTAACTTCCAATAGAATTCTAACCCTATTAGGATTCCCAAAATCCTATAAGTAACCCTCTCTGTCGAACCCTAACGAGCTGTTGGCCGAAGGAAGCTCTGCTGCTGCTGTGCGTGAAGAACAGGTTTATGTTCTTCTTCCTTCCTTTGCTTTTGCCTCTGGTTGTTTGAGGAAGGAACGTTAATATTCTTTTCTTCTTCTCCCTCATCTTCCTTTGCAGGTAGCATACAAACAACTCGTTGAAGAACGTGGTTCTTCATCAACATCGTTCTTCTTCTTCTGCTTCAGTTGAGTATTATGAAGAAAACTCATGTTTCTTCGTCATCTTTTGCTATAGGTTGAACACCCTGTGTGCTGAAGAACGAGGGGTTCTTCATCAACGTCCTCTGCGTCCACAAAAGAAGACATCTTCCTAAGCTCACCTGTTGTCGAGAAGCTCATATTACTTGGCTATTTAGAACGTCTGAAGACTCTGTTACAAACAGAGTGTCGTTTCCGTCTCCAAACCTTCATCCGTTCATCAGTTAAATCTTCATAAGGTAGGTTTTCTCAAGAAACGTAGCCCAAATTAATTTAAGATTCTTAATAAAATCATATGTTAACCATGCATATAGTTTCATCATGGTTTTAAATATTTTCTGTAAAATTTTGAAAGAAGCGACCCTGACAAGGGCGCTAATTCTTGTTTTCACGCCCTACCTAGGAGTCGTCAATTTCATATAAATTGATAATTACCCACGTTTAAAATTCTATATCTATGAAACCATGAACCTAATCTAATGCATGTTCATCCTGATTGAATCCTGCTATTTTTCTAGTCCTGACCATGTACCTGTTTCCTGAAAATTTAATATCTGAAATTTGAAAAATTATTGAATTAACGACCTACACAAAGTCGTCTATTATTGAACTGACGGCCCAGACCAGGGCGCTAATTTAAAGGTAACGCCCCTGTTCAGGGCGCATTTTTGTTAAAAATTCCATAGTATTTAAATTCTGCAAAATAGAAATACAGAATGGACGCCTGCTATTGTAGTCGTCAAAATTGAAAATAAACGCCCCTGAATAAGGCGTCAACTTGATAATTAATGACTTGGCTAAAGTCGCTATTTTCTGTATTACAATTTTTCCTTGTTTCTGTTAACCGAGGGTTTGATATATATGTAGATATATATATGTAATCGGCACTATATTCCGTTCTGTGAATATAGTCCCATGTTTCATGATAATTTATCGTTTACCCACTAACTCTCAGTGACATACAAGCTCTCCATTGGACATTCCGTTCCTTTGGACTAGCAAGTTAGTCATAGAGACCTCCGTAAGACTCCTCGAGCCTTGGATTCCCTCAAGGCCGACTGAGCTGGTTGTACCATAAAAACCTATCACCCTATTATTGCCATGTCACTCTAAAGAAACATGGTATACCGGCCCTCATGTTATGCTATAAGTATGATATGAGAATTTTCTTAATGAACGGGGAAAGCATGTCATCAATGTGATGTTATTGTAGACCCCAATTCTATATAAACTTGATGTTCTTGTGGACCTCAATTCTATATAAAGAATGTCCATACTTGTTTGTCATGGTACTCAAGTTAGGGAACCAATTCACCTAGTTTTATCGATAATCGTGATTGTACCGTTATTATCGCCATTCTATGTCAAGTGTCATATTTTTGGACTCTACTCTATCCAAGTCTACCTACATGTCTACAAGCTTTATTCTTGAAACTCCATATTGGCTATACACAAAAGTGGATGTTAAAATACATGATTAATGCTTACGCATATAGTGCCCGATCTGGTCCTGGGAGCAGCACCCGAAAGTACTTGTGCCCATGGGAGTTGATTGATCACGGTATTGGCATTATACCGAAGTGCATGACTAGCTTGATTGAACATTCCACAAATATTGTACTTGACTTGATATTACATGACTTGCGTGGCCTGAAAAAGGGTAATTTCATACTTGCGTGATTGAACGTGATAGCCAAATTCCAACTTGACATGATGAATACACTTGCTTGAATATCTTGATATCTTTTGATATAAGTTCTTGAAAGTTCATGACTAGTTCTCGTCGCTATCTTATTATTATACACTCTCTCTATCTTGTCATTTTATGCGAGCATGCATAGCTATAGTGCATTCATGAAAGATGTAATTACTTAAACCCATTGCTAGTTTTTGAGATATAATTTCCTACTGAGCGTTTGCTCACTTAGTGTTTCCCTACTTTTCAGGTAAGTCCGACGATGAGGGAACTCAAACGGATGGGGAAAATCAAGAGTGAAAGAGATAGAACTTCTTCCGTGTTATCTAGTCTTTTTTTCATATTTTCTTGAGTCAACCTTGTATTTTTTCTTTATTTTAGTTAGTACTTCAAAGGTTTGTAATAGACATATTCTTATGAAGGAATAAAGGATTGGGTTATCTTTACTTTTGCGCATCTCTGATTTTGGTGTCGAATACACTAATGCTCTGATTGACATGATTGATATAAACTCGTCACGCGTCTCCGGGTATCTTCCGCTCTCGGGGCGTGACAGTTTTTGTTGTATCAGAGCCTAGGGTATTCAATTCCTAGGAAAACCCAAGTCCAAGGATAGGTTCAAACCTTTAACCAGTGAGATTGGGTAGAATCAAGGGTTGAGTTAACATAAAAACTTAAAAGCCCTTAACGCGAGTATATACTAATATAGTTATTGTAATTGTAGGATAATGGCTGCCGAACGTGCTCAGTGGCGCAACATGCAGCGTACACTTCAAGGCATGACTCAGGAGCTGCAACAGGTAACACAAGGAGGAGCACAACGAGCAGGGAGTCTCCACCAAGTCTTCCAGAACATGAACCCTCCTAAATTCACGGGTTCTACTGATCCGGACGACGCAGAGCACTGGATCAGGGAGACGGAACGTATATTACGTGTTGTGCAGTGCACGGATCAAGATAAAGTCTTATTAGCTACCTTTCAGTTGGAAAGGGATGCCCGATGCTGGTGGGAATCAATAGAAGCTACTTTAAATCAAGACCAAGTTACTTGGGAAGAATTCATTTAACATTTCAACGCTAAATATTTTTTGGACCGAGTACAGGAAATGAAAGCTGCAGAATTTGTTGCACTAAAGCAACGGTCCTTGACAGTGGCCGAGTACGAGGCCCAATTTTCTAGATTATCTCGGTATGCTAAGCACTTAGTTAGCACCGAGAAGATGAAAGCTAGGAGGTTCCTAAATGGGCTCAGGCCCGAATATATCACCCAGCTGGTGCCAATGGATATCCAGGTCTACTCAAAAATTGTGCGCCGAGCTCAGCTATTAGAAGACGCCACGGAACTATCTGATAGAATCCGTGGGAAGGACAATAAAGAACAAGTTACAAGTTCGGGTTCCTTTAAACCCAACTTCAAGAAGAGGCCTAGCCATGGAGGTACTTCCTCACAAGATCAGAAGTTTAAGAAGACCAAGCCCTTCTCTATCACCACTACCCCATCAAATATAGTGTGCAAGCATTGTGACAAGGCGAGCCATAGAGCAGAAGAATGCTGGAGGAAACTAGGAGAATGTCTCCGCTGTGGGAGTCGCGATCATCGAATTCCCGATTGCCCATTGCTTAATGATCAAGCCGGGGACGGGAAGCGCCCAGTAACCAAGAATGCTCATCTTCACGCAATTAAGGAGACCGAACAAGAACAAGAAGAAGAAGGCGGACTAGTAGAAGGTACATTAAAAATTTGTTCCAAGTCTGCATATGTCTTAATTGATACTGGTGCTTCACATTCAATTGTTTCCAAGAAGTTCGCTGATCCGTTACCCCTAGAACCGGAATGGATAAAATTAGTCTTGTCTACTCCTCTAGGAAACGAGACTGATATTACGCACCATTACCAGAACTGTGAAGTATTGGTTCATGGTAAGAATCTCCCTATTGATCTTATATGTTTAGATCTAAAGGAGTATGATGTCATACTAGGAGCGGATTGGTTATCTAAATATCAGGCAACAGTCGATTGCCGCAATAGCAAGGTTACTTTCGAGGAATTTCCAGAACTGATCTTTACTAGCCCCAAGAGGCGAAGCAAAACCCTTCTTATTTCGGCTCTCCGAGCTAGCAAGCTCCTCAGGAAAGGATGTGTATCTTTCCTTGCATTCGTCACAATTAAGGAGGCTAGGGAAACTAAGATAGAAGACATTCCGGTGGTACAAGAATTTCTGGACGTATTTTTGGAAGAATTGCCTGGATTACCCCCACAAAGAGAAGTGGCCTTCACCATCGATTTAGTTCCTGGTGCGGGTCCAGTTTCTAAGGCATCGTATAGAATGTCACCTGCTGAACTCACGGAGTTAAAGGAGCAATTGATGGAACTCATTAAGAAAGGATTCATAAGACCAAGTACTTCCCCATGGGGAGCGCCTGTATTATTTGTAAAGAAGAAGGATGGATCCATGAGGTTATGCATCGACTATCGACAGTTGAATCATCTCACTATCAAGAACAAGTATCCACTACCGAGAATCGATGAGTTGTTTGATCAAATTTCAGGATCCAAGTACTTTTCCAAAATTGATCTTAGGTCGGGATATCATCAGTTAAGAATCAAGGATGAGGACATTCATAAGACTGCATTCAGAAGCAGGTACGGCCATTATGAATTTGTTGTTATGCCTTTCGGACTAACGAATGCCCATGCTGCCTTTATGCAGTTAATGAATAGTATATTCAGGCCTTATTTGGATCAATTCGTGGTGGTCTTTATTGATGATATATTGATTTATTCCGAGACCAAGGAAGAGCATGAGGAGCATTTAAGGATTGCATTACAAATATTGAGGGCAAACCAATTATATGCAAAACTCAGCAAGTGTGAATTCTGGCTTGAGGAAGTGACTTTTCTCGGACATGTTATATCAAAGGATGGCTTATCAGTAGATCCATCAAAAGTTGAAGCTGTAAGAAATTCGGAAAGACCGACCAATGCTAGCCAGATCCGAAGTTTCTTAGGTCTTGCTGGCTATTACAGGCGATTCATCAAAGATTTCTCTAAGATCGCCGTACCACTTACGAGGTTAACTCGCAAGGAGATCCGTTACGAATGGAGTGAGGAATGTGAAAGAAGCTTCCAAACTCTCAAGGATCATCTTACTACAGCTCCTGTCTTAGCTTTACCAATGGAAAGAGAGAAATTCGAGGTATACACTGATGCTTCTGGCATTGGCCTCGGATGTGTTCTAATGCAACAAGGAAAGGTTATAGCTTACTCTTCTCGTCAATTAAAGAAGCATGAAGAGAACTACCCCGTCCATGACTTAGAATTAGCCGCGGTAGTATTTGTACTAAAGATCTGGAGGCATTATCTATATGGAGTACAGTTTACTGTATACTCCGATCACAAGAGTCTCAAGTATCTTTTCTCTCAAAAGAAACTGAATATGAGGCAAAGACGTTGGCTAGAATATCTCAAGGACTTCGACTTCAATATACAATATCATCCCGGAAAGGGTAATCATGTAGCAGATGCCCTTAGTCGAAAGCCGAGAGCACTGTTAGCCAATTGTATGATTCAAGAATGGAAGTTGCTGGAGCAATTCTCTAAACTCAATATAAGCATGGACACGAACTTCAAATGTGTCACATTATCTCATATAAGCATTCATCCAGACCTATTAACTGAAATACAAGCACTTCAGGATGATGACCCAATATTAGTGAAATCAAGAGCAAACTAGAAGGACAGTCTGATTTCCAATTAGCATCAGATAGAAGGTTGTTATTCCAAAACAGAACTTGTATATCGGATTGTCCCGAGTTAAAGAAGAAGATCTTAGATGAAGCTCATAGATCAAGGTACACGATTCATCCTGGATCTACCAAAATGTACCAAGATGTGAAAAGAAATTTTTGGTGGCCCAACATGAAAGGGGAAATAGCGGACTACGTGTCGCGCTGTCTCACATGCCAACAGGTCAACGCGGAACACCAAAGGCCTGCTGGAAAATTACATCCTCTAAATATTCCCAAATGGAAGTGGGAGAATATTGGTATGGATTTCATCATGGGTTTATCTAAATCAAAAGGAGGACATGATGGAATATGGGTTATTATTGACCGATTGACTAAATCGGCGCATTTCTTACCAATCAAGAGCCGATGGTCAGTCGATGTGTTGGCTGCATTATACATCAAGGATATAGTCAGATTACATGGTATTCCTGTTTCAATCATGTCTGATAGAGATCCCCGTTTTACTTCTCATTTTTGGAAGGGACTACAACATTCGTTGGGAACAAGGCTTAACTTTAGTACAGCTTTTCATCCTCAAACGGATGGTCAGACCGAGAGAACTAATCAGGTGGTTGAAGATATGCTCAGAGCTTGCATCATTAATTTTGGTGGAAGCTGGCATGATCACTTGCCTCTGGTTGAATTTGCATACAATAATAGCTACCAGGCAAGTATACAAATGGCACCTTTTGAAGCCTTATACGGAAGGAGTTGTCGATCACCCTTATGCTGGGATGAAGTTGGAGAGAAACGACTATTAGGTCCAGACATGGTAAGGGATACCACCGAGAAGATACAATTGATCAGAGAAAGACTGCAAGTTGCTCAGTCTAGGCAAAAGGCTTATGCTGATACAAGAAGGAGAGATCTTGAATTCCAAGATGGAGATCATGTATTTCTCAAGATATCGCCTGGACGTGGCATACGGAGATTTGGTGTCAAGGGCAAGCTTACACCAAGATTCATCGGACCCTTCGAGATACTGGAAAGAGTTGGCGAGGTTGCTTATCGCATCGCGTTGCCTCCTCAATTGTCCGATGTTCATAATGTGTTCCACATATCTATGTTGAAGAAGTATGTACATGATCCATCACATATTATTGAACATGGAGACTTAGTGATCCAGAAAGAACTCACTTATGAACAGAAGCCCATAAAGATACTAGATCGTGAAGTACGTACCCTAAGGAATAAGGTTATTCCCATGCTAAAGGTACAATGGAATAAGAGTTCCGATCATGAAGCCACATGGGAGGCCGAGGAATCCATGAGGAAGCGATTTCCAGAATTATTTTAAGGTATATACTCTACACTCTCCACATATATATATACTATTAAATTTGAGGACCAAATTCTTTTAAGTGAGGGAGGGTGTAGCAACCCTGGTAAAAATAAAAAGAAATAAAAATCCCAATTGATCAAAATAAGATTAAAAGATTTAACGAATAAATGGTAAGAAACTAAATAAGTAAATAATAAACCAAAATGAAAATAACGCCTTGACTCAAGGTGCGAATTCATAAAGAAACGCCCTTACATAAGACGTGAATTGAAGAAAGGACGCCCACACTAAAAGGCGTCAAATTGCAAAACGCCGAATGACCAAAAAGGGTCGTGGGAAAAGACGCCCTATACCTGGACGCGTTTTACATAAGAAATGATGCTTGACAAGGCGTCAATTTAAATTAACGCCCTCACTTAGGACGTTAATTCAGTTCGAGTTGCGTTCGAACCCAGCCCTCATCCAGGGTAAGTTTCTGGATAACTACGTCGAAGGTGGAATATGGTAAGAACTCTATCATGGAAATGTAACTTCCAATAGAATTCTAACCCTATTAGGATTCCCAAAATCCTATAAGTAACCCTCTCTATCGAACCCTAACGAGCTGTTGGCCGAAGGAAGCTCTGCTGCTGCTGTGCGTGAAGAACATGTTTATGTTCTTCTTCCTTCCTTTGCTTTTGCCTCTGGTTGTTTGAGGAAGGAACGTTAATATTCTTTTCTTCTTCTCCCTCATCTTCCTTTGCAGGTAGCATACAAACAACTCGTTGAAGAACGTGGTTCTTCATCAACATCGTTCTTCTTCTTCTGCCTTCAGTTGAGTATTATGAAGAAAACTCATGTTTCTTCGTCATCTTTTGCTATAGGTTGAACACCCTGTATGCTGAAGAACGAGGGGTTCTTCATCAACGTCCTCTGCATCCACAAAAGAAGACATCTTCCTAAGCTCACCTGTTATCGAGAAGCTCATATTAGTTGGCTATTTAGAACGTCTGAAGACTCTGTTACAAACAGAGTGTAGTTTCCGTCTCCAAACCTTCATCCGTTCATCAGTTAAATCTTCATAAGGTAGGTTTTCTCAAGAAACGTAGCCCAAATTAATTTAAGATTCTTAATAAAATCATATGTTATCCATGCATATAGTTTCATCATGGTTTTAAATATTTTCTATAAAATTTTGAAAGAAGCGACCCTGACAAGGGTGCTAATTCTTGTTTTGACGCCCTACCTAGGAGTCGTCAATTTCATATAAATTGATAATTACCCACGTTTAAAATTCTATATCTATGAAACCATGAACCTAATCTAATGCATTTTCATCCTGATTGAATCCTGCTATTTTTCTGGTCCTGACCATGTACCTGTTTCCTGAAAATTTAATATCTGAAATTTGGAAAATTATTGAATTAACGACCTGCACAAAGTCGTCTATTAGTGAACTGACGCCCCAGACCAGGGCGCTAATTTAAAGGTAATGCCCCTGTTCAGGGCGCATTTTTGTTAAAAATTCCATAGAATTTAAATTCTGCAAAACAGAAATACAGAATGGACGCCTGCTATTGTAGTCGTCAAAATTGAAAATAAACGCCCCAGAATAAGGCGTCAACTTGATAATTAATGACTTGGCTAAAGTCGCTATTTTCTGTATTACGATTTTTCCTTGTTTCTGTTAACCGAGGGTTTGATATATATGTAGATATATATATGTAATCGGCACTATATTCCGTTTCGTGAATATAGTCCCACGTTTCATGATGATTTATCGTTTACCCACTAACTCTCAGTGACATACAAGCTCTCCATTGGACATTCCGTTCCTTTGGACTAGCAAGTTAGTCATAGAGACCTCCGTAAGACTCCTCGAGCCTTGGATTCCCTCAAGGCCGACTGAGCTGGTTGTACCATAAAAACCCATTACACTATTAGATTGCCATGTCACTCTAAAGAAACATGGTATACCGGCCCTCATGTCATACCATGTGTATGATATGAGAATTATCTTTATGAACGGGGAAAGCATGCCATTGTTGTGATGTTCTTGTGGACCCTAATTCTACATCAATATGATGTTCTTGTGGACCCCAATTCTATATAAAGAATGTCCATACTTACTTGTCGTGGTACCCAAGTTAGGGGACCAATTCCACCTAGTTTTATCGATAATCGTGATTATACCGTTATTATCGTCTGTCTATGTCAAGTTCAATATTTTGGACTCTATTCTATCAAAGTCTATCTTACATGTCTATAAGCTTTATTCTTGAAACTCCATATTGGCTATACACAAAAGTGGATGTTAAAATACATGATTAAGGCCTGCGCATATAGGGCCCGATCTGGTCCTGGGAGGAGCACCCGAAAGTACTTGTGCCCATGGGAGTTGATTGATCACGGTATTGGCATTATACCGAAGTGCATGACTAGCTTGATTGAACATTCCACAAATCTTGTACTTGACTTGATATTACATGACTTGCGTGGCCCGAAAAAGGGTAATTTCATACTTGTGTGCTTGAACGTGATAGCCAAATTCCAACTTGACATGATGAATACACTTGCTTGAATATCTTGATATCTTTTGATATAAGTTCTTGAAAGTTCATGACTAGTTCTCGTCGCTATCTTATTGTTATACACTCTCTCTATCTTGTCGTTTTATGCGAGCATGCATAGCTATAGTGCATTCATGAAAGATGTAATTACTTAAACCCATTACTAGTTCTTGAGATATAATTTCCTACTGAGCGTTCGCTCACTTAGTGTTTCCCTACTTTTCAGGTAAGTCCGACGATGAGGGAACTCAAACGGATGGAGAAAATCAAGAGTGAAAGAGATAGAGCTTCTTCCGTGTTATCTAGTCTTTTTTTCATATTTTCTTGAGTCAACCTTGTATTTTTCCTTTATTTTAGTTAGTACTTCAAAGGTTTGTAATAGACATATTCTTATGAAGGAATACAGGATTGGGTTATCTTTACTTTTGCGCATCTCTGATTTTGGTGTCGAATACACTAATACTCTGATTGACATGATTGATATAAACTCGTCACGCGTCTCCGGGTATCTTCCGCTCTCGGGGCATGACAATTACACCGAAGTGCATGACTAGCGTGTTGGTGTATGACATTCTACTTCACTCAATCACTTGACAATTCATGACGTGCATGCTTGTTATGGCCAGTTCACATTAAAACTTGAAACCTTGTGGAAAGTTCTTGTTATACTTGCTCTTGTTCCTTACATTAAATCTATCTTTCCTTTCTCTTATCTGCTATTTATCGCTTGCCATTTGATTATTATCACTCTTTTATTTCATTGTTATACATGCTAAAATGATTAATCACTTAAACTGTGCCTGGTGATAGAGATATAAAATCCTACTGACCTTTCGCTCACCCCTTTCTTTCCAATCCTTTTCTGGTAATACGGATAAGGAGGTGTAAACTGACGGGGATGGGAACGAGTGATTATGGAGCGAGCCTTCTACTTGTGTTTTGAGTCGATGTCTTAGTTAGTCGTCGAGTCTTGATAGTTCAGGGTCTATTTAATTTTTCTTTCTTTTGGTTGAAGTAGGTGTTAGTGAAAGTCCACAAGATGTCGTTGTAATGAGTACATTCCCTCCTTACTATCAATAAAGTTTGGTTATTTGCATTCTAAATAGTGGCCTTGATGTATGGTCTCTTGTGGCAATGTATGCTCTGATTGACATGAATGATATAACTGCTACGCTCCGATTTTTCACGTCGGGACGTTACAGTTTTTGTGGTATCAGAGCCTAGGTTTTCATTATACCCTAGGTTTCTAGTAGTGTAGTCATAGAACCCATGACATTAATAAAGTCAAATCCGACCTAGTAAGGTGGGGTAGAGACTTGGGTTAAGTTAATTTACCAACTCTAAGAAAAGGAATTTGGTAGAACGATCTTAATTAATTTCCCTTTTACGCTGCAAGAATTTCCCGTAATGGCAGCTGAGCGCGCACAGTGGCGGGACATGCAACGCACGGTGCAGGGCCTGACCTAGGCCTTACAGCATGTAGCTCAAGGCGGCGCACATCACGGAACTCGCAATCTACATCAAAATTTTCAAGGCCTGAATCCCCCTCGTTTTGGCAGATCCGTAGACCCAGACGAGGCCGAGAATTGGCTGAAAGAGATGAAGCGTATCTTCAAAGTTATGCAATGTGGTGATCATGACCGAGTCCTTTTGGCGACTTTTCAATTGGAGCGTGATGCACGCGCTTGGTGTGTAGCTGTGGAAGCCACGCTCAGTAATAGGCGGGCAACGTGGGACAAGTTTAAGGAGCATTTTAACAGCAAGTATTTCTCAGATCGTGTGCAAGAGAAGAAAGCGGCAGAGTTTGCTACTCTCAAGTAGAGAAATTTATCTGTTGCTGAGTATGAGGTGAAATTTGCCTGATTATCTCACTATGCATCACATCTGGTATCTACGGAGAAGATGAAGGCTAAGCTATTTTTGAACGGATTGAAACTTCAGTACACCAGCCAACTAGCACCTTTGGAGATCCACACTTATGCTGAGATTGTGAGGAAGACCCAAGTTCTCGAAGACACTATGGAGATGATAGACCGGATAAGAGGTCGAGACAAGAAGAGGGAGTAGACACTTGAGACCGAGGCTACTGAGGAAGGAGGTATTGTCGAAGGTAGCCTTACTATTCTTTCTAGGCCAGCATTTGTACTTTTCGACACTTGAGCTACTCATTCTTTTATATCTCAAAAATTTGCTAGGACTTTGTCTGTGAAATCGGTATTATTGGATTCTCATCTTGTGATTTCAACCCCTATTGGTTCGGGGTCAGAGATTAAATACTATTACCCCTCTAGTGAAGTTTTCATTAATGATTGTAACTTATCTACTGATTTGGTATGCATGAAGATGAAAGATTATGATGTGATTCTTGGAGCTGATTGGTTAGCTAGACATGGGGCTAGTGTCCATTGTAAATCGGGAGTGGTATCTTTCTCTGGACACCCTGAGCTTTTCTTTTCTGGCTCTAGGCAAACTAAGTCGTGCCACTTGTTTCGGCACTCCGGGCAGATAAGTTGTTAAGGAAAGGGTGTCAGGCATTCTTGGCATTGATCTCTTTAACCGATAAAAAGGAAGTGAGTTGAAGGATATCTCGGTTGTCCAGAATTTCCCAGAAGTGTTCCCTGTCGAATTGTCAGGTCTTCGTCCTGAGAGGGAGGTGGTTTTCTCCATTGACTTAGTTCCGGGTGCTTCACCTATTTCTAAAGCCCCATATCGTATGTCCCCTGCTGAGTTAAGGGAATTGAAGGAGCAGTTGCTGGACTTCTTAGAAAAAGGGTTTATTCGTCCGAGTACTTCCCCGTGGGGTGCTCCTGTACTCTTTGTAAGAAAGAAGGATGGTTCGTTGAGGCTATGCATTGGTTATCGCCAGCTGAACCAGCTCACCGTGAAGAATAAATATCCATTGCCAAGAATCGATGAGGTATTTGATGAGATAGCTGGAGCTCAGTATTTCTCGAAGATCGATCTCAGATCTGGATATCACCAGTTGAGGTTAAAGGATAGAGATATTTTTAAGACGGCATTCCGTAGCAGGTATGGGCATTTTGAGTTTGTTATTATGCCATTTGGACTAACAAATGCTCCTGCAACTTTCATGCAGCTGATGAACAGTGTGTTCTGACCCTACTTAGATCAGTGGGTTGTAATATTTATCGATGATATTCTTATATACTCCAAGAGCAAGGAGGAGCATGAAGAGCACTTGAGGATGGCGTTGCAAACATTAAAGGATCATCAGTTACATGCCAAGTTCAGTAAGTGTGAGTTCTGGCTACAAGAAGTGTCTTTTATAGGGCATATTATTTCTAAAAATGGAATTTCGGTAGATCCTTCTAAAGTGGAGATAGTACGTAATTGGGAAAGGCCTTTGAATGCAACTGAGATCAGGAGTTTCTTAGGCCTAGTAGGTTACTATCGGAGGTTCATTAAGGATTTCTCCAAAATTACAGTGCCCTTGACTAGATTAACTCGTACGGAGAATCGATTCAAGTGGTCGAAAGATTGTGAGAGGAGTTTTCAAACTTTGAAGGAGTGTTTAACCACTGTCCCAATTTTGGCCCTGCCTTTTGGAGAAGGAGGTTTTGAAGTATATACCGATGCTTCAGGAATCGGCTTAGGCTGTGTGTTGATGCAACGAGGGAAAGTGATAGCTTATTCTTCCAAGCAGCTAAGAAAGCACAAGGAGAATTACCCTGTTCATGACTTGGAGCTAGCAGCAGTTGTGTTTTCTCTGAAGATTTGGATGCATTACCTATAAGGAGAAACTTTCACAATGTACTCGGATCATAAGAGCCTAAAGTACTTATTTTCTCAGAAAGAGTTGAATATGAGGCAGAGAAGGTGGGTCGAGTACTTAAAGGATTTCGAATTCTCTATTGAATATCATCCCGGGAAGGGGAATGTTGTGGCGGATGCTTTGAGTAGAAAGCCGACGGTTAGATTAGTGAGTTTGATGCTTCAAGAATGGAAGTTGTTAGAGCAGTTTGCAAGCCTAAATCTTAATGTCACCGAGAAGGAAGATCGGGTTATGATTGCTCATATCTAGCTTCACTCAGAGTTGCTGGCAGAGATTAAGCAACTACAGGATAATGACCCGTTGATAGTAGAAATTAAAGAACAGATGGCTAGTCGACCGGATTTTGTGTTTGCCGATGATGGTAGATTATTGTTCCGAGGTAGAACTTGTGTTCATGATTCTGCAGAAGTGAAGAAAAAGATTCTCGAGGAAGCTCAAAAGTCCAAGTATACAATTCATCCAGGAGCCACGAAGATGTATCGAGACTTGAAGAGGTCTTTCTGGTGGCCGAACATGAAAAGAGAAGTGGTCAAATTTATAAGGAAATGTCTAGTTTGTCAGCAAGTTAAGGCCGAACATTGTAGGCCTTCTGGAAAATTAAAGCCTCTCGAAATACCACAGTGGAAGTGGGAGAGTGTCGGCATAGGTTTTATTGTGGGCTGCCTAGAACTCGTAGTAGTTTTGATGCAATTTGGGTTATTGTTGTTCATCTGATAAAGTCCACACACTTTCTGCCAATTAAGTCTAAGTAGACTGTGGATGTTTTGGCTGCCCTATATATGAATGAAATAGTGGGGTTGCATGGAGTCCTTGTGTCCATCATATCTGACCGATACCCTAGGTTTACCTCTCACTTTTGGAAAGGTCTGCAAGCATCATTGGGAACGCGTTTGAACTTCAGTACTGCTTTTCACCCTCAGACTGACGGGCAGACTAAGAGGACAAACCAGATTATTGAAGACATGTTGAGAGATTGTATGATTGACTTTGGAGGCAGTTGGCATCAACATTTACCTCTGATTGAGTTTGCCTATAACAACAGTTACCAGTCCAGCATTCAGATGGCACCATTTGAGGCTTTGTATGGAAGAAGCTATAGATCCCCTCTTTGTTGGGAAGAGATCGACGAGAAGCAATGGCTCGGACCAGATCTTGTTTCAGAGTCATCCAAGAACATTCAAGTCATTAGAAACCGTTTGAAGATTACTCAGTCCAGGCAGAAGTGCTATGCTGACAACAGAAGAAGGGATTTGGAATTTCAGGTTGGAGTGCATGTGTTTCTGAAAGTTTCACCGTCAAGAGGAATTAGAAGATTTGGAATCTGAGGCAAGTTAAGCCCGAGGTTTGTTGGCCCATTCAAAATCTTGGAGAGAGTAGGCGAAGTTGCCTATAGACTGGCGTTACCCCCACAGTTATCAGGCATTCATAATGTGTTCCACGTATCTATGCTACGGAAATACGTATACGACCCCTTGCATGTCATCCAATATGCGGATCTGGAAGTGAAAGAGGATCTATCCTATGAAGAAAATCATGTCAAGATTTTGGACTACAAACAGTAGCAACTCAGGAACCGATCCATTCCAATGGTCAAGGTCCAGTGGAGTCGGCGCGGAACTGAAGAAGCCACGCGAGAGTCCAAAGAAGCAATTAGAAAGTTGTATCCCGATTTGTTCTGAGGTTGGTTTTATTTTTATAAGATTCGGTGAATTTGGGGATCAAATTTCTTTAAAGTGGGGGAGGGTGTAGCATCCTGAATTTTTAAGATTAAATATCACCATATTATTTAATTGATTTCTTAGCTTAGTTTTTTTTAATTCTATTAAATATGGAAAAATATGTATCTTATGTAAAATTTGATTTCCAGCAAACTTTATCTTCAGAAAGGAACCCAGAATAAAATTGGTTAAGGCCCCAATTTCACGTTTTAAGCTAAAAATCGTTGCTTTTTAAGAACAAACTAAACTTCCTTAATTGGACCTTAATTCTTGCCCAATTGGGCTCTGATTGAAGCCAAACCCTAGCCCAACTATAGAGGATCGTTTCCCTTCCGAAAACCCCAATCCTAGACCTTTCATTTGGCGGCGGCGGCGGATTAGATTATTTCCTAATTTTTTCACCATTTTTTCCCTTTGGACTCTTCACCCTGATTCGATCACTAGAAGCATCCATAGATCTTTTAAATAGAGGGCTTTCAATCTCTGAGAACCCTATTTGCTCCGGCGGCTGGTGGCGTGGTCGATCGTGGTCGGACGTGGGCGTATTTTGGCGTTCTAGGAGTGGCCTAATTAGGGTTCCGGTGACCTTTTTCTTCTTCCTTTTCCTTCGATTAAAGGTAGGCATCTTTCAGGCTAAATTGTTAACAAAATATATCATCTTGTTCGTCTCTCTGAGCTCTTTCATTTGATACCAATTTGCCCAAATTCCATGCACTATGTTGTTCCAATTTTAGCGTTTACTCGGAGGTATACCCAAAGAGTTACTTTCCAAGTTAGTCAGTTTTATGTTATTTAAATCACTCTAAACTAAAATTAAAGCATGCTATCTTATGTGTCTTTGAATGCTCTTTCCAATGGTACCATTTTGCCCAATTTATTTTCTCCCAATCCCTTGTAAACGGAGTTTTGATCGTGGTGTGCGGGGGTTCGCCATCGGCGAGTCTCAGGTAGGCAAGCGGCCCTTCCAGCGACCGCTTGGGATACCAAACGGTCGCGCGATAGACCGATTGGCCACCTTGAGTTTAAAAAAATATATATGTATAATGTTAAACAGCCATACGATGGACCATTTGCTCGGTCAAGCGACCTCAGTGTAGACTGTTTCTGGCCTCTCGTAGAGAGAGATTTTTTTTTAAGTCTGTTTTATGCGTTTTGACTTGAAACTTACCCTGTTTAGCATGTAATTGACTAGTAATGATGTAGAAATGAAGTGTTAACTTAGTATCATGAACTATAAATTGAAATTTCACTAAAATACATGAAAATTTTCTTTTGATTATCACCGTTGGACTAAGAGGTGAATTAGTGGAATAAACTTGGTTGTTAACTTCTTGATCTTAAACCTTGACACTTATAATTACTGATAATTTGGTTCTGATGTCATTGTTTGACAGTCATGCCACTCCGGTGGGATTGACTGATCGCATCGTTCATGTTTTCCAAGTTTTAGATAGCCTCAATCTTGTAATAGTCGGGACTCTCCGCCGGATACTCCTTCCGTCGGACTAGGACCACTATTATGAGACCTCCGTAAGCCCCTGTAAGCCTGGGATTCCCTCCAGGGCACCGGGCATGCTGTACCACACAGACCAGAACCTACGAACTGATTTGATTTACGCTTTTGGACATTCCACATCCGGATTGTTCTGAACGCCTAGCGGCCCACCTAGAGACCGCTAAGAGACCCTTCGCGGCCCAGGGCTAGACCGCTAGGCTTTCCTTGGCCTAATTAGAAGCTGGCTTGGGTTAGTCAGCTTATTCTTGAACCCAGTCAACTCTGACCTAACCAAATCATTTCTTTGGGCCTTGGCTTCGTGGGGTGAACCATGTTTTGGACCCACTTTGTCTTAGGCTGAATTGAGGACTCTTTTTGTCCACTTGAAAGCCTTTATATTACTCAATCTGGAAACGGCCTAGGACTAGACCGTTAGCCTCATCCTAGTGGTCCAGGTATTGACCGCAAACCTTAAAACTGAACGTGTTTTCTGTGATTTTGTTGTGATAGCAATCTTACCTAGGATGGCCTTGGACTGCGAAGTCTTGCCTTGGGTCATGGTCACTTTGGACTCTGAAGTCATTTCCTAAGACTCTCGAGTCATTTCCTATGATATCCTATTCCAACTTTCCTTGTAATTTCTCTTGATCATAGAAGTAAGTTTCATAAGCTTAAACCTTAGAACTCTTGGCCATTCAATGTGGTGAATGTCTAGATTGGGATCTATGATCCAACCCTTCAATGCCAACGCATCATAAAGGGCCCGGTCTGGTCCTGTGAGGAGCGCTCGAAAGTACTTGTGCCCCGGGGAGTTTGTAATGACAGGGTGTGGCATTGCACCGAAGTGCATGACTAGCGTGTTGGTCTATGACATTCTACTTCACTCAATCACTTGGAAATTCATGACGTGCGTGCTTGTTAAGGCCAATTCACATTAAAACTTACTTGAAACCTCGTGGAAAGTTCTTGTTATACTTGCACTTGTTCCTTACATGAAATCTATCTTTTCTTTCTCTTATCTGTTATTTATCGCTTGCCATTTGATTATTATCGCTCTTTTATTTCATTGTTGTACATGCTTAAATGATTAATCACTTAAACTATGCCTGGTGATAGAGATATAAAATCCTACCGAGCTTTCGCTCACTCATTTCTTTCCAATCCTTTTTAGTTAAATTGGATGAGGACGTGTACACTGACGGGGACAGGAACGAGTGATTTTGGAGCGAGCCTTCTACTTGTGTTTTGAGTCGATGTCTTAGTTAGTCGTCGAGTCTTGATAGTTCAGGGTCTTTGTAATTTTTCTTTCTTGTGGTTGATGTAGGTGTTAGTGAAAGCCCACAAGATGTCATTGTAATGAGTACATTCCCTCCTTATTATCAATAAAGTTTGGTTATTTGCATTCTAAATAGTGGCCTTGATGTATGGTCTCTTGTGGCAATGTATGCTCTGATTGACACGAATGATATAACTGCTGCGTTCCGATTTTCCGCGTCGGGGCGTTACATACCCAATCGCGGCTATATACTCTGATTCGACTGTCTTGGTCCAAGCTTTTAATAGCAGCACATGTCCTTCTTGGCAGATTTTATTTTGGTGGCGCAAACTCATGAATATGGCACATGTTGTCTCCTTCAAGATCAATCATGTATTTAGAGAAGGGAATCGGGTGGCGGATTCGCTGGTATCCTATGCCGTCATTTGGGCCGGAATAAAATCTTTGAGACACAATCCGACTTGCCTCCTTGTACTAGGGGGGCGGTCCTCATGGATATCATGGGTTGCCCCTATTGTGTCCCTGTGGTTTTAAAGTTTTGATGATGACAAATATTATGACTCATTATATATATATATATATTCTTGATGACATAATTTCAATGGATTTATTACTAATATCATCATCTTTATATAGCAGTATGAAAATCTGTCAGAACAGGTTACAGGTCAGTGCATATATCATCTACCTTATCAAGTAAGGTCAATGCTCATTTTTAGCTTAGTGATATAAGGTCGATGCACAGTTTCCATTATGCATATAGAAGGTCGATGCATATCCTCTTTACACCTTCACATAGGTTAGTGCACATCTCTTTGGTCTGCATATAGGTCGATGCACGTTTTGCCTTATGCCATATAAGGTTGGTGCAAGGTCAGTGCACATCTTGTTGGTCTGCATATAGGTCGATGCACGTTTTGCCTTATGGCATATAAGGTCGGTGCACATGTTATATGCCATACAAAGTCTGTGCACAGTTTGCTGCATGCACATTAAGGTCGATGCACATTCTGCATAGTGCATAGTGTGGTCGAAGCACATTTTGTTTCATGCACATTACCTTTGGCAAATAAGGTCGATGCACATTCTCCTTGGGCATATAGAAGGTCGATGCACATTGCATCTCTGCATAGAGAAGGTCGGTGCACATTCTGATTAGCTGCATTAAGGTCGATGCACATTCTGCATCGTGCATAATAAGGTCTATGCACATATCAACTTGTGCATACATTCAAGTCTGTGCATGTTTCCTATTCTGTGCACATGGTGCATCAAGGTCCACGCACATGTACAAACTGAAGTCTATGCACATGTTATGATCTGTGCGCATGTTAAGGTAGGCACGTAAGCCCGTGAGGATTAAGTGAACCTATGACTGGCACGTGATCTTAGGCGGACCATTCTAAGCATTGGTTATTGGGCACGTGATCCAAGGCGGACCGTCCCAGAAAGAAGTTGCCACGTGGATCCTCTCTTATCCAGATTCTGACACATGGCTGAGATCTTCCAGAAACCTCTTGACGGGAGTGTTCCCTCCACACGCCTGAAGCGTGAGCCCATGGGACCCCAAGGCTGAAGCTCTATAAAACCCTCTCCCGTGATCAACAAAAAGTAAAGAAGATAGAGAAGAGAGACGATTAGAGAGAAGAGAGAGTAAAAGGCTCAGATCAGAAGAGCTAGAGCTCGAGAGAGAGAAGAGTTAGAGAGAAAATTGAGAGAAGGGTCTACAGAGTTTTTGAAAGAAGAACAGAGTACCGTAAGAGAGAAAAAGAAGAGACTAATAAAGATTGTGAGTTGTAGAAAAGATAGAAGAGAGCAGATCAGAACCAACTCCTGAGTAGTAGAGAAGCAGAAGGAAGGAGAGCAGTCAAGAGGGAAGGAAGAGATCGTGCTGTAGTAATTATCTCCAGATCAGATCTGGGATAGTTCTGCTCATTGCAGCTTCATTGAATTGTTGTCTATTCTATTCTTATTTTTCATTCCTTTGTTCTTTTCGTTTATCTTTACACTTCAAGTTGTGTGCCAGCGGTGCGCTAAGCTGTAATGCTCAGCGGTTAGCTAAGCTGTCAGTCATGCTGTTTGGCAGCGGATAGCTAAGCTGTAATGCTCAGTTGTAATGCTCAATGGTCAGTCAAGCTGTAATGCTCAGCGGTCAGTCAAGCTGTTTGGCAACGGATAGCTAAGCTGTAATGCTCAGCGGATAGCCAAGCTGTAATGCTCAGTGGATAGCAAGTTGTGTTGCTCAGCAGTTGTAAGGATTTATTCCCAAAGCTGGGGATCAGCGTTTCAAGCTGTGTGTCAACAGAATCCACACTCAGGTCTGAGTGTGGGGTGGATGTAGGTGAAAATTGAACCACCTAAAAATCCTTGTGCCTCCTGTGATTGCTGCATTTTCTGTCCTTTGATAGATGTATGCATAGAACTGCTATGATTGCAGCCATCTAGTTTCTCAGATTAAGATATGAATAGAGATTTCATCTCTATAAGATCTCATTGATTTTTAGAAGTTACTGCTTGTGTTTTCATCTTCTATTAGATGTATGATTAGGATTGTTACATCTAATTTGTTAGATTTCGTTGAATTCACTGAGTGGCTAAGTGTTCTAGCTGGTTGTGCTAGTTAAGTGTTCGAGTGTGAGCCTTCTTAGTACAGCGGTTTAATTTGAGCCTATTTGATTTTAATTCCGCAAGAATTGAAGTACAGTTTTAATTGGGCGTTCTTTTTAAAGGGGAGATTCATTCACCCCCCACTCTAAATCCGATTTGCACCATCACTTAGATTCAACAATTGGTATCAGAGCCGGTCTCTGATTGATCAGATCCAACGATCTGTAGAGGATCCTGTCGTCTTTTGGTGCATTGCTCATCTATTGCCCTTTAGCTAATTCTTTGAGTATGTTTAACTGTTTTTCAATGGCATCTCCTTTGGTCTTTGATGGTTCTAATTTTAGCAGTTGGCTAGGCGGCCTATGTGTTTACATGAATTCCAGCGACTCTCATGTATGGAATTTAGTTTCAAAAGGCCCACATAAACTGCCTCATGACCAGATCAAGTGGTCTGATGAGGACAGACTGAAGGATAATGAGAACACTATGGTTCTCGATATTTTAAAAGCTACAGTTAACACTGACACGTTTCCTTTCATTTTCAGGTGCAATTATGGAAAGGAAATCCTAGATAGGGTGATAGCTATCCATGAGAAAAAGGAAGAAGAATGTCTCATGGCTAAAAGAAGTGATCATAGCAATGATCAACAGGAGGAGACTTCATCTCAGGTAAGTTCTAGATCCGAAGAACTTTTATTTGATGAATTAGTAAACATGTATGAAGAGTTGTTTGATAGATATAAGAAAATAAAAAATAAAAATAAAAAATTGAAAAAGAAAATTGATCAAAATAGCTCAGATTTTTATTGTGAAAACTGTTTGAAAACAAAACAATCTCATGATGGATACTTGTCTGATATCCATATGTATAAGAAGTAGATAAGTTTGCTGAAAAATGAAAATCAAGGATTTGTTGATCAAATTTCGGAACTAGAAGAAAAACTGAGCTCGGTTAATGATAATCAGATTGATTCTAATGTTTCTTGTGAAAATTGTCTGAAACTAAAACAATCCTTTGATGAGTGCTTGTCTAATGTTCATGCATACAAGAAACAATTATGTTCATTAAAAGATGAAAACCAAGAACATAATCTGAAAATTTCTGGACTGGAAGAAAAATTGACTTCAAACAATGATGATCAGATGTTAATCAATGAACCAGTTCGGAATGAAGAACTAATAAAAGAGGATGAAGAATTAAAGCGGTTAAATACTGTCATGTCTGAAAGGTTACTGATCTTGGAAAAAGAAAGGACTGATGTCTTGGGGAAAGGAAAATTGATTGGTATAGATGAATCTGAAAAATTGAGCAATCTGGAACAAGAAGTTGAGAAATATAAGACTGCAAACAAGGTGCTAAGTGAGTGTGTTAATTGCAGTGAACAAGAAATTGTCAGTTATGAGATACACATTGTATCACTGGAAAATGAAATTAAAGATCTAAAAGATTCATTATCCAAGTTTGTTGAAGGGCGAGATAACTTGAATAAGTTGCTGGAAAAGACTTCATCTAAATCTGCTAAGGATAAAGGCAAAATGAAAATGCCTCTGGAAGATGAAGTGAGTGAACAAAGAAAGGGGATAAGTCACATTTCTGAGATTAAAAGGGATATGAGGAATCAGCTGTATGCAACCTTTGTTCGGAGCTCAGAAGTAGTTGGAACCTCTCATCAATCTCCAAAGAAATCTGCTGTAGCCAAAACACAAAAACAAGATAAAAATCAGAAAATACAAAAACAGAAAAATCATGAACAAAAATCCAATAAGGTTCATGTTATTACTGTGGCAAGCATGGTCACTTCATGAACAATTGCTTTGTGCTGAAAAAGGATGATCTGAATGTTGATAGAATGCAGGCTAGGAATTCTCAGACTAGAAAAATACCTAATGCCCAGAAAAAGATCATTGCATGCTTCTATTGTGGTAACTCTGATCATTTGATGCATGCTTGTGAATTAAAGAAAATTGGTGATTTGAGCATTGGTAGAAAGCATGTTAAGAAATTTCAGTTTGTTCAGAAAAAGCATGCCCAATGTTTTCATTGCGGTAAGATTGGGCACACTGTTGCTCAATGTTGGCATGATCAGGGAGGAAAACTCTATTCCAAATTTGTTAACATTCCTACCCTGAAAAATGCTTTTGATATAAATAATTCTAGCTCTAGAGGAAAGCACATTGCGTGCTTCCACTGTGGAAAGAATGGCCATACAGTCAAAGACTGTTGGCATGCTTAGGGTAGAAATTTGCATGCTAAAATTTTTCAAAACATTCCTACTAATCAGAAAAGGAATGTTCATTGTTTCTGTTGTGGCAAGATAGGCCACATTGAAGCCCAATGCTGGTTTTCCAATGCACAAGAGAAAATTTATTTTTATCCTGGTCATGATAAATTTCTTGTAAACCTTGTCTCTCACAGAAATAAACTTGTTTCAAATGTTCAAAATACTATGCTCTTTAATCGTGGAAAATCAGGTCATAGGGCTAGAGGAGGCCTACTTGCTGACTGTAACAGACAGAAATTTCATGTTAAAAAGAACAACATTTATGATTCTACACATAATCTCTATACCCATGTGAACATGAAAAACAGTCAGCCTGTGATTTCTTGTTATTATTGTGGTCATGTTGGACATTTCATGTTTGATTGCAAACTTCTAAAATTTGATAACTTGAATGTCTTGAATTCTTAGAATGCACTTAGGAAAGGTGTTATTCACCATGGAGGACCCAAGAAGTATTGGGTACCTTAACATGCAAAATGAGGTCCAGTTTTTGTAGGTGTGCCTAGGAAGGAAATAAAAAGGGGGTTAAATAATCCAAGGCACTCAAGTAAGGTAAAACCCCATCTCTGCTAGTTACAAGGATGTTCATTTGAAATTTTTTAATCTCTCTCAGATGGTTGCATTTCATGCTTAATCTGTTAAATAAAATTTCACGCATACATGTTCTTAGCTGCTTTGACATTTGCATTGCTCAACATGAGTTTCTCAGTCACATAGAGCTGTCACATATGGCATATAGATAGGGGGAGTCTGTCAAGTTAATTTCAGTGCTTCATGCATATTTGGTTAGATTAATTCCCTGCATGGTATTCATGTCTCATATGATTTGTCAATGCATCCAGTTGAGGGAAGTTAATGCATTTGCATACATATAGTTAACTGCATGTCATCCATATTGAAAACTCCAAAAAGTTTGTTTGAGTGAATGCATTCAGGGGGAGCATAATTAAAATTCTTGTGGTATCTGAAAAATTCTTGAACTGATGACTATCTCTGCTCATACTGATCATCTTTGCTCTTCAAGCAATTTATCTCAATCATTGGTATCAGTCGGTCTCACTCGTCTTCATCTGTTTTGAAATAAGTTGAACTTATATCTTATTGTGTTTGCAAATTTATTGATTATTGCTCTTGCATTTGCTGAGGGGGAGCTACCTTGAAAGATTTATGTACTTACTTGTAATAACTAGACATTATTTGAAAAGGTCTAGCTGGAAAGATAGGTCAGGACTATTTGGAAGGTTAACCCTTGCGTGAGTAGATCCTTGGATCCAACCTGTTGTGCCCCTGTGGTCATTTGACACATCATGGTTTTGATAATGGCTAAACACTATAAGTCATTGATGTTTCCCACTCTCATATGATTGAAATACTTGATGCTTTTTCATGACAGATAAGCGAAGAAATGGATGGAGATGGCAAAAGTGAAAGACCAATGATCGCGCCCAAGCACGGATGAAAATCCCTTCAAAGCAAGAGTCAATTTTTCAGGCTGGATGGCTATCAGAAGATCAGGCTGGCTTCAAGAAGAGTCGACACTCGGCACAAAAGAGTCGACACTTCACATAGTCAAGGTCGATGCACAATGAAGAACACAATTGGTTTCAACGTCCAAGGTCTAAGCATTCATTAAAGAAAAGGTCAAAGACTCAATAGACATCCTCAAGGTCTAAAGTGTTTGATGCCACAGACTGGAATGGACTGCAAATGGGTTTAAGGGGTTGATTGAAGAAAATCTGGGAAAAACCAAGTTTTCGGTCGACCGCCGTTCATGGACCGGTCGACCGGAATTGCCAGTGACGAAAAAGCTACAGAAGCTCTCAGTAGGGGTCGAGCGCCCAGAAGAACCGGTCGACCGGCCCAGTAGTCCGGTCGACCGCCTCCATACTGCCGGTTGATTGAAATTGCTAGCAACGAAAACTCATTGGCTCTGCAAAATTCCGGTCGACCGACCACCTACCTCCGGTCGACCGGCAGCCCCGATGCAGCTATTGTTGACTTCATTTTCTCAACATGGGCAGCCCCTATTCTTGGATTTGTTTAATCCTAAAGTCACCCAATCTATCATGATTTGTGGATCTGGTCTGGGGCTTGTCTATGGACCATTCAAAGAGATATAAAAACAACACAAAGGGGGTTAGAAACCCTAATGGATCAAGGGAGATCTAAGAGAGGTTAGAGGAGGCTGTCCAAGGGAAGAAGAAGAGGGTACTGTAGCTATGACGACCCGGATGCCGGATACCGGACATACCCGATAGGACTACCGAGTAAACCCGATACCGCTTGGAACCTATGAAGCATCCCAAGAGCTATAAAGCACCGAAGGGAAAAAGGATTGTCGTGTAGTACGTTGAAGTCACAGAGATATAATAGTAGAAATAAAATTTCATTAGATCGGTTTGCTAAAGTAGTAGAAATAAAGTTACTTTTTAATTAACAGTTTAAATTTAACAATTATACCAGAGTCCAGTCCAAGAAATTAAAGGCAAGTACAGTCTAACAGAAAGAAGACGTACCCTGAGGTCGGGGGAAGCCCGACGTAGGTACCGCTGGCAGCTACGGATACGTCACACCAGGAATTGCGGAAGCAGAATGATGCCACCCACCTGAAAAGCAGGGGTGAGCCTCGTGTCACTGGCCCAATAGGGGTCACACGGATCCTCACTGAAAAATAATGTAGTAACACGGAACAACTAAAACAGCAGGCGTAGTAAAGCAGGAAAATTACCGCTAGAAAGATGTAAAAGAAAACCGGAACGGAAGGAGTGGGAACAGCTAAAAGAAAAGGGAAAAGTCATATAGAACAAGCGCAGCTACCGAACTAACCTCGGCCCCCTGAACTACTCCGGACAGCAACAGGAAGGCGAACCCTGATCTAACAAAGTCAGGAATTGCCGATCTGTCAGGCCCACAAAGACTAGCAAAAAGCCTAGAGAAGACCTAGACAGACACAGACGCCCTAAAGCATACATGACTCGATTACCGTGCATGCTCTTCTAGACACGACCTCAGACACACACGACTAGAACATCGTGCACACAACACAACACTGACCTCGGGCAAGACCACGAGAGGGCTAACCGGGAAAGGTCACGACACACTAGAAATGCGAGAGCCCCGTGTCACGTGACGGAAGCACCTCCTCACTAGAAGAACAGCCAGCTGCATCCACTGACGTCTTATGCTGTGCCTCAAGTGTCTCGTCTACTATGCCACCAGAAACACAACAGAGACTAAGACACGCTCAGAACCAGAACTGTTTTAAAGTAACGAGTGACTAGACAAGGTAAAGCTCGTCGGCGTCAGTCCAAGCCCCTAACCACGTGTGCACACACAAGCTCAATGCCTTGAGCCAGACCTCTAGCTAGTTTTCTCCCCTAGTAGGACGCTACTACTAGGCAAGGGAGCGCATGGAAACTACCTTACAAACCGTACCTCGAGAACTGCCGTACCACCACTCCTAGGTGGGCCAACATTGGAACATGTCGACAGGCTACGACTAGTAGAGGCTCACTAGACACAGAACTCTGAAACAAAAGTGCTATAGTACAGACAGGCAAGGAAGCACTGTCGCACATACTATGAAGCACCATGGCAGCAAGACAACTGTCGACAGACTCAGGACAAGGCAACTAGACCTGTAAACATAACCATCCTTGAGTCTCACGACTCAGAGTCAAGATCGTCGTACAAAATGGAACAAGCCGCCAATCGGTCTAATCTTAAGTCAGAGAAAAAAACATGACCGCGTGAAATGACACACGGAGACCTGAGGGATCAACAGGACTCTCAGCACACTCGGACATATAAATCGAGGTAAGACGATACCTCAAGGCATCCAGAACCGTGTCTCGGACTGGACGGAACTGCCGAGACACACACGCCTATGGGCACGCTAATTGAAGTAACACGGCCCTTCCCGACACCCCAGAAATATGGACACGGAACCCACAGGGTGTCCGAGACACTCATGAGGCCATAGGTCGGTCATTGGGTCTCAATCAGACCGACCAGGACTCGAAACAGACAAAAACACTGCATTTCGGTCAACCTGACCCCTGGGGTCGGTTGACCTAACAGGGTCGGTCGACCGACCCTGAGCGGTCGGTCGACTGGACTGACAGGTCCACCAGCCCGCTGGCGCAAACGCCGGCCGGTTGATCGGCCAGCCTGTGGCGGTCAACCGGTCACGACGGGAAACCGATCGGACCGAGCCCTAAAACTCAAATCCACGCCGCGTTCGATCCCGATCGAAGGGGAAACATCCATAACATCGTAGAATGACGATATACAACATTTAGACTCTAACAAGAGTCGAATCGACCAAGAAATGGGTCATTTCTTGAAATCGACCCAAATGGAGTCACCGGACTTCCCGGGCTCCTAACGGTCCCGAAAGACCACCAATTGCGACGAAATTAGTGACTATAGAACGCAGACGTTCCAGGGAGTCCATTGACACTAACTAATCTAAAAACCATCGCCGTTTTCGAGCGAACCCTATGAACACCCAAAACCATAATTTTACCTAAATGAACCCAAGCTCGCCCGTTCTAGTATCGAACAACATGAAATTATAGAGAAAACGTGCAGGAAGAGTAGGTGATCCGTCTCCCTACCTCCACCGAAGAAACCGTACGCCGAAGCAAATAAACCGCGCCAAAAACTTCAAAACACGAACCGCGCCGATCTTAGAATCCACCGAGGGATCGCGCCTCGCCACGCTCAAACCGCCGCTCTATCCCGTGTCCCGATCACTCCATCGCGTCCCCACCTCGGCCAGCTCTCCACGATCGCGCACCCCACGTCGAATGGCCCAGAGATGAGAGAGAACGAGAGAGACAAAGATATGAGCAAAATGAGGGAGGAGAGAGGGGGTTGAGGGTTAAATAGAAAAGAAATTAGGAAATTTTCTTAATTTCTGAAAATTCGATAATTGGCCCGAAAATGGATTAATTCAGAAAAATACGAAAAAATAGTCGAAACGATCGTCTCGAAGAGTACATCGCAACTGCGGTGTCCTCGAGTCGATGAACTGAGAACTAAACTCACCATAGGGTTCCGTAACTAGTACGAGAGAAAAATCCACGTGGATCGAAAAACTCAACTCAGGACCCAAAAAAGTAATCTGAAACTCTCCAAAAAGGATCCGAAAGATCTAATAAGAATCTAATAAGGTTCCAGGGCATTACATCCTCCCCTCCTTTAATAAATTTCATCCTCTAAATTTAAGGACTAGCAATGGATAAGCAGGGAAGAACAACCCCAAGACACAACTTGAAACAGCTCGAATCTCGAGAAACATAATTCAGAGGGACATAGTCAGACTATAATCACAAGTACATGCTCTGGACCGAGCACGACACAAGTGAACACAAGTCTGACATCTCCGAAACAAGGCAACGTCGCTTACATCTCGCAGGAAATGAGACACGACTCAGGCCACGACAACAGATATCGCGAAACAAAACGACAGACACGGCGAGTATCAGCTTAAACAAGGAAACATAGTCCTCTCAGCTGACAGCTCGACACATCATCGGCTCCAGGTGTAGCAACCCTGGTAAAATAAAAGGAAGATTTCAAGAAAGATTAAGTAAGTAAATGATAAGAACCAAAATGAATAAATAATAAGTCAAATGTAAATAACGCCTCTCAACAAGGCGCGATTTAAATAAGAAACGCCTTCACCTGAGGCGTTAATTCAAAAAGTGACGCCTATACCAAAGGTCGTCAAATTTCAAAACGTCCAAAATGAATAAAAGGAAAGAGAAAGAAACGCCCTCTTCTTGGGCGCGAATTGTAAAAGAAACGGTACAGGTCAAGACGTCAATTTGAATTAACGCCCTAACCTAAGGCGTTAATTTCATTTGTGTTTCGTTCGACCCAGGAGACTATCCAGGGTAAGTTTTAGGATTTCTACGTGTTCGATTGATTATGGTAAGGACTCTATCAAGGAAACTAGAGTTCTAATCAAATTCTAACCCTAAGGGATTCTTGAAACCCTATAAATACCCCTTTCAGTCGAACCAATTAGCTATTTTGGTCAAAGGCGTTCTGTTGCTGTCTCGTGAGTGAAGAACAGGTTTGTTCTTCTTCCTCTACCTTCGGTTATGGATATGGAGAATATTAATGTTCTTCATCATCTTCTTCTGTAGGTTACCTGCAGCAAGTAGTAACTCTCTTGTCCAGCTGAAGAACGTGGGTTCTTCATCAACATCGTTTTCCCAGAAGACTCTGTTCAGAACAGAGTACCATTTTCTCTTCACAACCTTCACGTATCATCACCCAGATCATCATCAGGTAGGTTTTCTCAAGAACTGTAACCCAAACTAGCATAAAATGTATGATAATATCATCTGTTAATTCATGCATATAGTGTTACTGCATTTTCGAAGTTTTCTGTGAAATTTTGGAATGAGGCGACCCTCTCTAGGGCGCTAATTCAAGTTCTGACGACTGACAGAAGAGTCGTCAATTCCACATAATTAATAAATACCCATGTTTAAAATTTAATATATATGAAACCATGAATTTGATGTAAAGCATGATCATATATCTCGATTCCTGATATTTTTCTTGTCCTGACCATGTACTTTGTTTCCTGAAAATTATTATCTTGGAAATTACCACTGTTCATGATAAATCCTGGAAAAGAATGAATTAACAACCTCCAGTGGGTCGTCATTTATGAAAGTGACGCCCCTGGCTAAGGTGTGTTTTTATCAAAAATCCAGAATTTAGAAAATTTCAGCAAAATAGAAATTTAAAATGGACGACTGTTCCTGAAGTCGTCAAATTGAAAATAAACAACCCCGTGTAGGGCGTTAATTTATTAAGTAGTGACTTATGTTAAGTCGCTAATTTTCTGTGTCATTATTTTATACTATTTTCTGTGAACCGAGGGTTTATATATATATATGTATCGACACTATATTCCATTCCGTGAGTATAGTCCCATGTTTTCACGATGATTTATCGCATTACCCACTAACTCTCGGTGACATACAAGCTCTCCATTGGACATTCCGTTCCTTTGGACTGGCAAGTTAGTCATTGGGACCTCCGTAAGTCTCCTCGTAGCCTTGGATTCCCTTAAGGCCGACTGAGCAGGTTGTACCATAAAAACCCTTTACACTATTTTACCATGTCACTCTATAGAAACATGGTATACCGGCCCTCATGATATGCTATGTGGATATCATGAGAATATTCTTAATGGGATGAGGACATCATGCCATTAACCTGCTGTTCTTGTGGACCTCAATTCTATATTAAGTGGGTGACCATCTATATATGGACACTTAATGGTCATGGTACCCAATTAGGGAACCAATTCCACCCAGTTTTTATCGATATTCGTGAGTATATCGTTATTATCATCCTTATACATCAAGTACAATTTTTGAACTCTACTCTATCTTGAATTTCTCCAAGCTTTTCCTTGAAAATTTCATGTTGGCTATACATAAAGTGGATGTCAAAATACATGATCAATGCCTGCGCATATAGGGCCCGATCTGGTCCTAGGAGGAGCATCCGAAAGTACTAGTGCCCATGGGAGTTGTAATGATCACGGTATGGCATTGTACCGAAGTGCATGACTAGCTTGATTGGACATTCCATAATTCTTGTACTTGACTCGTATTTGACATGACATGACTTGCGTGACCCGATAAAGGGTATTTATATACTTGCTTACTTGAAACGTGATAGCCAAACTTTCAACATGACATGATGAATATACTTGCTTGAACATCTTGACATCTATTTGATACAAATTCTTGAAAGTTCATGAATAGTTCATTTTATACTCCCTATCTTGTCGTTTTACGCAAGCATGAATAACCATAGTGCATTCATGGAAAATGTAATTACTTAAACCCATTGCTAGTTCTTGAGATATAATTTCCTACTGAGCGTTCGCTCACTCAGTGTTTCCCTACTTTTCAGGGAAGTCCGACGACGAGACTCAATCGGACAGGGAAGGTCAAGAGTGAAAGAGATTAGAGCTTCTCCAAGCGTCAACTCGTCTTGTCTTTTCTATATTTTCTTGAGTCAATTTTGTACTTTTCTTTTTATTAAGTTTAGCATTTTCAAGGGATTGTAATAGAAATACTTTTGTGAAGGAATAAAAGGATTGGGTTATCTTTACTCTTGCGCATCTCTGATTTGGTGTCGAATACACTAATACTCTGATTGACATGATCGATATAAACTCGTCACGCGTCTCCGGGTATCTTCCGCGCTCGGGGCGTGACAGTTTTTTTGGTATCAGAGCCTAGGGTATTCAATTCCTAGGAAACCCAAGTCCAAGGATAAGTCTGAACCTCTAACCAGTGAGATTGGGTAGAACCAAGGGTTAAAGTCAATATACAATTAAAGGCCTTTTAACGCAATCACATACTAATATAGCTATTGTAATTATAGGACAATGGCTGCCGAACGTGCTCAATGGCGCAACATGCAACGCACTCTTCAAGGCATGACCCAGGCACTTCAACAAGTGGCACAAGGAGGTGCACATCGTGGAGCAGGAAATCTCCACCAAAGTTTCAAGAACATGAACCCTCCTAAGTTCATGGGATCCACTGATCCAGATGATGCCGAGCATTGGATCCGAGAGACGGAACGTGTTTTTAGAGTCATGCAATGTTCGGACCAAGAGAAGGTCCTCTTAGCCACATTTCAACTAGAAAGAGACGCCCGATGCTGGTGGGAGTTGGTAGAAGCCACGTTAGATCAAGGAAAGTTACTTGGGAGGAGTTTGTTGAACATTTCAACAATAAATATTTCTCAGAACGAGTTCAAAAGAAGAAAGCCGCTGAATTCACCGCACTTAAGCAACGATCTTTGTCGGTGGCTTAATATGAAGCAAAGTTCTCAAGGCTATCTCGGTACGCAAAACACTTAGTTAGTACTGAGAAGATGAGAGCTCGAAGATTCCTTAATGGGCTCAGGCCCCAATATATCACACAACTGGCACCGATGGACATACAAGTCTATTCGGAGATGGTTCGATGAGCCCAATTACTAGAAGATGCCACAGAACTATCTGATAGGATCCGTGGGAAAGACAAGAAGGAGAATGTTACTAGCTCCGGCACCTTCAAACCCAATTTCAAGAAGAGGCCAAGTAATGGAGGTACTCCCTCCCAGGGGCAAAAGTTCAAGAAGACCAAACCTTTCTCCATCACCACTACACCTTCTAAGGTGGTATGTAAGCACTGTGATAAGGCCGAGCACAAGACCGAAGAATGTTGGAGGAAACTTGGAGCGTGTCTCCGTTGTAGGAGACGTGATCATCGGATTCCCGACTGTCCCCTACTCAATGATCAAGCCGGTGACGGAAAGCGCCCGGTGACAAAGAATGCTCGTCTCCAAGCTATTAAGGAGGCGGAACAAGACGAAGGCGGACTAGTAGAAGGTACACTGAAAGTTTGTTCCAAGTATGCACATGTCTTATTTGATACGGGTGCATCACATTCTTTTATTTCCAAGAAGTTTGCTGACCCACTACCTATGGAACCGGAATGGATGAAAATATTTTTATCTACTCCTCTCGGAAACGAAACCGATATTACTCACCATTATCAAAACTGTGAAGTCTTGGTAAAAGGAAGAAATCTCCCTATCAACCTCATATGTTTAGACCTAAAGGAATATGATGTCATATTGGGAGCATACTGGTTATCTAGGCATCAGGCAACTATGGATTGCCGTAACCGCAAAGTTACTTTCAAGGACTTTCCAGAACTAGTCTATTCTAGCCCTAAGAGTCGGAGCAAGTCACCTCTTATTTCGGCTCTCCGAGCTAGAAAGTTAATAAGGAAAGGATGTGTATCTTTCCTTGCTTTTGTCACCATTAAGGAGACTAAGGGGACTAAGCTAGAAGACATCCCGGTTGTGCAAGAATTTTCGGACGTGTTTCCGGAGGATTTGCCTGGATTACCTCCACAAAGAGAAGTGGCCTTCACCATCGACTTGGTCCCTGGTGCTGGACCAGTTTCTAAGGCACCATATAGGATGTCCCCTGCCGAACTCAAGGAGATGAAGGAGCAATTGATGGAACTTCTCAAGAAGTGATTTATTAGACCAAGCACTTCCCCGTGGGGAGCACCTGTGCTATTTATAAAGAAGAAAGATGGATCCATGAGGTTATGCATCGACTATCGACTGTTGAATCATCTTACTATCAAGAACAAGTATCCACTGCTGCGAATCGATGAGTTATTTGATCAAATATCTGGATCCATGTATTTTTCGAAGATTGATCTCAGGTCAGGATATCACCAACTAAGGATCAAAGATGAGGACATTTATAAGACCGCGTTCAGAAGCAGGTATGGGCACTATGAATTTGTTGTTATACCTTTTGGACTAACAAATGCCCCTGTTGCCTTTATGCAGTTGATGAATAGTATATTCAGGCCTCATCTAGATCAATTCATAGTGGTTTTCATTGATGATATACTGATCTATTCAAAGACCAAGGAAGAGCACGAGGAGCATTTAAGAATAGCATTACAAATATTGAGGATGAATCAGTTATATGCAAAGCTCAGCAAATGTGAATTTTGGTTAGGAGAAGTAGCTTTCTTGCGGCATGTTATATCAAAAGACGGTTTATCCGTAGATCCATCAAAGGTTGAAGCTGTAAGGAATTGGGAAAGACCGACCAATGCTAGCGAGATCCGTAGTTTCTTGGGTCTTGCGGGCTACTATCGGCGATTCATCCAGGATTTCTCCAAGATAGCCGTACCACTCACTAGGCTAACTCGCAAGGAGATACGTTATGAATGGAGTGAGGAATGTGAAAGAAGCTTCCAAGCTCTCAAAGATCATCTAACTACTGCCCTTGTTTTAGCTTTACCAATTGAAGGCGAGAGATTCAAAATATACACCGATGCATCTGGCACTGGCCTCGGATGTGTTTTAATGCAACAAGGGAAGGTTATAGCCTACTCTTCTCGCCAATTGAAGAAGCACGAGGAGAACTACCCAGTTCATGATTTAGAATTGGCTGCGGTAGTATTTGCACTGAAAATATGGAGACATTATCTGTACGGAGTGCAGTTTATTGTATACTCTGACCATAAAAGTCTTAAGTATCTCTTCTCTCAGAAGGAATTGAATATGAGGCAAAGACGTTGGCTAGAATATCTTAAGGACTTCGACTTCACTATACAATATCATCCTGGAAAGGGTAATCCTGTAGCCGATGCCCTCAGTCGAAAGCCGAGAGCACTATTAGCCAATTGTATGATTCAGGAGTGGAAGTTGCTAGAACAATTCTCTAAACTTAATATAAGCATGGACAAGGACAGTAGGTGTGTCACGTTATCCCATATGAGCATACAGCCAGACTTGCTATCCGAAATACAAGGACTTCAAGGTAGTGACCCCGTACTAGTGGAAATCAAGCGCAAAATGGAAGAACAACCTGATTTCAAATTAGCACCAGATGGAAGATTGATATTCAGAAATAAAACATGTATACCGAATTGCCCCGAGCTAAAGAAGAAAATATTAGATGAAGCTCACAGATCAAGGTACACAATTCATCCAGGATCAACTAAGATGTACCAAGATTTGAAGAGGACCTTTTGGTGGCCCAATATGAAAAGAGAAATAGCAGATTTTGTGTTTCGCTGTCTCACATGTCAACAAGTCAAGCCAGAACACCAAAAGCCTGCCGGTAAGCTACATCCTCTAGATATTCCCAAGTGGAAGTGGGAGGATATCGGTATGGACTTCATTATGGGTCTGTCCAAATCAAAGGCAGGATATGACGGAATATGGGTTATCATCGACCGATTGACCAAATCGGCACACTTCTTGCCAATCAAGAGTCGATGGTCAGTTGATGTTCTTGCTGCATTATACCTTAAAGAGATAGTCAGGTTACATGGAGTACCTGTCTCAATCGTGTCTGACAGAGACCCCCGTTTTACTTCTCACTTTTGGAAGGGTTTACAACATTCACTGGGGACGTGACTTAACTTTAGTACAGCTTTTCATCGACAAACGGATGGTAAGACCGAGAGAACTAATCAGGTGGTTGAAGATATGCTCAGAGCTTGTATCATTGATTTTGGTGGAAGCTGGCATGATCACTTGCCATTGGTTGAATTTGCATACAACAACAGCTACCAGGCAAGTATATAAATGGCACCTTTCGAAGCTTTATACGGAAGGAGTTGTCGATCGCCTTTGTGCTGGGACGAAGTTGGCGAAAAACAACTATCAGGTCTAGACATGGTAAGGGATACCACTGAAAAGATTCAGTTGATTAGAGAAAGACTTCAAGTTACTCAGTCTAGACAGAAGGCTTATGCTGATACACGAAGAAGAGATCTCGAATTCCAAGTCGGAGATCACGTTTTTCTCAAGATATCACCTAGACGTGGAATAAGGAGATTTGGTGTTAAGGGCAAGCTTACACCAAGGTTTATCGGACCTTTTGAGATACTAGAAAGAGTTGGCGAGGTTGCTTACCGCGTCGCTTTACCTCCTCAATTGTCCGAAGTTCATAATGTATTCCACACATCAATGTTGAAGAAATATGTGCATGATATGTCACATATCATTAATCATGGAGACATGGTGATTCAAAGGGATCTCACTTATGAACAAAGGCCCATGAAGATCCTCCATCGCGAGGTACGAACATTAAGGAACAAAATTATTCCCATGGTTAAGGTGCAATGGAGTAAATGTTCAGAACACGAAGCCACATGGTAGACCGAGGAGTCTATGAGGAAACGATTCCCAGACTTATTCTAAAAGGTATGTATTCTACACTCTCTACGTTTATATTTGATTGAATTTGGGGACCAAATTCTTTTAAGTGGGGGAGGGTGTAGCAACCCTGGTAAAATAAAAGGAAGATTTCAAGAAAGATTAAGTAAGTAAATGATAAGAACCAAAATGAATAAATAATAAGTCAAATGTAAATAACGCCTCTCAACAAGGTGCGATTTAAATAAGAAACGCCTTCACCTGAGGCGTTAATTCAAAAAGTGACGCCTATACCAAAGGTCGTCAAATTTCAAAACGTCCAAAATGAATAAAAGGAAAGAGAAAGAAACGCCCTCTTCTTGGGCCCAAATTGTAAAAGAAACGGTACAGGTCAAGACGTCAATTAGAATTAACGCCCTAACCTAAGGCGTTAATTTCATTTGTGTTTCGTTCGACCCAGGAGACTATCCAGGGTAAGTTTTAGGATTGCTACGTGTTCGATTGATTATGGTAAGGACTCTATCAAGGAAACTAGAGTTCTAATCAAATTCAAACCCAAAGGGATTCTCGAAACCCTATAAATACCCCTTTCAGTCGAACCAATTAGCTATTTTGGTTAAAGGCGTTCTGTTGCTGTCTCGTGCGTGAAGAACAGGTTTGTTCTTCTTCCTCTACCTTCGGTTATGGATATGGAGAATATTAATGTTCTTCATCTTCTTCTTCTGTAGGTTGCCTGCAGCAAGTAGTAACTCTCTTGTCCAGCTGAAGAACGTGGGTTCTTCATCAACATCATTTTCCCAGAAGACTCTGTTCAGAACAGAGTACCGTTTTCTCTTCACAACCTTCACGTATCATCACCCAGATAATCATCAGGTAGGTTTTCTCAAGAACTGTAGCCCAAACTAGCATAAAATGTATGATAATGTCATCTGTTAATTCATGCATATAGTGTTACTGCATTTTCGAAGTTTTCTGTGAAATTTTGGAAAGAGGCGACCCTCTCTAGGGCGCTAATTCAAGTTCTGACGACTGACAGAAGAGTCCTCAATTCCACATAATTAATAAATACCCATGTTTAAAATTTAATATCTATGAAACCATGAATTTGATGTAAAGCATGATCATATATCTCGAATCCTGATATTTTTCTTGTCCTGACCATGTACTTTGTTTCCTGAAAATTATTATCTTGGAAATTACCACTGTTCATGATAAATCCTGGAAAAGAATGAATTAACGACCTCTAGTGGGTCGTAATTTATGAAAGTGACGCCCCTGGCTAAGGCGCGTTTTTATCAAAAATCCAGAATTTAGAAAATTTTAGCAAAATAGAAATTTAAAATGGACGACTGTTCCTGAAGTCGTCAAATTGAAAATAAACAACCCCGTGTAGGGCGTTAATTTATTAAGTAGTGACTTATGTTAAGTCGCTAATTTTCTGTGTCATTATTTTATACTATTTTCTGTGAACCGAGGGTTTTTATATATATATGTATCGGCACTATATTCCATTCCGTGAGTATAGTCCCATGTTTTCACGATGATTTATCGCATTACCCACTAACTCTCGGTGACATACAAGCTCTCCATTGGACATTCCGTTCCTTTGGACTGGCAAGTTAGTCATTGAGACCTCCGTAAGTCTCCTCGTAGTCTTGGATTCCCTTAAGGCCGACTGAGCAGGTTGTACCATAAAAACCCTTTACACTATTTTGCCATGTCACTCTATAGAAACATGGTATACCGGCCCTCATGATATGCTATGTGGATATCATGAGAATATTCTTAATGGGATGAGGACATCATGCCATTAACCAGCTGTTCTTGTGGACCTCAATTCTATATTAAGTGGGTGACCATCTATATATGGACACTTAATGGTCATGGTACCCAATTAGGGAACTAATTCCACCAAGTTTTTATCGATATTCGTGAGTATATCGTTATTATCGTCCGTATACATCAAGTTCAATTTTTGAACTCTACTCTATCTTGAATTTCCCCCAGCTTTTCCTTGAAAATTTCATGTTGGCTATACATAAAGTGGATGTCAAAATACATGATCAATGCCTGCGCATATAGGGCCCGATCTGGTCCTGGGAGGAGCACCCGAAAGTACTAGTGCCCATGGGAGTTGTAATGATCACGGTATGGCATTGTACCGAAGTGCATGACTAGCTTGATTGGACATTCCACAGTTCTTGTACTTGACTCATACTTGACATGACATGACTTGCGTGACCCGATAAACGGTATTTATATACTTGCTTACTTGAAACGTGATAGCCAAACTTTCAACATGACATGATGAATATACTTGCTTGAACATCTTTACATCTATTTGATACGAATTCTTGAAAGTTCATGAATAGTTCATTTTATACTCCCTATCTTGTCGTTTTACGCAAGCATGAATAACCATAGTGCATTCATGGAAAATGTAATTACTTAAACCCATTGCTAGTTCTTGAGATATAATTTCCTACTGAGCGTTCGCTCACTCAGTGTTTCCCTACTTTTCAGGTAAGTCCGACGGCGAGACTCAATCGGACAGGGAAGGTCAAGAGTGAAAGAGATTAGTGCTTCTCCAAGCGTCAACTCATCTTATCTTTTCTATATTTTCTTGAGTCAATTTTGTACTTTTCTTTTTATTAAGTTTAGCATTTTCAAGGGATTGTAATAGAAATACTTTTGTGAAGGAATAAAAGGATTGGGTTATCTTTACTCTTGCGCATCTCTGATTTGGTGTCGAATACACTAATACTCTGATCGGCATGATCGATATAAACTCGTCACGCGTCTCCGGGTATCTTCCGCGCTCGGGGTGTGACAATTTTTTTTGTATCAGAGCCTAGGGTGTTCAATTCCTAGGAAACCCAAGTCCAAGGATAAGTCTGAACCTCTAACCAGTGATATTGGGTAGAACCCAGGGTTAAAGTCAATATAGAATTAAAGGCCTTTTAACGCAATCACATACTAATATAGCTATTGTAATTGTAGGACAATGGCTGCCGAACGTGCTCAATGGCGCAACATGCAACACACTCTTCAAGGCATGACCCAGGCACTTCAACAAGTGGCACAAGGAGGTGCACATCGTGGAGCAGGAAATCTCCACCAAAGTTTCAAGAACATGAACCCTCCTAAGTTCATGGGATCAACTGATCCAGATGATGCCGAGCGCTGGATCCGAGAGACGGAACTTGTTTTTAGAGTCATGCAATGTTCGGACTAAGAGAAGGTCCTGTTAGCCACATTTCAACTAGAAAGAGACGCCCGATGCTGGTGGGAGTCGATAGAAGCCACGTTAGATCAAGGACAAGTTACTTGGGAGGCGTTTGTTGAACATTTCAACAATAAATATTTCTCAGATCGAGTTCAAGAGAAGAAAGCCGCTGAATTCGCCGCACTTAAGCAACGATCTTTGTCGGTGGCTTAATATGAAGCGCAGTTCTCAAGGCTGTCTCGGTACGCTAAACACTTAGTTAGTACTGAGAAGATGAGAGCTCAAAGATTCCTTAATGTGCTCAGGCCCCAATATATTACACAACTGGCATCGATGGACATACAAGTCTATTCGGAGATGGTTTGACGAGCCCAATTACTAGAAGATGCCACGGAACTATCTGATAGGATCCGTGGGAAAGACAAGAAGGAGAATGTTACTAGCTCCGGCACCTTCAAACCCAATTTCAAGAAGAGGCCAAGTAATGGAGGTACTCCCTCCCAGGAGCAAAAGTTCAAGAAGATCAAACCTTTCTCCATCACCACTACACCTTCTAAGGTGGTATGTAAGCACTGTGATAAGGCCGGGCACAAGGCCGAAGAATGTTGGAGGAAACTTGGAGCGTGTCTCCGTTGTGGGAGCCGTGATCATCGGATTCCCGACTGTCCCCTACTCAATGATCAAGCCGGTGACGGAAAGCGCCCGGTGACAAAGAATGCTCGTCTCCAAGCTATTAAGGAGGCGGAACAAGACGAAGGCGGACTAGTAGAAGGTACACTGAAAGTTTGTTCCAAGTATGCACATGTCTTATTTGATACGGGTGCATCACATTCTTTTATTTCCAAGAAGTTTGCTGACCCACTACCTATGGAACCGGAATGGATGAAAATATTTTTATCTACTCCTCTCGGAAACGAAACCGATATTACTCACCATTATCAAAACTGTGAAGTCTTGGTAAAAGGAAGAAATCTCCCTATCAACCTCATATGTTTAGACCTAAAGGAATATGATGTCATATTGGGAGCAGACTGGTTATCTAGGTATCAGGCAACTATGGATTGCCGTAACAGCAAAGTTACTTTCAAGGACTTTCCAGAACTAGTCTATTCTAGCCCTAAGAGTCGGAGCAAGTCACCTCTTATTTCGGCTCTCCGAGCTAGAATGTTAATAAGGAAAGGATGTGTATCTTTCCTTGCTTTTGTCACCATTAAGAAGACTAAGGAGACTAAGCTAGAAGACATCCCGGTTGTGCAATAATTTTCGGACGTGTTTCCGGAGGATTTACCTGGATTACCTCCACAAAGAGAAGTGGCCTTCACCATCGACTTGGTCCCTGGTGCTGGACCAGTTTCTAAGGCACCATATAGGATGTCCCCTACCGAACTCAAGGAGCTGAAGGAGCAATTGATGGAACTTCTCAAGAAGGGATTTATTAGACCAAGCACTTCCCCGTGGGGAGCACCTGTGCTATTTGTAAAGAAGAAAGATGGATCCATGAGGTTATGCATCGACTATCGACAGTTGAATCATCTCACTATCAAGAACAAGTATCCACTGCTGAGAATCGATGAGTTATTTGATCAAATATCTGGATCCATGTATTTTTCGAAGATTGATCTCAGGTCAGGATATCACCAACTAAGGATCAAAGATGAGGACATTTATAAGACCGCGTTCAGAAGCAGGTATGGGCACTATGAATTTGTTGTTATGCCTTTTGGACTAACAAATGCCCCTGCTGCCTTTATGCAGTTGATGAATAGTATATTCAGGCCTCATCTAGATCAATTCATAGTGGTTTTCATTGATGATATACTGATCTATTCAAAGACCAAGGAAGAGCACGAGGAGCATTTGAGAATAGCATTACAAATATTGAGGATGAATCAGTTATATGCAAAGCTCAGCAAATGTAAATTTTGGTTAGGAGAAGTAGCTTTCTTGGGGCATGTTATATCAAAAGACGGTTTATCCGTAGATCCATCAAAGGTTGAAGCTGTAAGGAATTGGGAAAGACCGACCAATGCTAGCGAGATCCGTAGTTTCTTGGGTCTTGCGGGCTACTATCGGCGATTCATCAAGGATTTCTCCAAGATAGCCGTACCACTCACTAGGCTAACTCGCAAGGAGATACGTTATGAATGAGTGAGGAATGTGAAAGAAGCTTCCAAGCTCTCAAAGATCATCTAACTACTGCCCCGGTTTTAGCTTTACCAATTGAAGGCGAGAGATTCGAAATATACACCGATGCATCTGGCACTGGCCTCGGATGTGTTTTAATGCAACAAGGGAAGGTTATAGCCTACTCTTCTCACCAATTGAAGAAGCACGAGGAGAACTACCCAGTTCATGATTTAGAATTGGCTGCGGTAGTATTTGCACTGAAAATATGGAGACATTATCTGTACGGAGTGTAGTTTATTGTATACTCTGACCATAAAAGTCTTAAGTATCTCTTCTCTCAGAAGGAATTGATTATGAGGCAAAGACGTTGGCTAGAATATATTAAGGACTTCGACTTCACTATACAATATCATCCTGGAAAGGGTAATCCTGTAGCCGATGCCCTCAGTCGAAAGCCGAGAGCACTATTAGCCAATTGTATGATTCAGGAGTGGAAGTTGCTAGAACAATTCTCTAAACTTAATATAAGCATGGACAAGGACAGTAGGTATGTCACCTTATCCCATATGAGCATACAGCCAGACTTGCTATCCGAAATACAAGGACTTCAAGGTAGCGACCCCGTACTAGTGGAAATCAAGGGCAAAATGGAAGAACAACCAGATTTCAAATTAGCACCAGATGGAAGATTGATATTCAGAAATAAAACATTTGTGCCTAGAGCTAAAGAAGAAAATATTAGATGATCCTCACAGATCAAGGTACACAATTCATCCAAGATCAACTAAGATGTACCAAGATTTGAAAAGGACCTTTTGGTGGCCCAATATGAAAAGAGAAATATCAGATTTTGTGTTTCGCTGTCTCACATGTCAACAAGTCAAGGCAGAACACCAAAAGCCTGCCGGTAAGCTACATCCTCTAGATATTCCCAAGTGGAAGTGGGAGGATATCGGTATGGACTTCATTATGGGTCTGTCCAAATCAAAGGGAGGATATGACGGAATATGGGTTATCATCGACCGATTGACCAAATCGGCACACTTCTTGCCAATCAAGAGTCGATGGTCAGTTGATGTTCTTGCTGCATTATACCTTAAAGAGATAGTCAGGTTACATGGAGTACCTGTCTCAATCGTGTCTGATAGAGACCCCCGTTTTACTTCTCACTTTTGGAAGGGTTTACAACATTCACTAGGGACGAGACTTAACTTTAGTACAGCTGTTCATCCGCAAACGGATGGTCAGACCGAGAGAACTAATCAGGTGGTTGAAGATATGCTCAGAGCTTGCATCATTGATTTTGGTGGAAGCTGGCATAATCACTTGCCGTTGGTTGAATTTGCATACAACAACAGCTACCAGGCAAGTATACAAATGGCACCTTTCAAAGCTTTATACGGATGGTGTTGCCGATCGCCTTTGTGCTGGGACGAAGTTGGCGAAAAATAACTATTAGGTCAAGACATGGTAAGAGATACCACTGAAAAGATTCAGTTGATTAGAGAAAGACTTCAAGTTGCTCAGTCTAGATAGAAGGCTTATGTTGATACACGAAGAAGAGATCTCAAATTCCAAGTCGGAGATCACATTTTTCTCAAGATATCTCCTGGACGTGGAATAAGGAGATTTGGTGTTAAGGGCAAGCTTACACCAAGGTTTATCGGACCTTTTGAGATACTAGAAAGAGTTGGGGAGGTTGCTTACCGCGTCGCTTTACCTCCTCAATTGTCTGAAGTTCATAATGTATTCCACATATCAATGTTGAAGAAATATGTGCATGATCCGTCACATATCATTGATCATGAAGACATGGTGATTCAAAGGGATCTCACTTATGAACAAAGGCCCATGAAGATCTTCGATCGCGAGGTACGAACATTAAGGAACAAAATTATTCCCATGGTTAAGGTGCAATGGAGTAAATGTTCAGAACACGAAGCCACATGGGAGACCGAGGAGTCTGTGAGGAAACGATTCCCAGACTTATTCTAAAAGGTATGTATTCTACACTCTCTACGTTTATATTTGATTGAATTTGGGGACCAAATTCTTTTAAGTGGGGGAGGGTGTAGCAACCTTGGTAAAATAAAAGAAAGATTTCAAGAAAGATTAAGTAAGTAAATGATAAGAACCAAAATGAATAAATAATAAGTCAAATGTAAATAACGCCTCTCAACAAGGCGCGATTTAAATAAGAAACGCCTTCACCTGAGGCGTTAATTCAAAAAGTGACGCCTATACCAAAGGTCGTCAAATTTTAAAACGTCCAAAACGAATAAAAGGAAAGAGAAAGAAACGCCCTCTTCTTGGGTGCGAATTGTAAAAGAAACGGTACAGGTCAAGACGTCAATTAGAATTAACGCCCTAACCTAAGGCGTTAATTTCATTTGTGTTTCGTTCGACCCAGGAGACTATCCAGGGTAAGTTTTAGGATTGCTACGTGTTCGATTGATTATGGTAAGGACTCTATCAAGGAAACAAGAGTTCTAATCAAATTCTAACCCTAAGGGATTCCTGAAACCCTATAAATACCCTTTTAAGTCGAACCAATTAGCTATTTTGGTCAAAGGCATTCTGTTGCTGTCTCGTGCGTGAAGAACATGTTTGTTCTTCTTCCTCTACCTTCGATTATGGATATAGAGAATATTAATGTTCTTCATCTTCTTCTTCTGTAGGTTACCTGCAGCAAGTAGTAACTCTCCTGTCCAGCTGAAGAACGTGGGTTCTTCATCAACATCGTTTTCCCAGAAGACTTTATTCAGAACAGAGTACCATTTTCTCTTCACAACCTTCACGTATCATCACCCAGATCATCATTAGGTAGGTTTTCTCAAGAACTGTAGCCCAAACTAGCATAAAATGTATGATAATATCATCTATTAATTCATGCATATAGTGTTACTGCGTTTTTAAAGTTTTCTGTGAAATTTTGGAAAGAGGCGAGCCTCTCTAGGGCGCTAATTCAAGTTCTGACGACTGACAGAAGAGTCGTCAATTCCACATAATTAATAAATAAAAATGTTTAAAATTTAATATCTATGAAACCATGAATTTGATGTAAAGCATGATCATATATCTCGAATCCTGATATTTTTCTTGTCCTAACCATGTACTTTGTTTCCTGAAAATTATTATCTTGGAAATTACCATTGTTCATGATAAATCCTGGAAAAGAATGAATTAACGACCTCCAGTGGGTCGTCTTTTATGAAAGTGACGCCCCTGGCTAAGGCGCGTTTTTATCAAAAATCCAGAATTTAGAAAATTTCAGCAAAATAGAAATTTAAAATGGACGACTGTTCCTGAAGTCGTCAAATTGAAAATAAACGACCCCGTGTAGGGCGTTAATTTATTAAGTAGTGACTTATGTTAAGTCGCTAATTTTCTGTGTCATTATTTTATACTATTTTCTGTGAACCGAGGGTTTATATATATATATATATATATATATATATATATATATATATCGGCACTATATTCCATTCCGTGAGTATAGTCCCATGTTTCCACGATGATTTATCGCATTACCCACTAACTCTCGGTGACATACAAGCTCTCCATTGGACATTCCGTTCCTTTGGACTGGCAAGTTAGTCATTGGGACCTCCGTAAGTCTCCTCGTAGCCTTGGATTCCCTTAAGGCCGACTGAGCAGGTTGTACCATAAAAACCCTTTACACTATTTTACCATGTCACTCTATAGAAACATGGTATACCGGCCCTCATGATATGCCATGTGGATATCATGAGAATATTCTTAATGGGATGAGGACATCATGTCATTAACCTGCTGTTCTTGTGGACCTCAATTCTATATTAAGTGGGTGACCATCTATATATGGACACTTAATGGTCATGGTACCCAATTAGGGAACCAATTCCACCATGTTTTTATCGATATTCGTGAGTATATCGTTATTATCGTCCTTATACATCAAGTTCAATTTTTGAACTCTACTCTATCTTGAATTTCACCAAGCTTTTCCTTGAAAATTACATGTTGGCTATACATAAAGTGGATGTCAAAATACATGATCAATGCCTGCGTATATAGGGCCCGATCTGGTCTTGGGAGGAGCACCCGAAAGTACTAGTGCCCATGGGAGTTGTAATGATCACGGTATGGCATTGTACCGAAGTGCATGACTAGCTTCATTGGACATTCCACAATTCTTGTACTTGACTCGTACTTGACATGACATGACTTGCGTGACCCGATAAAGGGTACTTATATACTTGCTTACTTGAAACGTGATAGCCAAACTTTCAACATGACATGATGAATATACTTGCTTGAACATCTTGACATCTATTTGATACAAATTCTTGAAAGTTCATGAATAGTTCTTTTTATACTCCCTATCTTGTCGTTTTACGCAAGCATGAATAACCATAGTGCATTCATGGAAAATGTAATTACTTAAACCCATTGCTAGTTCTTGAGATATAATTTCCTACTGAGCGTTCGCTCACTCAGTGTTTCCCTACTTTTCAGGTAAGTCAGACGACGAGACTGAATCGGACAGGGAAGGTCAAGAGTGAAAGAGATTAGAGCTTCTCCAAGCGTCAACTCGTCTTATCTTTTCTATATTTTCTTGAGTCAATTTTGTACTTTTCTTTTTATTAAGTTTAGCATTTTCAAGGGATTGTAATAGAAATACTTTTGTGAAGGAATAAAAGGATTGGGTTATCTTTACTCTTGCGCATCTCTGATTTGGTGTCGAATACACTAATACTCTGATTGACATGATCGATATAAACTTGTCACGCGTCTCCGGGTATCTTCCGCGCTCGGGGCGTGACACCAGTGCCAAAGGTAATAGGGAACACCTGGCACACAGGACACCAACGATAACAGCACCAGACCACAAGCACAATGAAGTCAGTCCTCACTCAGATATTAAATCTGATCGAGTCACATGCTAACTGTACCAGGAGAGAAGAGTATAGCAAAGTTAACCGACAAGACTTGGTCCACACAGTGCCAAGACAGATGGAGAAAATCATAGAGAAATAGTGCTAAAACAACAACAATAGCAGCACTTGCAGGATTCTGGATCCGTACAAGACACAGAACCACGGAACACAACTGCAAGCTGAGTCACATCAAGGTATTACAACAGCTGAATACATGACCACCAGGGACTAGTCATGCATCGAGCAGCTCACCAAGAATTGACCCACGACAACGAAAATGACAATCTTGGAAAATGCATCTCAAGGACCACGATCACGTCCCGAGAGTACAACACCCAAGGAAGGATTGCAAAGCAGAGGGTACTCAACCAGCAAAAATGCAGACTGATTCCCCAATACTCACAAATGCCAGTGCCAACACAGCACGCACAAGATGGCACGTCGAAAATGAAGCGACAAAGAATCGTAAAACCTAAGCCAGCAAAAGACTGTACTGGACTTTCAGGACTCTGGATACTGTATATCTCGGATTCTCATGTACTTCACACAACAATGCTCTGATACCACCTGTGACGACCCGGATCTCGGATACCAGACATACCCGATAGGACTACCGAGTAAACCCGATACCGCTTAGAACCCGTAAAGTCTCCCAAGAGCTATAAAGCTCCGAAGGGAAAAAGGATTCTCATGTAGTACATTGAAGCCATAGAGATATAACAGTAAGCAATTAAATTTCATTAGATCAGTTTGCTAAAGTAGCAGAAATAAAGTTACTTTTTATATAACAATTTAAATTTAACAATTATACCAGAGTCCAGTCCAAGAAATTAAAGGCAAGTACAGTCTAACAGAAAGAAGACGTACCCTAAGGTCGGGGGAAGCCCGACGTAGGTACCGCTGGCAGCTACGGACACGTCACACCAGGAACCGCGGAAGTAGAACGATGCCACCCACCTGAAAAGCCGGGGTGAGCCTCGTGTCACTGGCCCAATAGGGGTCATGTGGATCCCAACTAAAAAACAACGCAGTAACACGGAACAACTAAAATAGCAGGCGTAGTAAAGTTGGAAAACTACGGCTAGAAAGCTGTAAAAGAAAATAGGAACGGAAGGAGTAGGAACAACTAAAAGAAAAGGGAAAAGTCGTACCGAACAAGCGCAGCTGCCAAACTAACCTCGGCCCCCGGAACTACTCCGGGCAGCAACAGGAAGGCAAACCCTGATCTGACAAAGTCAAAAGTTGCCGTTCTGTCGGGCCCACAAAGATAGGCAAAAAGCCTAGAGAAGACCTAGACAAACACAAACGCCCTAAAGCATGCGCGACTCGATTATCGTGCACAGTCTTCTAGACACAACCTCACACACACACGACTAGAACATCGTACACATGACACAACACTGACCTCGGGCAAGATCACGAGAGGGCTAACCCGGAAAGGTCACGACACACGAGAAACGCGAGAGCCACGTGTCACGTGACGGAAGCACCTCCTCACTAGAAGAATAGCCAGCTGTGTCCACTCACGTCTTATGCTGCGCCTCAAGTGTCCCGTCTACTATACCACCCGAAACACGATAGAGACTAAGACACGCTCAGAACCAGAACAGGACTATAGTAACGATTGACTAGATAGGGTAACGCCCGTCGGCGTCAGTCCAAGCCCCTGACCACGTGTGCACACACAAGCTCAATGCCTTGAGCCAGGCCTCTAGCTAGTTTTCTCCCCTAGCAGGACACTACTACCAGGCAAGGGAGCCCACGAAAACTAGCCTACAAACCGTACCTCAGGAACTGCCGTACCATCACTCTCAAGTGGGCCAACATTGGAACGTGTCGACAGGCTACGACTAGTGGAGACTCACTAGACACAGAACTCTGAAACAAAAGTGTTGTAGTATAGACATGCAAGGAAGCACTATCGCACGTGCTACGAAGCACCATGGCAGCAAGACAACTGCAGACAGACTCAGGACAAGGCAATGAGACCTGCAAACACAATGATCCTTGAGTGTCACGACTCGGAGTTAAGATCATCGTACAAAGCGGAATAAGCCACCAATCGGTTTAATCCAGAGCCAGAGAAAATGACATGACCGCGTGAAATGACACACGGAGACCTGAGGGATCAACAGGACCCTCAATACACCTGGACATGCAAACCGAGGTAAGACGATACCTCGAGACATCCAGAACCATGTCTCGAACTGGACAAAACTGCCGAGACACACACACCTATGGGCACGCTAATCGAAGTAACACGGCCCTTCCCGACGCTCCAGAAACATGGACACGGAACCCATTGGGTGTCTGGGACACTCACGAGGCCATAGGTCGGTCATTGGGTCTCAATCGGACCGACCAGGACTCGAAACGGACAAAAACACTGCATTTCGGTCAACTTGACCCTTGGGGTCGATTGACCTAACAGGGTCGATCGACTGGCCCTAGGCGGTCGGTCGACCGGACCGACAGGTCCACCAGCCCGCTGGTGCGAACGCCGGCCAGTTGACCGGCCAGCCCGTGGCGGTCGACCGGTCACGGTGGGAAATCGGCCGGACCCAGCGCTAAAACCCAAATCCACGTCCCGTTCGATCCCGATCGTAGGGGAAACGTCCATAACATCGCAGAACGACGATATACAACATTTAGACTCCAACGGGAGTCGAATCGACCAAGAAACGGCGAGAAATGGGCGATTTCTTGAAATCGACCCAAATGGAGTCACCAGACTTCCAGGGCTCCTAACGGTCCCGAGAGACCACCAATCGTGACGAAATTAGTGACTATGGAACGCAGACGTTCCAGGGAGTCCATTGACACTAACTAATCTAAAAATCGTCACCATTTTTCGGCGAACCCTACGAACTCCCAAAACCACAGTTTTACCTAAACAAGCCCAAACTCGCTCGTTCTAGTACCGAACAACATGAAATTACAAGGAAAACGTGCAGGAAGAGTAGGTGATCCGTCTCTCTACCTCCACCAAAGAAATCGTGCGCCGAAGCGACTAAACCACGCCGAAAACGTCAAAACAAGAATCGCGCCGATCTTGGAATCTACCGAGGGATCGCGCCTCGCCACACTCAAACCGCCGCACTATCCCGCACCCCGATCACTCCATCGAGTCCCCGCCTCGGCCAGCTCTCCACGGTCGCGCACCCCGCCTCGAACGGCCTAGAGACGAGAGAGAACGAGAGAGAGAAAGAGATCAGAGAAATGAGGGAGGAGAGATGGGGTTGAGGGTTAAATAGAAAAGAAATTAGAAAATTTTCCTAATTTCTGAAAATTCGATAATTGGCATGAAAATGGACTAATTCAGAAAAATACGAAAAAATAGTCGAAATGATCGTGTCGAAGAGTACATCGCAACTGCGGTATCCACGAGTCAAGAAACTGAGAACTAAACTCACCACAGGGTTCCGTAACTAGTACGAGAGAAAAACCCACGTGGATCGTAAAACTCAACTCAGGACCCACAAAAACAATCCGAAACTCTCTGAAAAGGAACCGAAAGATCTAATTAGAATCTAATAAAGATCCAGGGCATTATAGTAGCTGTGAACAGTGCTTTGTGCAGGAGTTCTTCATCTATTTTCAAGGTGATTCAAGCTCATATCCAAGCTAGCAACCTCCAAGGTAGTGTAGCAGCAAGCAAGGCCCTCTAGGGGATCCAAGGAAGCTCATTTCACAAGGAAGAAGAAGCCATTGCTGCTGAATCAAGAGGAGAGCTTTGCGAAGAAGAAGAAGAAGCCTCTGTTTGTGATCTACATCGTGTGAAGACAAGAAGAAAAAGAGGCAGCCCTTGCTGAAGCATCAGATTCTCCTCCTTCATTTCAGACAAGATCTTCTCAATTTTAGCATATCTCCATATCTTGTTTGAACATTTTCATCTTGTTCTCTTTTCATTTTTTTCAAGCTATTGAAACTGAGAATCATCCCTACCGCGGTTAGTAGGAAGGCAGTTGGAAGGTGATCCAATCTGCGGTGTTGTCATCCCTACCAGTGGTTAGTAGGAAGGCAATCAGAAGTTCTCCAATTTACGATTTGGTGCGCTGCACTAGTGAAGCCTCACCGGGTTTGGTGAAGGGTGGACGTAGGATTGGGGATTTAGTCCGAACCACCATAAAATCTCTTGTGTTGTGGTTTGCTTGTGCGATTACTTTATGCTAGATGCATGCTTAGGTTCAATCGTTATTTTACTTGTTCATCCTGCTAAGCCAATCATTGTATCCTTCGTTAAGCTAGTTGTATTCTGCTGCTAATCTCTTTATCTAGCTTTAAAGATGGGTGTTCTACGAAAAGAGGGGCAGATCTATTCACCCCTCCCCTCTAGATCTGCCATCCACTACTCAATAAGTGGTATCAGAGCCTAATCTCTCATTATGGGGTCCAATGACCTTGAGAAAAATGGTGGATTATCGTCTCAGGGTTTGCTACCTGAAGGACATTCTGTGAATAGGCCTCCTTATTTCACTGGAACTAATTATCCTTATTCGAAATAATGCATGCAGGTGTTCATTCGTGCCCAAGATTACGAACTCTGGCGAGTGATCTGCAAAGGTCCGTATGAGCTTATGGATGATGACGACTTGTGGACCAAAGAATAAATAAGAAAATCCACTGTTAATTGGAGTGCTAGACATTTCATGCAATGCTCACTCCATCCAGTAGAATTCTCAAGAGTAGCTACTTGCGCAACTGCAAAAGAAATGTGGGACAGGTTAGAAGTGATTTATGAAGGAACCTCTCAGGTACGAGAAACAAAAGCCAACATTTTAGTTTCTGAATATGAAATGTTTAGGATGAGGCATGATGAGTCAATTCAAGACATTTATGCCCGCTTAACCGTGCTTACTAATAGTCTAACTGATCTGGGAAAGAAATATTCAGAGCAGAAAATTGTAAGGAAGATTCTCAGATCACTGACCCCAGCATGGCACACAAAGGCTACCGTGGTTGAAGTATCCAGAGATCTCGTAACTACTTAGGTAGATGAACTCATCGGGTCATTGATGACCTATGAGATCAATCTAAAGAACAAAGAGGCTGAGGTACCTAAGAAAAAGTCCCTAGCTCTTAAAGTAGGAACCAGCGGTCAAAGCACTTCTGATGAAGGTGAGGCTTCTGCAAGTAAGCGAGATGAGGATGACGTAGCCATGCTCACACGTAAGTTCAAAAAATTTCTGAGAAAGGAAGGTAAGAGCTTCATAAGAGGAAGGTCACGGGTAAGGAAAGGTTTGATGTGACACGACCCCTCGGACTTAAAATTGCAAGCAATCGAACCGAACGGCGGACCCACTCAAGCGGATTCACCCGCGTCGCGCACACCCGGGTCCGTAGGTGGACCGGCGATCATGGTGAGGGTCCGAGGATGGACCTCGCCTTTCCGGGGATTTGACTAGCTTGGGATGAACCCCTAAGGGCCTAGGATGCCCAATTCCATGGGCGGCCAGCACGCCAAGGGCGTGGGATGTAGTGGCTCTCTCACAACTCACCCCGCGGTGGACATTCGATTTGATTGATTTTGGATCGGGCACTCCCTCGCCACCGACGGAACTAAGAAGTAATACTAGTTAAGCAAGAAGTGCTAACCAAGAGGAGCGCAACCAGGAGCTCACCTGATCGGCGTGAAGACGCCGATCCTAGCCGGAGACGAGGGCGAGCGGGGAAGCGTGCGTTACCCGCACGCCGCGCCGCTGAAGCTTCGGCCGATGACCTGCTAATACATGCACTACTCCTCACGCAGGAGGGGGAACTTGGGGTGGGGAGAGTAGGGTACAAGCAAACACTACCTCCACGCAGGGAGGCGCGCTAAGCCGTCCAGGCGGGGAGGGGAGATTAGCGTGGATCGCGCCGATGTAGCACCTTGCCGATTCTATCCCGGTCTGGAATAGCAGAATAGGGGGTCGGAGTGGTCACCGCCGTGCACTTCTCCGAACTCAGAATTCGACGAGACTGGGGTCAAAACGTCACTGATAGACCCAGGTACGTCTGTGAATTTTTTTTGGCGCTTTCGAAGTCGACACCGGCCGGGATGGGCTCTGGAACAGGGTCCCTGTGATCAGACTCGGACTGTTCCCTGGGTGTAACAGCAGATGGATGAAGTCTCCACGGCAGCTCCCGAAGTCCAAACGTGGCAGGACTAAGTCGAGGACGACCGTGGACGAGTCTTCTCCGAGCAACAACTAAGATGGGCACCAGACGACTTCGGGGTGGCAAGGAGAGGTCCATTGAGTGAGGGGGGGTCAGGACAAGACTATGATGGCCTGTTCTGCGTACCTGGGAGAGAAAAATTGGAAACTCTTCTTCCTGATGCCGAACGGGGTGCCGCTTGTTGGTGATGGTAGATGCCTTGTAGTATCAGCTCTCGGCCAAGTAGCGCCTTCAGAAGTTGTGGGGTGTGGCCGTGGTAGCTTCTGCACTGCAGCTCTGGTCCAGGTTCTGATCCCGGTTGCACAGTCAGACGAATGGGCACAACGATCTGTAGGGAAGTCAGAATGAGACGATTCCACCTCGCTTGCGAAGAAGACTGGAAGACCTTTCCGGAGATGTATGGTGCACCTCCAGATGATGTAGGACAGCACCGGGGCAATCTCTGCAAGTAGAGCTTCTTCTGCTGCCTGCGAACTGGATAGAGTAGGTTGGTGAATGAAGTTGATAGTGGTGGGAGGGGTGAAGGGGCTGCAATGGGGAGAGGGCTAATGGCTGTGGGGCTTGGATGGTGGTGGATAGGGGTGGTGGAAAGGCTGGAGAAGAGGGCTGGGTCGCAGCTAGCAGGTGGAGGGGGAGGGGGTTGCGGCCAAGGGTGGAGGGTGAGAGAGAGAGAGGGGGGCGCAAGTGGCTTGGAGAGAGAGGGAAATTTGAACGGAGTTTAATGTGGGGTTGGTTAATGTGGCCTTGGGAAGGGGAGGAGTTGCCTTGGGGAGGGGAAAGGTTACTTGGCAGAGGGGATTCTCTCTTGGGAAAATGAAGGGTTGTATGGGGAAGGGGAGAGGTTGCTTGGGAGGAGGGAGAGGTGCCTAGGAGAAGGGGCTTCCACCTAGGGGTTGGAGGGGGATTAAATGGGAGGTATGGGGAAGGGGGAGGGGTCTTAATTAGAGGTGAATATGGAGGAGAGAGAGTGAATTTCGAAATTTGGAGAGAGAGGGGAGGAGAGAGAGAGGGGTTCGCCCCCTTTAGAGAGAGAGAGAGAGAGAGAGAGAGAGAGAGAGATGCACAAATGCTTTGGCAAACTTTTATCAATACTTTATTACCTTACAAATGAGGGATTGGGGCCCTATTTATAGGAATCCCACAATTTAACTTAGGTCCCTAACTTTTGGACTTCTAACACTAAACCAAGGGGAAGGGGGTGCCCCTGGGCCTAGCCCATATAATTGGGCCCAATAACACACATAATGACTTAAGACTTAGGTAAATAGCTACCTAACCTAGGTATTGGACTCAAATAAAAGGAAAAGTACATGATAATAAAATAGAAATTACATCATATGACTCGAAATAAAGTGGTGAACAAGATGTAGCATAGGTGGCGAGCATCGGGATCCTCGATCATATGAAAGTGTTGGTGATGTCCTCATCATACCCCCGGGGTACGGAAAACTCGACTCCGTCAAGTATGGGCCCACCGGGGAAGTGGTCCTCTCAAACATCTCAGAGTGAACCTCAACCTCCAAACTCAACCCTACGTCCGCGACCAGGCTACGGTCCTTCATCCTCTCGAGGTGGCTCAGGCGCACCCTCTTGCTGGCGATGGAACCCTGCTTGCCTAGTATTGCCTCTGTGTGCACACGTCGGACTCTCAGGCTGATTTTTGGTGGCTCTCCGAGGGTGTCCCTCTCAAAGGAAGATAAAGGGTCGAGGCACTCACTAGGATCCACCGCGGTGCCCATATAGGGTGCCGGATCCGCCACGTGGAAAATGGGGTGAATCCCAAAACCCATTAGGAAGTTCAACCCGATAGCCGGGTTGCCAAAGTCACTCGGAACTTGGGAAGGTCCAAGTCCTCGTGCCCTGGAATTGGAGGTGACCCTAGGGTAGAGCCACTCCAATGTCATCATCACCAGATTGCCTACTTGGAATTCCAAGTGGCGCTCGCGAGCTCTTGTCCGCTCTTTGTGAACCTCACCGCTCGTCAAGAATTGCTTGCGTGTATACTCATGCCATGCATCATGATGCGGTGAGTGGGTGTGAAAGAGGATAGCATGCAAAGGTGGGCCGGGGAAACCATACATAGACCTATCATGCATAGATGTGATGAAGACTTTCATGGACTCAGGAGGGCCGGGGCAACCATAGGTGGACCTATCGTGCATGGTTGTGATAGTTACTGGGGGACCCGGACATCCATGTATGCTCCTTTCATGCTTAAGAGCTATGATGAATGTGGGAGGACCAACACATCCAAATGTGAGCCAGTCACGTATGGGGCCTACAGTGTGTGTGACATGTATGAGATGACTGGGCTTACTAGCCCTACCAAATGATGCAAAATGTAGTGGCACATGCATTCCCATCCACATGGCTCCTTCTATGTGTATGGCTTGGTGTGAGGTTTTCCACTCATAGGGGTCAAAGGGGTCTAGGAAAATGGTGTGGGCTTGGTCCAGTAGGGTTGGTTGGGGTAGGAAAAGGTTAGTGGTGAGTAAGGTGGTGAGTAAGGTGGGTGGGTATAGGAAGGGATCGAAGGGGTCATGGTAAGGGTCACCTAAGGAGAGGAACTCTAGGTCCCTTTGGTCCTCACAACCCCTTAATGGCGGATTCTCCTCCTCTAGTAAAATGACTGGGCTAAAGTTTTTGGTGGGATGGTCGGCCATGAATGGAGGGCTGGATGTTCTACCCGAGATAAGCAACTCAAGTTTGTGGATAGCATCGGGCTCATCGGGTGTAGGGCGGAGTAAAAGAAGGTCGCTAGTGTAGCAACCCACAGTGTAAATTGAAGAGATGGACCCAACACATAGGTGTAGGAGGTTAAGGCTCCTAGATCGGTCAGTCACTGCAATCAATATGCCAGTCAACTCCACTTGCCATGCTAGGCCGTGAAGGAGGTCTCCTAAAGTTTCTACTTGGTAGGAGGATTGGATGGTAGAGTGATAGGAGGAGAAGGGAACTATGGGAAAGTTTTTTTCCATGGGGGAGAAAACATGGGTTGTGATCTCTCTAATTGGGCTCTACTTTAGCCAACTAACAAGGGGTTCTCCTAAGATGATCTCGGTCCCAACTAGAGACGGTGGTGTAAGGTGACGGCCACCATGTGAGGTTTCTTCTTCTTCTTGGACATGGGTGGTCTCCATGGGGGGGATGGGGTCCGGAGTGTTCACTACTATGGGGTCGGGTATGGGTTCCTCTACCAAGGAGGTGAGTGGGTCCTTTGAGGGCAGGATGATAAAGGTTGGTGTATGGTGTACCCAGGGTGGTGAGTGAGGCCGGACTTGGGTTGGGGTTGGGAGTGGAAGTAGTGGAGGGCTAGGTTTGGGTAGGATAGGAGTTGGAAGCGGAAGGTGGATTGGGTGAGTAACTTCGGGTTGGGGAATGGTGGTTGTCACGGGCCTAGGTGGAGGGGTGGACATGGGGTCCATGTGGGTTTGAATGGTGAGGGTGGAGTGAGCCATGATGCTTCTTCCACATGGGATGGGAACTTCTTGGCCTAACCCATGACATTGTGACTCGTATTCTTCTTCCCATTCTGGGGAGGCCTCATGTTCCTCGATTACAATCTTATCCTTTTGGGGTGTGGGGGTTTTACTCTCCAAGGGAATGGGAAGGTCTTTTGGGGATGGGGTGATGAAAGTTGGGGCATGGTTCTCAAGGTAGGAGTGGGAAGGTCGGGGAGTGAAGATCTTCCTAATCTCAATCCTTATCTCTTCCAATGAATCTAAGGGTCCTTTGGGTGGTGGAGTTTGGGTCCTAAGGGAGGTCTTGGGTTGACTGGGAGGGAAAGGGAGAGTGGGAGTGCTCCTCGGGTTATGGTTCTCAGGGTAGGAGTGGGAAGGTCGGGGAGCGTAGATCTTCCTAAGCTCGATCTTCATCTCTTCCCATGATCCTATGGGTTCTTGCCTCCAAATCCTTCTTAAGCCCACTACGCGATCCCACTCCTTCTTGGCTTGTCCCCGAAGCCGCCCTGTGGCCCTGCGGACTCTAGCGTGTCCATAGACCCTAGTCATATCAAAGTGTTTATCCATGGTAGTCTCCAACTTTAGGTAGGCATTAGGACTGGATCCGTCAAAACTAAGGTCCCCTTCTAGGATGATGTCCATGAGGAGGGGGTCAATCAGACTCTTGTGGGAGGTCGTGTTGATGGGACTTAACCAATGTGGAGTGTACATGATGATGCACTGGGTGGCCCAATACTGACTCTAAATGCGAGTGCGCCCTAGGATCAACTTGTAGAGAGACAAGTTGTGAACTTGCTCTGATACCATTTGATGTGAAACGACCCCTCGGACTTAAATTTGTAAGCAATCGAACCGAACGGCGGACCCACTCAAGCGGATTCACTCGCGTCGCGCACACCCGTGTCCGTAGGTGGATCGGCGATCGTGGTGAGGGTCCGAGGATGGACCTCACCTTTCCGGGGATTTGACTAGCTTGGGATGAACCCCTAAGGGCCTAGGATGCACAATTCTGTGGGCGGCCAGCACGCCAAGGGCGTGGGATGTAGTGGCTCTCTCACAACTCACCCCGCGGTGGACATTCGATTTGATTGATTTTGGATCGGGCACTCCCTCGCCACCGATGGAACTAAGAAGCAATACTAGTTAAGCAAGAAGTGCTAACCAAGAGGAGCGCAACCAGGAGCTCACCTGATCGGCGTGAAGACGCCGATCCCAGCCGGAGACGAGGGCGAGCGGGGAAGCGTGGGTTACCCGCACGCCGCGCCGATGAAGCTTCGGTCGATGACCTGCTAATACATGCACTACTCCTCACGCAGGAGGGGGAACTTGGGGTGGGGAGAGTAGGGTACAAGCAAACACTACCTCCACGCAGGGAGGGGCGCTAAGCCGGCCAGGCGGGGAGGGGAGATTAGCGTGGATCGCACCGATGTAGCACCTTGCCGATTCTGTCCCGGTCTGGAACAGTAGAACAGGGGTCGGAGTGGTCGCCGCCGTGCACTTCTCCGAACTCAGAATTCGACGAGACTGGAGCCAAAACGTCACTGATAGACCCAGGTACATCTGTGAATTTTTTTTGGCCCTTCCGAAGTCGACACCGGCGGGGATGGGCTCTTGAACAGGGTCCCTGCGATCAGACTCGGACTACTCCCTGGGTGTAGCAGCAGATGGATGAAGTCTCCACGGCAGCTCCCAAAGTCCAAACGTGGCAGGACCAAGTCGAGGACGACCGTGGACGAGTCTTCTCCGAGCAGCAACTAAGATGGGCACCAGACGACGTCGGGGTGGCAAGGAGAGGTCCATTGAGTGAGGGGGGGTCAGGACAAGACCTTGATGGCCTGTTCTGCGCACCTGGGAGAGAAAAATTGGAAACTGATCTTCCTGATGCTGAACGGGGTGCCGCTTGTTGGTGATGGTAGATTCCTTGTAGTAGCAGCTCTCGGCCAAGTGGCTCCTTCAGAAGTTGTGGGGTGTGGCCGTGGTAGCTTCTGCACTGCAGCTTTTATCTAGGTTCTGGTCCCCGTTGCATAGTAGGACGAGAATGGGCACCACGATCTGTAGGGAAGTCGGAATGAGACGATTCCACCTCGCTTACGAAGAAGACTGGAAGTCCTTTCCGGAGATGTATGGTGCACCTCCAGATAATGTCGGACAGCACCGGGGCAATCTTTGCAAGTGGAGCTTCTTCTGCTGCCTGCGAACTGGATAGAGTAGGTTGGTGAATGAAGTTGATAGTGGTGGGAGGGGTGAAGGGGCTGCAATGGGGAGAGGGCTAATGGCTGTGGGGCTTGGATGGAGGTGGATAGGGGTGGTGGAAAGGCTGGAGAAGAGGGCTAGGTCGCAGCTAGCAGGTGGAGGGGGAGGGGGTTGCGGCCAAGGGTGGAGGGTGAGAGAGAGAGAGGGGGGCGCAAGTGGCTTGGAGAGAGAGGGATATTTGAACTGAGTTTAATGTGGGGTTGGTTAATGTGGCCTTGGGAAGGGGAGGAGTTGCCTTGGGGAGGGGAAAGGTTACTTGGGAGAGGGGATTCTCTCTTGGGAAAATGAAGGATTGTATGGGGAAGGGGAAAGGTTGCTTAGGAGGAGGGAGAGGTGCCTAGGAGAAGGGGCTTCCACCTAGGGGTTGGAGGGGGATTAAATGGGAGGTATGGGGAAGGGGGAGGGGTCTTAATTAGAGGTGAATAAGGAGGAGAGAGAGTGAATTTCAAAATTTGGAGAGAGAGGGGAGGAGAGAGAGAGGGGTTCGCCCCCTTTAGAGAGAGAGAGAGATAGAGAGAGAGAGAGCTAGAGAGAGAGAGAGATGCACAAATGCTTTGGCAAACTTTTATCAATACTTCATTACCTTAAAAATGAGGGATTGGGGTCCTATTTATAGGAATCCCACAATTTAACTTAGGTCCCTAACTTTTGGACTTCTAACACTAAACCAAGGGGAAGGGGGTGCCCCTTGGCCTAGCCCATATAATTGGGCCCAATAACACACATAATGACTTAAGACTTAGGTAAATAGCTACCTAACCTAGGTATTGGACTCAAATAAAAGGAAAAGTACATGATAATAAAATAAAAATTACATCATATGACTTGAAATAAAGTGGTGAACAAGATGTAGCATAGGTGGCGAGCATCGGGATCCTCGATCATATGAAAGTGTTGGTGATGTCCTCATCAAGGTTACAAATCCAATTTTGAAAACTTTAAGAAAGCTGACAAGATCATTTGTTATTCTTGCAACAAACCAGGGCACTTCAAGAATGAATGTCCTAAAAAATTCAGAAAAGCTGACAAATGGAAGGGCAAGAAGAAGAACAAGGCCATGGTGTCCACATGGAGCGATGAAGAAGAAAGTGATGATGGAACTAGCTCCTCGGATAAGAAAAAAGAAGATCTTTGCCTCATGGCCAGAGGTGACGAAGAAACTGAGGTACACTCTCCATTTGAAAATTTCACAATTGATGATTGGGAGGAAGCATATATACAGCTCATTGAAAAATATGACATGTACAAAAAGGAGAATAAATCATTGAAAAAGAAAATTAACTCATTTGTGCATGATCATGATATGAATCATAAGAAAACTTCACTTAAAACTGAAATTGAAGACCTTAAGAAAATGATTGAGAACTTGGAAGAGGGAAGAAAAGAAATGGCTGACTTGGAAACTAAAAATGAAGACTTGAGAAATGAGATTGATAGCATGAAGCTAAAAATGCAAACCTATGAAAAGACTTGAGAAGTATGATGCTGTCAAACAAGTCAACATTCAACTCCTTCAAAACAATGAAAAACTATAGAAAGATTTAAAGGATAAACAACATTCTTTAGAAAAATTTGTAGATGGAAGAGAAAACCTAGATGCGTTGCTAGGTACTAGAATGAATTTCAACAAGGAAGGGTTGGGTTTTGAACCCACAAACAAAAGGCCAATTGGATTAAAAATTGTCACATTTGTTTCCCCTTCTGATGCTTCTACCTCAAACACAACACCCACTCAAAATCAACAAAAATAAAATGATAAAGGAAAAGAAAAGGTTGAAGAGGAAGCCACTGAAATCCCCAAAAAGATTGCCCAAAAATCTCAGAATAGTCGACCTTCCCCACAGCACAGGCCGACAGTTCCTTGGCCATCCCTAGCTCAGCCTTCCAGAAGCCACCATAACTGGGTTGCACATAGGACAGGTCGACACTCCCATTCATACAGGTCGACACCACCCTGCTTTGGGGGCAATTGTGATTCCTTTGTGCATCAATCCTATAAGCCTCAATCCCCTAGGTGGCAAAATAATCACTTTCAACCCAAAACCAACAAGTGGCCTCAATGGTTTAAGAATCAAACTTCCTCAAACATCCATAAAATCCAACAAAGAGCCTCTAAACAGAAAGTGAATGTCAAAACTGAAAAGAAAAATCAAATCCCTGCACTAAGCAAAGAAAACATGAATGCAAGGAAGGTTTGGATTCCAAAAGAGATGGTATCATGTTTTAAAAATCTGAAGAGGTTGATGGGACCCAAATTTTGCTGAGTTCCAAACCCCATTGCTTAATTCCTTGTGCAGGAGTGTCTTACAACCATACATAACCGGTGGTACCTTGATAGTGGCTGTTCAAGACACATGACTGGAGACAGAACTAAATTCTATCTCTTGGAGAAAAAGGAAGGAGGACACGTCACATTTGGAGGGGACAACAAAGGAAGAATCATTGAAACAGGTAATGTAGGTAAGAACCTCTCTAACTCCATTGGAAATGCGTTGCTAGTTGAAGGTTTGAAATACAACTTGCTCAGTATAAGTCAATTGTGTGATAAATGTCACAAAGTGTTGTTTGACTCTCATGAATGTAGAATCCTTGAACCAAAATCTGACAAGGTAAAATTTTCTGATAAAAGAGTCAACAATGTTTACATGATTGACTTAGATGATCTTGCTCACATAAACCTTTGTCTTGTTGTACCCAAATCTGAACTTGCATGATTATGGCATCGTAGACTAGGACATGCTAGCTACAATGTCTTACATAAACTTTTAAAGCATTCAATGGTGAAAGGTTTGCCTAAACTATCTTTTAAATAAGAAAACAAATTGTGTGATGCATGTGCCCTAGATAAACAAACAAGAAAATCCTTCGAGGCTGGATCTGCAAATATGTCATCCAAACTACTCGAGCTGATTCATATGGACTTGTTTGGTGCAACCTGAACTGCTAGTTTAAGTGGTAGAAAATATGGATATATCTTGGTGGATGATTTCTCTAGGTTCACATGGGTTTTCTTTCTCACACATAAAAATGATGCTTTTGTTGAGTTTCAGGCACTCTATATGAAGATAAAGCAAGACGGTGAGTTTAAAATCTCCAACCTTCAATCTGATCATGGTAGTGAATTTGAAAATATTGAATTCTATAATCTTTGTAGGACTGAAGGCATTTCACATCGATTTTCATCACTAAGAACCCCTGAGCAAAATGGTGTAGTTGAAAGAAGGAATTGAACACTCATAGAGATGGCAAGGACAATGCTTGCCGAACGGCAACTCCCAAGGAAGTTTTGGGCTGAGGCGGTAAACACGGCTTGTTACATTATCAACCGATCTATGGTAAGGCCACACATCAAAAAGACTCCTTATGAGTTGCTGAAAGGTAAAACGCCCTCTCTCTCACATATGAAAGTGTTTGGGTCTAAATGCTTCATCTACAATAATGACAAAAGAGAATTAGATAAATTCGAGCCCAAGAGCGATGAAGGTATATTCCTTGGATATTCTGATAGATCTAGGGCTTATATAATTTATAATATTAAGAGTCAAACTGTGGAAGAGTCACCCCATGTTTCCTTTGATGAATATCATGTTGATTCTAAAAATGATAACTATTGCAGGAAAAATGATGAAGATGGGGAATTCCTAAGCATGAAGGAAAAGAATGATCCTCCACAAGAAGAAACAAGATATAATGGTGACCTAGCTGAATCAAGCAATGCATGGGATTAAGCTCCAGAAGAAGGTAATGATTCTACAAACATTAGAATTCTTAAGGATCATCCTTTAGAAAATGTCATTGGAAGCTTGAATGATCCACCTAGAACTATGTCACATTTTAGAATTGTGGAAGAATTAGATCATCTTGCTCTTGTCTCCCAGATTGAATCCAAAAATATTGATTAAGCATTAAAAGATGAAAACTGGATAAACTCAATGCAAGACGAATTAAACCAGTTTGAAAGAAATAAAGTTTAACATCTTGTTCCTAGACCTACATCACAATCTGTCATAGCACTAAATGGGTTTTTAGGAACAAACTCAATGAGGATGGCAAGATAATAGGAAACAATGCTAAATTGGTGGCTCAAGAGTATAATCAAGAGTTTGGGGTAGACTTTGAGGAATCTTATGCCCCAGTAGCCAGACTTGAGGCCATCAGAATTTTACTTACCTTTGCATGCTCCCTTAGAATAAAGTTGTATCAAATGGATGTAAAAAGTGCTTTCTTAAATGGTTTGATCAAAGAAGAAGTCTATGTGGAGCAGCCCCGTGGCTTTGAGAACCCTAACTATGCAGATTTTGTATACAAGCTAGACATGGCACTTTATGGCTTAAAGCAAGCACCAAGAGCTTGGTATGAGAGACTAAGCTCGTTCCTCATTGAGAAAGGGTACACACGAGGTAAGGTAGATGAAACACATTTCACTAAGAAGCAAGGTAAGAACATCTTGATTGTTCAAATTTATGTTAATGATATTGTGTTTGGTTCTACTAAATCTGAAATGTGTGAGAAATTTGCTAACCTCATGACTAGCGAATTCGCGATGAGCCTAATGGGAGAACTCTAATTTTTTCTCGATTTACAGGTCAACCAAGGAGAAGATGGGTGCTTCATAAGTCAAGCCAAATACATCAAGGAGCTGCTGAAAAGATTTAACATGACAAGTTACAAAATAATTACAACTCCTATGAGCACCACAACATCACTAGATTCGGATAAAAATGGTAAATTAGTGGATGCAAAAATCTATAGAGGTATGATTGGCTCCTTACTTTATTTGACTGCATCCTGACCAGATATCCAGTTTAGTGTTTGCCTCTGTGCTAGATTTCTAGTTAGTCTTACAGAATCCCACTTGACTGTCGTCAAGCATATCCTTAGATATCTTGCCGGAACTCAAGATTTGGGATTGTGGTATCCGTCATCATGTGATTTATCTCTTATTTCTTATTCTGATTCGGACTACGCTGGATGCAAGCTGGATCGCAAGAGTACTAGTGGCTACTGCCAGTTTCTGGGCGGGTGTTTAGTTTCTTGGGCCTCCAAGAAACAACACTCGGTTGGCCTCTCAACTGCAGAAGCAGAATACGTTGCTGCGGGGAGCTGTGGTACCCATGTGTTGTGGATTAAACCCCAACTCCAAGACTACTTAGTGGATCTTGGTTGTGTCCCGATTCTGTGTGATAACACCAGTGCTATTAACATTGCAAAAAATCTAGTCCAGCACTCTAGGACCAAGCATATTGAGATTAGTCATCACTTCATTAGAGATGAGGTCTTTAAGAAAAACTTTGAACTGTATTTTGTTGATACACAAAATCAGATTGCTGATATCTTCACCAAGCCCTTGTGTAATGACAGGTTTACAACACTCAGAAGGGAGCTTGGTCTTTGCAGACCTCAGGCTAATAAAAATTGAAATGATGATCTTCTTTAATTTGGTTGTGTTTTTGCTGATTAGTATCCGTGCATTATTTATATGTAAATATGTCATTCTGCATGTGGTGTAGCATTGCATGTAGTTGCATAATAAAGCTAAATTCATGTTCACGATGCATTGCATGTGGTGTAGCATCATTCTTGCATGGCCATGGTATATTAAATGATGAAGTGTGGAAAGGCAGGTTATGCATGTCTAGAAGCACTCACCATACGTGAGGATACACCTCCGCCAAGTATCATGCGTCATTGTCGCATGTAGGCCATACAGTAAGGGGGAGCTATTTCTTTGAAGCATTCATCCATATGTTACATCTTCATTCCGTTACCATCAATGAAGCATCCATGCATATGTTTCATCTTTATTTAGTTACCATTAATAAGTGTATAACCATGGGCCGGGTCATGCATTTCATTTCTGCCAACTTCATAAGTGACCAGGTCGACCTCTCCTTGGCCCTCAGGTCGACATCTGATCATTCACCTTGCTTGCAAACATAACTCCATGAATGCATCCACTACATATCCTTAGGGGGAGTCTTGCTGCTTCTCTAAATCTACTACAATCTGGACTTCAATGGCTTCCAGTCTAAAACTATGATCATGAAACAGACAGAACTATGGTGTAATAGCTCTCTATTATATGAACTGATGCTTGTCCATCCAATAAAAATGGTTCAGATTTAACGATTTCCTTAAAGCTCTGATATATTTTTTAAAATCATCTATGTTCCGTGGTGTTAATAGAGTTTAAGTAGAGATTGCATGTTGTGCTTTGAATGACTATCCTGAAATCTAAAAATTCAAACTTCTTGGCAACCTTGGTGATACACTAAAGCTTAGTATTATTTTTAAACACCTTGATTAGCTGAAATTCCTAATAGTAAATTTGACATAGTAATGATATTGTTGCACGGATAAATATGTCACGTCCTCAAAATAAGTGACGAATGATATGTCATGATGTGCCCATGTTATCTCTGTCTTAATTAAATTAGACTCTATGCAGAGCAATGGCATAATTGCTGAGAAATATATTTTCTCATCAAAGAAATGAGGTCAGATATGTCATGAGGTTTCAAAGCTATCTCTGTTCAATCTTAAGCATAACAGTCACTCTTACCAAATACCTAGGAATATTGGCGTCTAAACAACATGTATTCTTACGGATAGGAGGCATGTACTTGACTCGATTGCTCGTAAAATATGAGTCATGTGCATACAAATGTAAAAGATCATGTAAAACAGTGCTGAAATCATAAAATTACATGCTTTAGTAATGCTTGTTTAACCTCAATACTAGTTTGTGCTATTCCTGATGAAGTCATTGAATATGGATGTATAAGACAAAGGAAGGTTAACCACTGCCATGATATGCACTTCTGGTTCATTTCTATTAAAACATGGATGTAGATACTTTTCGAACTCTATTGTTGATCTCAGATTTCATTAGCTTTGAACCATGTATCTTGCTCATGGCATGTTTCAGGTCTGCATATAATGGCTTGCTCTAAACTCCTATTCCGCTCTGATCTCTACGACATGTGTCACTGTCTCTACCTTATCCCTCCTTTTTTGCTTTTGTCAAAGGGGGATAATACCTTTGTGAGTTGCCTTTGTGAGTTGTCAAAGGGGGAGAATAACTTTGTGAGACGGGGGAGAGTCAAAAGTCCCTCATCATGCATACACTCAGGTGGAGAGCAGCATCTATAATTAGGAGGAACTTGAATAGCATTCACATGCTCTGATCATCCATGTATACATATCCGCATTCACATGCTCTAATCATCATCATGTATCTTGAGCTACATATGTTATACAATTTACAATCTTAGACATTATTGCCAAATAATGACTCACAGTGTTGCCATCATCAAAAGGGGGGAGAATGTTGTGCCCCTATGGTCATTTGACACATCATGGTTTTGATAATGGCTAAACACTATAAGTCATTGATGTTTCCCACTCTCATATGATTGAAATACTTGATGCTTTTTCATGACAAATAAGCGATGAAATGGAGTGGAGATGGCAAAAGTGAAAGACCAATGATCGCGTCCAAGCAAGGATGAAAATCTCTTCAAAGCAAGAGTCAATTCTTCAGGTCGGATGGCTATCAGAAGATCAGGCTGGCTTCAAGAAGAGTTGACACTCGGCACAAAAGAGTCGACACTTCACATAGTCAAGGTCGATGCACAATGAAGAACACAATTGGTTCCAACGTCCAAGGTCTGAGCATTCATTAAGGAAAGGTCAAATACTCAATAGACATCCTCAAGGTCTAAAGAGTTTGATGCCACAGACTGGAATGGACTGCAAACGGGTTTAAGGGGTTCATTGAAGAAAATCTGTGAAAAACCAAGTTTTCGGTCAACCGCCGGTCATGGACCGGTCGACCGGAATTGCCAGTGACGAAAAAGCTACATAACCTCTCAATAGGGGTCGACCGCCCAGAAGAATCGGTCGACCGGCCTAGCAGTCCGGTCGATCGCCCCCATACTGCCGGTTGACTGAAATTGCCAGCAACGAAAACTCTTGGCTCTGCAAAATTTCGGTCGACCAACCACCTACCTCCGGTTGACCGGCAGCCCCAATGCAGCTATTGTTGCCTTTATTTTCTCAACGTGGGCAGCCCATTTTCTTGGATTTGTTTAATCCTAAAGTCACGCAATCTACCATGATTTGTGGATCTGGTCTGGGACTTGCCTATGGACCATTCAAAGAGATATAAAAATAACACAAAGGGGGTTAGAAACCCTAATGGATCAAGGGAGATCAAAGAGAGGCTAGAGGAGGCTATCCAAGGGAAGAAGAAGAGGGTACTGTAGTTGTGAACAATACTTCGTGCAAGAGTTCTTCATATATTTCCAAGGTGATTCAAGCTCATATCCAAGCTAACAACCTCCAAGGCAGTGTAGCAGCAAGCAAGGCTCTCAAGGGGATCCAAGGATGCTCATTTCACAAGGAAGAAGAAGCCATTGCTGATGAATCAAGAGGAGAGCTTTGCGAAGAAGAAGAAGCCTCTGTTTGTGATCTACATCGTGTGAAGACAAGAAGAAAAAGAGGTAGCCCTTGCTGAAGCATCAGATTCACCTCCTTCATTTCAGACAAGATCTTCTCAATTTTAGCATATCTCCATATCTTGTTTGAACATTTTCATCTTGTTCTCTTTTCATTTTGTTCAAGCTATTGAAACTAATAATCATCCCTACCGCGGTTAGTAGGAAGGAAGTTGGAAGGTGATCCAATCTGCGGTGTTGTCATCCCTACCGGTAGTTAGTAGGAAGGTAATCAAAAGTTCTCCGATTTGCGATTTGGTGCGCTGCACTAGTGAAGCCTCACCGGGTTTGGTGAGGGGTGGACGTAGGACTGGAGATTCAGTCTGAACCACCTTAACATTTCTTGTGTTGTGATTTACTTGTGCGATTGCTTTATGCTAGATGCATGCTTAGGTTCAATCATTATTTTACTTGTTCATCCTGCTAAGCCAATCATTGTATCCTTCATTAAGCTAGTTGTATTCCGCTACTATTCTCTTTATCTAGCTTTAAAGAGGGGTGTTCTGTGAAAAGAGGGGCAGATCTATTCACCCCTCCCCTCTAGATCCACCATCCACTACTCAACACAACCTCTGTCAAGTACTGTTTCTAGATTGTGATTCTGTTTATCTGCTCACCTTGCAATTCACATGTTTGTGACTCACATTTTCTGCCACCTATGTTTCGAGCTGGTATGTCTGAATCTTCTTTTTGTTGAACTTTGAACATTTGTTATGCTCTTAGGTCATTGATTTCAAATAATTCTAATACCCTCTAAATAATTGACCTAAACTGCTGCACTTCTTAATAATCCTGATCAGAAGTGTCGACATCATGAGTTGACATTATTTTGGAAATGATATGTTTTATGGAGTTTGTGAGTAGATGTCGACACAAAGAGTCGACACCTTCATTGATGTATGTCTGATCATCTTTCTGTCTTGATTGGTGAATTGAAGTCTTCACTGTTTCATATCTTCAATTTTGTGATTGTCTCTCTGGAACTATCTGCTCTAGCTCTCTTGACTATCATTGTCATACCTCTGAGGTTGTAAGTTTCTAATCAATGATGGTCATTTGCTTGGAACTCTTGTCATATTATGAAACTTATCTGAAAACACTGCTTATCTGCTAAACCTTGAATGTTTGCAAGATCTTATCCTATGTTTGGACTTCAAGTCTCTTGCACATGGTACATATTCTTGCTACTGCTTCTATTGATAAATTGATTGTTTCTTTACACATTCTTTCATATCTCTGAATTTCAAGAAGATTTCAATCTATGTACCTTGCTCATAAATCTGAAAAACTAATTCAATGAGGAATGTTCTATTATATATATTTATGAATGTCTAAAAGATCAGATTGGTTTAAGTTTAATCTATTCATTAAGGTTGGTTATAAATGCCTTGAAAATATCTGAATCAACTTTAATAAACCTTAACCAAACTGCATCATGTTAAATCTTGTCAAATCTACTAAAATCTACAAATATTGAAATCTTGACTTTATTTGGTTGAAATACATGAAATCTGTATTGTTTTTAAACATCTGACTTTTCTAAAAATGTCTAAGGGTAAAATTTTTTAAGAGCAATGACTTTGGTCACTGAGAAACACATGTCCAAAGGGTTGTGTGATGAGGTGCCATAGTTAACTCTGCTTAAAAATTGATTGAAAAATAGGCAGAGCAATGGCTGGCACAATGAGAAACACATCTCACTCATCCAAGAAATGATGTGAGGTATGTCATGAGGTGAAAAGTAAACTCTATTTATTTTAAAGTATGACTTATAGTCACACTAAGTACTTAGGGATATTGGCGTCTAAATAACATATATCCTTTAGTTACAGGGTGTGTACTAAACTAAATTGCTCGTAAGATTTGATAACAAAAATTATCTACTTGAATAAGTGAAAAAAATCTGAAAATGAATGCAAAGGATAAATTGCTATAGCCCTAGACAAAATCAAATGGTTCCATGACTGTTTAACCTCAATACTTATGATTGTAATTCCAAAAGAAGTCATTGAAATTGATTGAGTAAGATGAAGGGAGGTTATTCAAGATGTTAATTTGAGGATTTGGTTCATTTTTATTAAATCTTGATTTCAGATATGAGTACAGAACTTTATTGTCAAACCATGTATACATCATATTTAAACCATGCAGTTCAATAAAGTTCATTCATAAACCTTTATAATGGGAGATTCTGAAAAATTCTTACATTTGGACTTATTAAATTGGTATATTCTTTGAAAATCTTGTTTAATTTCTCATGTGATTGAAGCTCATTTGATCATCTTGTGCTTAGTTTGTATTTACTAATTGAAATTCAAAACTCAGATTATGCACATTGCTCTGCATACATTCCTCATGACCTGACTTATTCTTGACTGCACATGTGACCTATTTCAACTGACTGCTAAAATTTGAATGTCCACCCATTGATATCAATGCCTGCTTGTCTCAATGCCTCAATGTCTGCTTCACTTTGTGTCCTTGTGGTTCACTGATCATTTATTCAACTCCATCTGCTTCATACAAAAGAAGTGCACCTGTTCAGGGAAAGTTTACTTAATAGTGAATCATCTTGCATCTTGTCAGCATCCTTAATGCTCCTTCCTTTTTGATGTTGTCAAAGGGGGAGAATTTTTGTGAGTCATTAGTAGGTTATGTTGATCATTCTGTCTGTTGGCTGTTGGTTGTTCTGTCTGCTGACTGGTTGGTTATCAGCTTATTAGTTTGTTGTTGCATTCTAACAGAATTATTCATTGTTCATTGTTAATGCTGACTTGATCATCATGCTAATTATTGCAATGACTCATAATATTGCCATCATCAAAAAGGGGAAGATTGTTGTGTCCCTGTGGTTTTGAAGTTTTGATGATGACAAATATTATGACTCATTATATATATATATTTTCTTGATGACATAATTTTGATGGATTTATTACTAATCTCATCATCTTTATATAGCAGTATGAAAATCTGTCAGAATAGGTTACAGGTCAGAGCATATATCATCTACCTTGTTAGGTAAGGTCAATGCTCATTTTCAGCTTAGTGATATAAGGTCGATGCACAGTTTGCATTGTGCATATAGAAGGTCGATGCATATCATGTTTACACCTTCACACAGGTCAGTGCACATCTTGTTGGTCTGCATATAGGTCGATGCACGTTTTGCCTTATAGCATATAAGGTCGGTGCAAGGTCAGTGCACATCTTGTTGGTCTGCATATATGTCAATGCACCTTTTGCCTTATGGCATATAAGGTCGGTGCACATGTTATATGCCATACAAAGTTTGTGCATAGTTTGTTGCATGCATATTAAGGTCGATGCACATTCTGCATAGTGCACAGTGTGGTCGAAGCACATTTTGTTTCATGCACATTAAGGTCGGTGCACATTGTGCCTTTGGCAAATAAGGTCGATGCACATTCTCCTTGGGCATATAGAAGGTCGATGCACATTGCATCTCTACATAGAGAAGGTTGGTGCACATTCTGATTAGCTGCATTAAGATCGATGCACATTCTGCATCGTGCATAATAAGGTCTACGCACATATCAGCTTGTGCATACATTCAAGTCTGTGCATGTTTCCTAGTCTGTGCACATGGTGCATCAAGGTCCACGCACATGTACAGACTGAAGTCTGTGCACAGGTTAAGGTCTGTGCACATATCCTCCTAGCACAAATGAAGTCTGTTCACATTCTCCCTGTGCACATATAAAGTCTGTGCACATTCTACCTGTGTACTTATAAGGTTGATGCACATCTATTCATCATGTGACTAAGGTCTATGCATTTTTTGGTTTATGGCATATAAGGTCAATGCACTTCTTGCTTCATGCCATATGAAGTCGGTGCACATATTAGCTTAATGCATCGAAGGTTGGTGCATGTCTTGCTACTAGGTCTGAGCATGTTTTAGTCCGAGCACATATATAGGTCTGAGCATGTTTTAGTCCGAGCACATATATAGGTCTGAGCATGTTTTAGTCTAAGCACATTTAAGGTCTGAGCATGTTTTCCAGCCCGAGCACATTTCAGGTCTAAGCAAGTATAAGGTCCATGCACATATTTCCATCAAGATCTCTATGAGGTCCGAGCACATTATGTTGAATAGAACACTAGGTCTGTGCACATGTTATAACCTGTCCATTTAGTCTGTGCACATTTGAAATATGGCTGACTAGAATGTGTTTAATGAAATGCTTTGGCAAGAACTTAATCGAACATGTGAAGGGTAGAATGCATCAAGACTAAGGCAGGCACGTGAGCTCATGAGGATTAAGTGAACCTATGAATGGCACATGATCCTAGGCAAACCATTCTAAGCATTGGTTACTAGGCACGTGATCCAAGGTAGACCATCCCAGAAAGAAGTTACCAGGTGGATCCTCTCTAATCCAGATTCTGGCACGTGGCTGAGATCTTCCGGAAACCTCTTGGCGGGAGTGTTCCTTGCACACGCCCGAAGAGTGAGTCCATGGGACCACAAGGCTGAAGCTCTATAAAACCCTCTCCTGCGATCAACAAAAAGTAAAGAAGATAGAGAAGATAGACGATTAGAGAGAAGAGAGAGTAAAAGGCTGAGAGTAGAAGAGCCAGAGCTCGAGAGAAAGAAGAGTTAGAGAGAAAATTGAGAGAAGGGTCTGCAGAGTTTTTGAAAGAAGAATAGAGTACCGTAAGAGAGAAAAAGAAGAGAGTGATAAAGATTGTGAGTTGTAGAAAAGATAGAAGAGAGCATATCAGAAGTAGTGCCTGAGAAGTAGAGAAGCAGAAAGAAGGAGAGCAGTCAAGAGGGAAGGAAGAGATCGTGTTGTAGTAACTATCTCCATATCAGATCTGGGATAGTTATGCTCACTGGAGCTACATTGAATTGCTTGTCTATTCTATTCCTATTCTTCATTCATTTGTTCTTTTCATTTATCTTTACACTACAACCTGTGTGGCAGCGGTTAGCTAAGCTATAATGCTCAACGATCAGTTAAGCAGTTTGGCAGCGGATAGTTAAGCTGTAATGCTCAGCGGATAGCCAAGCTGTAATGCTCAGCGGATAGCAAGCTGTGTCACTCAGCAGTTGTAGGGATTTATCCCCAAAGCTGTGGATCAACATTTCAAGCTGTGTGGCAGCAGAATCCACACTCAGGTCTGAGTGTGGGGTGGATGTAGGTGAAAACCGAACCACCTAAAAATCCTTGTGCCTCCTGTGATTGCTGCGTTTTCTGTCCTTTGATAGATGTATGCGTAGGAATGCTATGATTGCATCCATCTAGTTTCTCAGATTGAGATATGAACAGAGATTTCATCTCTATAAGATCTCATTGATTTTTAGAAGTTACTGCTTGTGTTTTCATCTTCTATTAGATGTATGATTAGGATCGTTACATCTAATCTGTTTAGATTTCATTGAATTCACTGAGTGGCTAAGTGTTCTAGCTGGTTGTGCTAGTTAAGTGTTCGAGTGTGAGCCTTCTTAGAATAGCGGTTTAATTTGAGCCTATTTGATTTTAATTCCGCAAGAATTGAAGTACAGTTTTAATTGGGCGTTCTTTTTAAAGGGGAGATTCATTCACCCACCCCCCCTCTGAATCCGGTTTGCACCATCACTTAGATTCAACAGCCCCTCCTTCCGCTTTTAGCCTCGGGTGTAGTCGAGTTCTTAATTGGTACTTCTAGGTTTTTCTTTCAGCTCTTGTACTTCTCAAGGGTATGCCACGTAGTACTTGTACACTTTCTTTCCTTATTATTAATAAAATTTTTAGGGACAAGTCTCGCCTAGGGGAGTGGTTTCACCTGTCCTCGCTGGGGATAGGCGCACTCGACTGGCCGCTAAACCTGTAGCCTTTTAATAAAAAAAGTTTCGTTGGATAAACAAAAGGTGTATATACTTAAGCTCCTTTTGTCATACGTGATGCCCATAAACTGTTGTTTTGGGTTTTAGACTTCCTTAATAGGTTTAACATATTAATTTTTTTATTAAGGCCCATTTCTGCCAAAGAGTTTATATCCATATATATTTGGAATTATTTGTTTAAGTCCATTAAAGCCCCTTTTAAGGATTCAAAAGCCCATTAGTTAAGATCAAGGCCCACTAATATGTGAGGCCTGTCTATATATTTTCATATAGGTTTAAGGGTTTATGTTTTATAATTGTGTGTTGGGCCCATTAGTTGCTTGAGGCTCTTAAGGCCTTCCGGCTTTTTACATATAATGGATTTATTTGTAGCCCATTAATCAATATTTAGGCCCTTTATTTATTTTAGTTATATGTACTTTACTTTTATCAAAAAATTTATTCTCCATAATTATTCCATGCCTAATATTTATAGTTATTTTCATTTATTCCGTATTTAAATTTTCGGGGTGCTACACCCTCCCCCACTTAAAAGAATTTGGTCCCCAAATTTACATGATTTTCTTCCATAATAGTGGGGTACAATCACCATATCCAAACATGTGTTCTAGGTAGATTCATTCCCATAGCAGGCTAAGTACTATATCCAACTCATGTAATTACTAATAGGATGGTTTCATAGGGTTACCTTCCAATGCTTGTAGTCTACCCTGACGCTTTGGTACACCTTGTTGTTGCTCTCGTGGTGCTTGTTCCTTTAAAAGTGGACAACGGGCGATTTTATGATCTTTGTTTCCACAACGGATGCACTTCCCGAATTTATACCAACACTCCTCCGATTTGTGCCTTCTTTTCTTGCAATGCTGGCATTTTCCCTTGGTCGGAACAATTTGTTGATCATCACTCCGGGGTTTCTTGTCCGTACGGGAACCGTTACCTTCATTGGACCTCTTCTTGTCATTCACAAGTTCCCTATTCTTTTATCCATTGGCTAGCTCCTTCTTGCCAATTTTCCCTTTGATTCGTTCCATCATATCTATAGCATCTTCCAATTGTTGTGCCTTCCTAACCATCTCCGTGTAAGTTTGAATTTCTAACGAAGCTAATTAAGGAACAAGCTCCACCTTCAACCCATTCATAAATCTTCTTGCTCTCATCTTCTCCGTGCAAACTAAGTGTGATGCATACCGGGCCAATCTAAAAAACTTCGCTTTATAATCTACTATCGATAAACTATGTTGTTTTAGTGCCGCAAACTCCATAGCCTTCTTCTCGCGAATTCTTTCCGAGAAATACTTCTCATTGAAGTGTTCTAAGAATGATGTGACACCACCTTGGGCGTGATAGCCACTAGGCCAATGATCCTTGGACCTATGACTCGCAAGCAACCCAACGTACCCGGCGATATCACTTAAGCGGACTCACCCGCGTAACGCACACATGTGCCCATGGGCAACCCGGTGATGATGGAGAGGGTCCGGGGTGGGACCTTGATGCTCCGGGGGATTTGGAAAGCTTGAGGCTGAACCCCTAAGGGCCCGAGATGCCCATTTCACGGGCGGCCAGCATGCCAACGGCGTGGGTTGTAGGGTCTCTCTCACAACTCGCTCTGTGGTGGTCGCTCAATTTGATGGCAATTTGGGACCGGGCACTCTCTCACCGTCCGACGGAGCTAAGAGACAATACTAAATAAGTAAAAATACCAGCAAAGAGAAGTGACCAGAAGCTCACTTGACCGGTGTGAATACACTGATCTTGGTCGGAGACGAGGGCGAGCGGGGAGGCATGGGTACGCACCTGCACGCCACGTCGGTGTAGCTTTGACCTAAAAATTAAAATGTTACACCACTACACCTCTCGCAGGAGGGGGATCTCGGGGCACGGACTAATTGAAATTACATCCAAAACTACTTCCACGCAGGGAGGGGCGGTCAGCCGGCCAGGCGGGGTGGGGGAAAAACTAAGCTAGAAGCCGAGTTGCCGAGCTCCCCGGTTCTGCCAGCTTCAGGAATAGCCAGATAGGCAGTCACTGTCGGTGTATCCACGGGGTCTCCCGAACTCCTTTGTTGACAAAACTAGTGCCAAAATATCATGGGTTGGACCAGGAGGATGGCAGAATTATTGGAGAATTTCTTGATGACGATGACGGCCGGGGCAGGGTCGAGATCAGAACTGCTGCACTCTGCTCCTGGCAGTGCCTGGACTGCTGTAGTTGGAAGGGAAGGCTCTCACGACCACTCCCGTGCTCAGTTGATGGCGAGACTGGGACCATTCCATTCGTGGTCAAGTTCTCTTCGAACAGAGACCCACAGAATTGCTGGCAGAGGTCGGAGCAGACCACGAGGGCGAGAGGAGTGGAAGGAGGTCGAATCTGTCTCCACTTGGATTGACCTGCGCACTCGGGGTAGGAAAGTTGGAACTTTGTGCTTCGGGATTCAAACGATTCTCCGCTTCTTGGAGATGAAAGCGGACTCGTAGCATAAGTCTTCAGCCAAACTCCGCTCCAATATCTTCAAGGTACTGGTCGTGGTAGCCTCTACAAGCTACAGTTGGGTGTCTGCCAGGGAGGAGTTACGCAGTCCGGCGGTGAAGACTCCTCCGGGCAGCCATAAACTCAGACGGAGGCGTGACCACCTCCGTTGCAAAGTAGACTAGACGACAATTCTACTGGTATATGGTACGCTTTCTGAAACTTCTTGGTGATGATGTGGCAGCCTTAGAAAGTCGCTGGTACTCTGCTGCCTACAAGCTGGGAATAGGCTAATGGTGTAGGGTTCTGTGTATGAGGGTGGGATGGCCAAGGGAAGCAAGGGGAAATGGGGAGGGCGACCAGGGTAGGGAGGGGGTGTTGGGGAGGGGTGAGGGGTAGCCAGTAAGGGAGGGAGATTCAAATTTGGCCTAAGGTTTGAACCCCTTAAACCTTGGGGAGATGGAAGGGTGCTTGGGAACGGGTAGTGGGTGGTTGGGGGTTGGAGGGTGGCTTGGAGATTGGTGGGTTCTCCCTTGGGGTTAGGAGTGGAGTAAAGAGGTGTTGTGGGAAGTTGTGGTGAGTATTGAATGAGGGGAGGAGAGAGAAAAAGTAGGTGGGAGGGGGAGGAGAGAGAAAGGGGTGCACCCCTCTTGGAGAGAGAGAGAGAGAGGGAGAAAGGGGAGAGTCACACTCCACTTGAAGAGGGGGAAGATTTCACTCACATGTGATATTTTTTTTTTAATTCTCAAAGCATTAGTTCTACAATGGAGGGGTTGGGGTCTATTTATAGGCACCCAACTTTTCACATGACCATACTGACCCTAGACAATTGACACAATGACCAGACAGACCAAGGAGGGGCGCCCCTGGGCCTAGCGCACTGAATTGGGCTCAGTAACTTATCAAACCAACCATATGACAACTAACTTAGGTAGATGACTCACTAACCTAGGTACCAGACTCAAATAAAGGGAAAATTAAATAGTTTATGACTCAAATAAAACATAAAAATTACATGACTAGACTCAGAAAAATATGACAAACACAATGGCACATGCCAACGAACAATCTGAGCCTTGAAAATGTGGAGGGGTAAGGGATGCCCCCATCATACCCCCGGGGTGGGGAAAACTCGACCCCGTCGAGTATTGGTCCACTGGGGAAGTAGTACACCAAATGCAGCTCTGGGCGAGCCATGATCTCCAAACTCAACTCCGCGTCCCTAGTTGGGGGACGGCTCTTCAGCCTCTCAAGGTAGCTTGGGCACACCCTCTTGCCAGCGATGGTACAATGCTTTCCTAGTATTGCCTCTATATGCTTACATCGGGCTCTCAAGCTGATTGGTGGAGGCTCTCTGAAGGTGTCACTCTCAAAGGTAGGTAGAGGCTCAAGGCACTCACTAGGATCCACCGCGGTGCCCATAGAGGGTGCTGGATCCGCCACGTGGGAAGTGGGATGAATCCCAAGACCCATCGGTAAGTCCAACCCATAAACCGGGTTGCCAAAGTCACTCGGAACTTGACAAGGTCCAAGTCCTCGTGCCCTTGATTTGGAGATGACCCTAGGGTAGAGCCACTCCAATGTCTCCATCACCAAGTTACCTACTTGGAATTCCAAGTGGCACTCACGAGTTTTTGCCAGCTCTTAGTGATCCACACCGCTCGTTGTTAGATGCTTGCGTGAATGCTTATGCCATGCACTACGATGCGGTGTGGGTGTGAAATGTACGGTATGCAAAGGTGGACCGGGGCAACCATGGATGGCCCTATCATGCTTTAATGCCACACTGACTTGGATGAGCTTGGGAGGACCAGAGCATCCATAGGTGTCCCTCTCATGTGTGAGTGTGATGAATGCAGGAGGACCCGGGCATCCATGAATGCTCCTAACATATGTAAGACCAATGATTAATGGGGGAGGGCCGCTACACCCAAATATGGACCACTCGTGCTTCCTTCTTGACATGTGGGTGATATGAATGAATAGACCCGACTTACTAATCATGCCAAGTGGTGTGAGGTGCAAAGACATATGCATTCCTATTCCAAAGATGACTTCCATGGCCGGGGTTGTGGGATGGTCTTTGAGCTTCCACTCAAAAGGGTCGAAGGGATCTAGGAAGGTGATCATCATGGAGAGAGGCTCTTCTTTGTTCCCTAGGTGAAGATCTTCCATGGTTACGGTTTCCCATATGAGACCTAGATTGGTTGGTCACCAGGGTCAACATGCTCGTGAACTCGATTTGCCATGCTAAGCCCTTAATAAGATCCCCTAAGGTCTCCACTTGGTAGGATGATTGGATTGTGGTGTGATAGGAGGAGAAGGGTACTATGGAGAGGTCTAGCTCCATGGGAGGGTAGGCATGGGATGTGATGGGACGGATCGGTCTCTCCTTTAGCCATCTAGCTAGGGGCCCATCTATGATTATGGTGCCATTTGTGAAGGTTTGTGGTTTTTGAGGATCCGGACTATTTGGAGTGGTGAAGGCTTGAGACTCTTCCTCATCATTGGTGTGAAGTTGGGTTTCCTCATGTGTGGGGAGAGGGTCCAGGCTAGCATCTACTTCTATGTGAGTGGGTGTGGCCTCCTTTCCCAAGGGAATGAGAAGGTCTTTTGGGGATGTGGTGATGATGGTTGGTGAATGGTGCACTCGGGGTGGTGGGTAAATGGAGACTTGGGTTAGGATAGAGAGGGGAAGTAGTGGAGGCCTAGGACATGGTAGAGTTGGGGTCGGGAGTAGGAGATGGGTTGGGTGAGGAGGCTTGGTTTGGTTGGTCTTGGGAGGTGTGTCTCTTATAAGGGAAGATGGAAGAGCGGAGGGTGGGACCATTTGGGCTTGAGTGTTGATAGTTAGGTGGTGGGGTGTGGGGGAGGTGTCCGAGGTAGGATCGGTAGGGAGCGGTGGGGTTTGGGCCATTGGGGTGACTTTAGGTGGGCCGGGTGGAAGTGGAGGAGTGGTAGTGCTCCTCGGGCTTTGACTCCCCGGGTAGGAGGGGGAGGGTTGGGGTGTGTTGACCTTTCTAAGCTAGGCCTTCATTTCTTCTCAAGTGTTAATTGGGGCTTGCCCGCGGAACCTCCTTAAACCCTCAACCATTAGCTAATGAGTTTTGGCTTGCTTGGAGAGGTGCATTTTGGCTAGTCTCACTTTCCTCTCTTCGGCCAAGGGGTACCAATCAAAGTATTGGCCTATCAAAAATTCTCAATCTAGATAGAGGCTTGGGTTGTAGGATCCCTCAAAGGCGGGGGTTTTGATTTTCAAAAGCTCCAAGAGGTGGTCATCCAGATTTTTCCGAGGGTAACTCTCATCCATTCTTGGTGCAGGCCCACTTCCCTCAAGTTTATCGAGTTGGGCAGTGATATCATCAAGCTGCCCAAAAATGTTGGGCATGGCCTCTATGAGGGAGTTGATGCAATTAACCTTGTTGGCAGCGGGGCTTCCAAGGAGTTTGGGATCCATTGGGAGAGGTGAAAGAGATGGGTGTGATTGGTATGGTGTATCCATAGGGATGGGGAAGTGATGATGCTCGGGGTGATGGATGCAAATGCCCGAGGACTTGACTTGTGGGAACAAGTCAACGACTTGCTCTTATACCACTTGATGTGACACCACCTTGGGGGTGATAGCCACTAGGTCAATGATCCTTGGACCTATGACTCGCAAGCAACCCAACGTACCCGATAATATCACTTAAGCGGACTCACCCGCGTAACGCACACATGTGCCCGTGGGCAACCCGGTGATGATGGAGAGGGTCCGGGGTGGGACCTTGATGCTCCGGGGGATTTGGCAAGCTTGAGGCTGAACCCCTAAGGGCCTCGGGATGCCAAATTTCACGAGCGACCAGCATGCTAAGGCCATGGGTTGTAGGGTCTCTCTCACAACTCGCTCCGTGGTGGTCGCTCAATTTGATGGCAATTTGGGACCGGGCACTCACTCACCGTCCGACGGAGCTAAGAGAGATTACTAATTAAGCAAGGAATACCAGCAAAGAGAAGTGACCAGAAGCTTACTTGATCGGCATGAATACACCGATCCCGACCGGAGACGAGGGCAAGCGGGGAGACGTGGGTACGCACCCGCACGCCGCATCGGTGTAGCTTTGACCTGAAAATTAAAATGTTACACCACTACACCTCTCGCAGGAGGGGGATCTCGGGGCGGGGTCTCATTGAAATTACATCCAAAACTACCTCCACGCAGGGAGGGGTGGTCAGCCCGCCATGCGGGGGGGGGGGGGGGAAACAAAGCTAGAAGCCGAATTGCCGAGCTCCCCGGTTCTGCTAGCTTCAAGAACAGCCGGATAGGTAGTCACTGTCGGTGCATCCACGGGGTCGCCCAAACTTTTTTTTTGACAAAACCAGTGGCAAAATCTCCTGGGTTGGACCAGGAGGATGGCCGAATTATTGGAGAATTTCTTGATGACGACGACGGCCGGGGCAGGGTCGAGATCAGGACTGATGCACTCTGCTCCTGGCAGTGTCTGGACTGCTGTAGTTGGAAGGGAAGGCTCTCACGACCACTCCCATGCTCAGTTGATGGCAAAATTGGGACCGTTCCATTCGTGGTCGAGTTCTCTTCGAACAGAGACCCACGGGGCCACCGGCGGAGGTCGGAGCAGACCACGAGGGCCAGAAGAGTGGAAGAAGGTCAAATATGTCTCCACTTGGACTGACCTGCGCACTCGGGGTAGGAAATTTGGAACTTCGTGCTTTGGGCTTCAAACGATGCTCCGCTTCTTGGAGATGAAAGGGGACTCGTAGTAGAAGTCTTCAGCCAAGCACCGCTCCAATATCTTTAAAGTACTAGTCGTGGTAGCCTCTGCAAACTGCAGTTGGGTGTCTGCCAGGGAGGAATTGCGCAGTCCGGCAGTGAAGACTCCTTCGGGCAGCCACAAACTCAGACAAAGGTAGGACCACCTCCGTTACGAAGTAGATTGGACGACGATTCGACCGGTATATAGTATGCTCTCTGAAGCTTCTTGGTGATGACGTGGCAGCCTCAGAGTCGCTGGTACTCTGCTGCCAGCAAGCTAAGAATAGGCTGATGGTGTAGGGTTGTGTGTATGAGGGTGGGATGGCCAAGGGAAGTAAGGGGAAATGGGGTGGGCGACTAGGGTAGGAAGGGGGTGTTGGGGAGGGGTGAGGGGCAGCCAGCAAGGGAGGGAGATTCAAATTTGTCCTAGGGTTTGAACCCCTTCAGCCTTGGGGAGATGGAAGGGTGCTTGGGAAAGGGTAGTGGGTGGTTGGGGGTTGGAGGGTGGCTTGGAGATTGGTGGGTTCTCCCTTGGGGCTAGGAGTTGAGTAAAGAGGTGTTGTGAGAAGTTGTGGCGACTATTGAATGAGGGGAGGAGAGAGAGAAAGTAGGTGGGAGGGGGAGGAGAGAGAAAGGGGCGCACCCCTCTTCGAGAGAGAGAGAGGGGGGGAGAAAGGGGAGAGTCACACTCCACTTGAAGAGGGGGGAGATTTCACTCAAATATGAATTTTTTTTCTAATTCTCAAAGCATTAGTTCTACAATGGAGGGGTTGGGGTCTATTTATAGGCACAGAACTTTTCACATGACCATATTGACCCTAGATAATTGACACAATGATCAGACAGACCAAGGAGGGGCGCTCTTAGGCCTAGCCCCCTGAATTGGGCCCCATAACCTATCAAACCAACCATATGACAACTAACTTAGGTAAATGGCTCACTAACCTAGGTACTAGACTCAAATAAAGGGAAATTTACACAGTTTATGACTCAAATAAAATATAAAAATTGCATGACTAGAGTCAGAAAAATATGACAAACACAATGGCACATGCTGACGAACAATCTGAGCCTCGAAAATGTGGAGGGGAAGGGATGCCCCCATCAAACAACTCATCCCATGTCACTATGCCATGGATCCCCACCATGGCACATGTTGGGCAAAATTGCTTCCACGGATCCCCACCATGCCCAAGCGTCCTTTTCTAGTTGATAGGTTCCCAATAGTACCTTCTCTTGGTCGGTACATTGTATTACCCTGAAAGTTCTCTCTATTTCTTGCACCCAATCTTCCACCTCATCCGGGTCAGTAGACCCTCTAAACTTAGGGGGATTCATCTTTTGGAACTTCCGATGCAACTCCCTGGCTCCATGTTGTGCTCCACCTTGTACAACTTGTTGTAAATCTTGTGTTAATCCTTGAACAGTGCATTGCATCTCTCTCCATTAAGCTCTCTCGACAGCCATTTTAGCCTACAAAATAAGTTTTGAATTAATGATTGTTAGGGTGCTAGGCCTGGATACAGAGGGGGGTGAATGTATCCTTCTATGTAAAATGGCCAAATAAAAACTAGGATGCTAGAGATAGATAAAAAATAGAACCAATTCGATTCAAATACAAACACTTGGAGCGTGCCTATTCAAGCATCTAGCGGAAGCAAAGCGATCAATCAAACCACTGCACAATAGATTTTTAGGTGGTTCGGTCCACAGACCTACATCCACCCCTCACTCCCAACCGGAGTGAGGCTTCACTAGCAAATGCTAGAACCAAGCAGACTCAGTCTGCAAATAGTTGCTGCCACACAGCTTGACCAGGGGAGCAGCCTCCCCTCTTCCTCCCAACCGGAGAGACACCCAAGTGACTCCCAGCCACTTGGAAACTAGAGGTCGAAGACCTCTCTTCCTCCAGACCAGGAGGGACCACTGGACTTGCAACCACAAGCCCAGAACCGGAGGACTAGCCTCCCTTCCTCTAACCAGAGGGCAACCCACAAGTGACAACCTGTCACTTGCAACCTGGAGATCAGATCTCCCTTCTCCTGAACCAACAGGAGGAACCCGACCCCCAACAGGGCAATCGGAAGAACAAAGATGATCAGAAAACAAAGGAAAACAATAAATGAAAATGACACAGCAATCAGAAAGCTGTAAAACGAAATGCACAATGTGGCTCTCAACGGAGCTGACTGGCCTGGATCTGATCCACGGTCCAGTGAAGACAGATCTTCAAGCAGCTTCTTACTTCTTCTCCACGAGCTCTCTCACTCACTCTCTTTCTCTCTTTCTTTCTTTTCTGCTCTCCAAATCTCTCACTCTCTATCTCTCTTTCTTTCTCTTCTACTCTCCTAATCTCTCACTCACTACTCTCTCTTCACGGCTTCTCTCTTCTATCTCTTCTTCCTCTTTTTTCCTTCTTTTTCTCTTTTTCTGGATCGTAGGGCTTTCTACTCTTCAGGCTTCTGCTTCGATCTTCCTTCATCTGAAGATGAAGGATTCATTATATACCAGCAGCAGCAGCAGCAGGGCGCGTGTGGCTTCCATAGTTCCCGCCCTAAGAATTCGGACCACGTGGCAGCATCCAGCAGGCTGTCAGACCACGTGTCCTCATCTGGGCACTCTCCTTATCCTCGGATCACGTGCCCAGCACCAGTACGCTCAGCAACTAGAGTTAGATGGCGTCAACTCACTTGCTCCAAAGAGTTGACCCAGTCATCAGAGATCTTCAACCTTTTTAACCGCTGCGTCGACTCCATCAGCCTGCTGCGTTGACGCAACGGTATCGGCAGTCCAGTGATCAAGTCTTCAACATATGGGCGTGCTGCGTCGACGTTATCAGCATGTTGCATTGACGCATTAAAGACATGTACATTTGTATACTGGCGTCTCTTAAGCCGCTGCGTCGACGCTGCTTGTTGATGGCGTTGACGCAGTGGAAGATATCGTGAAAGCTTCGTCGCTTGTAAGAGTCTCTGCTTCTTTAACTGCTGCGTCGACGTTGCTTGCTTGTGGCGTTAACACAATAGAGGACATCGTGAAGACTTTGTCTACTGATGCGTGGACGCTTTAAGCTTCAGGCGTCGACCCTGTTCCCTTCAGCAACAATAATGAAGTGTATAGACTTAGTGTTAACGTGAAGCATTATATAGACTTCAGAGATCAATATAGCAAGTGTGTACAGAGTGAGGGAGTGTATAGACTTAGCAGTCTAGGCCTCTAACAACGAGTGTATAGAGTTGCAACTCTTCATGAGATCTCAGTGTATAGACTCAACCAATGTATATAGTTGAAGATCTAACAATCGAGTGTATAGAGTTAGTTATGTGAGCATGCATTGTATAGACTTCACACATGAAGACATCCGCTGTTCAGACTTGAATAACATTCAACAATGCATAGACTTAGGCGTTCTGTTCAAGACAAAACCAAAGTACAGACTTCATGTTAACGTTGAGCCCAATGTACAGACTCTATGATATGAAGCCAATGTCCAGACTTGAAGAGAAAACAAATGTATGGACTTTGACGGAGTGAGACAATGTTCAGACTTTGTTCCACCGACCAGAGTATTGACTTTGCAAGCGTGAGACGCTGAATGAGACGGTGGCTGAGGCAAACGCTGTATAGACTTTGAAATCTGAATCGACAGAGCAGGCTGTACAGACTTTGAGAGTCTTGAAGGATGTACAGACTTTGAGGGCTTTGATGGCCAATGTACAGACTTGTTCGAATGTCTAGACTTTGCATGAACAGTCGATGTGTAGGCTTGAAGAACTGAAGCCCACGTTGTATAGACATGACCTAACAGTCTAGTGTATAGACTTGAATAGCTGAAAGCTACAGTGAGAGAGTGTATACACTTGACCAGATCAAGGGCAATTCGAGTGTACAGACCTCATGCCATGAGTCGCTGAGAGAGACAGTCCAATGTACAGACTTATGAAGACTGATGCATGAACAGTAATGCATAGACTTAGGAGCATGAAGGCCAATGTGTAGACATCAACTATCAAGACGCTAAGGAAGACGGACAATGTACAGACTTCCTGTAACAGTCTGATGTACAGACTTCATGGAGCTAGACCAGCGGCTGTACAGACTTTGAAGGAGGACAAATGTATGGACTTTGTGACGTGAAAGCGATGTACACACTTATAGCGTTGACGCTAATGTCTTGAGAATGCTCACAGCGTTGACGCTGCATGAGACGTAGGCTGTACAGACTTAGCATGTGAAGACTGATGTGCATACTTGCTGAGTTTACGCTGTAGCCCAATGAGTTGACGCTGCAACATATATTCTTGATGATCAACTGATGATGTATAGACTTCATCAAATGAAGAAACTGAACTGAAGCGTCGACGCATCAGCTCAAGGAGTTGACGCACTACTGTATGGACAGATACAAAAATGACCAAGGGGTCGACGCATCGGCACACTGAGTTGATGCACTGCAGTGACAACTGTGCAGACAGAGTGTAGCAATGAATACTTTATGCATCAGTTAACATGACTGAACATCAAAATATATTAAACTAAACTGAGCAGCAAGATGACTGATCATTTGATTAACTCACATCAACAACCAATCATCAAAACCAAATCAATCATCAAAACAGAACATGAATGCATGGTGACTCACAGTGTATGACTCACATCAAAACCAATCATCAAAACCACAGAGGCACAACAATCTCCCCCTTTTTGATGATGACAACTCTACACAGTGATTCAATCTGATGGTGAGTCAATCTGATGCTGATGACTCAAACTATTCTCCCCCTTTGACTTCATCAAAAAGAAAATAGTTTGAGAAATTATAGTATGTATAAAAATTCAGACAATTTATCCCCCTTCAGGAGTTTCAGCAAATGCATGAGTTAGAGATACTCAAAATGAACATGCATGCACTTATTGAATGATATACTCCCTCTTTGGCAAACAATCTCCCCCTTTGGTATAATCAAAATAAACCATGGGAAGGGGTGAATGCAGATGCAGATACCAGAATGCAAGAACATAATTCTCCCCCTTTAAGAGTTTCTATGCAGCATGATGCATAAGACATGGAAGCTCCCCCTTAATAAGTGGAATCTTATGAGATGGATGAGAAGGAGACCACAGGGGCAAACAAGGAGAAGTTCAGGTCAATGAACCAAGGACAATAAGCAGAAAAGGTTCAAATAAGCAGATTTACAAATAAGCTCCAAACAGAAATAATTCAGCAAGATTTTCAAGGAGATATCAATCTCATAGATCCAAAACATAATTTTTCAAAGTCTTCCATTATGGGGACTTATGAATGAGCCTTTTGAACAGTATGGTTTAAACATGATGTATGCAGAGTTTATTAATAAAATTCTGTATTGATATCTAAAACCATGTTTTAATAAAAATGAACCAAGCCCTCATATTTATCTTGATTGTCCTCCCTTTGTCTTACACAATTAAATTTATTGCCTTCTTTCAGAATTACATGCACTAGTATTGAGATTAAGCAATTATGAAGTCATATTATTTTGTCTAGGGTTGTAGCAATTTGATTTTAGCATCAATATTCAGATATTTCAATTTGTTCAACAATTTTCCATGCTACAAATTTCACGAGCACTCTAGTTCATTGCACACATTGTAACTAGAGGATATACCTTGATCAGAGGCCAATATCCCTAAGCCCTTAGTGTGACTAACTGTCATGCTTTATGTGAACAGAGTTAGCATTTACACATCATGACACACTGTAACTCATTTTTTAATGAGTGAGTTGTATTTCTCAGTGTGCATGCCATTGCTCTGCCTGATTTTCAATAAATTTTATGCAGAGTTAACTAAGGCACCTCATGACAAAGTCCTTTGGACATGTGTTTCTCAGTGACCAATGTCATTGCTCTGACAGATATTACCCTTTAGTATTTCAGAAAAATTCATTTGCTTCAAATCAATAATAGTTTCATGTACTTAATCAGTTGAAGTCATGTATTCAAAAGTGCATATTTTAGAAGTTTTCACAAGACACAACATGAAACAGATGGTTAAGGTTTATTAAACATGCTTTAGATATTTTAAAGAGATTTTAAAGCCAAACTCATTGAGTACATTAAACTTAAACCACATGAGTTATTTCAGTCATTTATAAAAATGTATAATAGAAGATTTCTAGTTCAACAATTTTCAGATTTATGATCGAGATAGTCCCATTGAAATCTTCATGACAGACTGATAGAATTCTGAAGCCAAATGATACCAATTGATAGGAGAAATACCAATTGTTAAGAGAGATTGTGAAGCTCAAAGTTTTCAAAATATGATTAAGGTTTGTCAACAAAATCAATAAGAAAGGATATGCAATGAGTTCTGACACATGTATGCATTTGACAACCTATATGCAATGCATTGACTCCCCCTCACAATATGCATTCAAACTCTCTCTTTGGCTTTTTCAATATAAGGAAATGCAATGCACTATATGTATGCAGGGACATGCAAAGACTTAACATTGAATGCTATGCAAGGAAATGCAACTAACTCCCCCTGAAAACATGCAATGCTTGCACTGAAAACTGAACATATGATACCAAATGATTCATGCACATTCAGACTGCCCTATCAAGCAACATGACCCATGGTACTAGGCGGAGCACTTGGTCTAAAAAAACCAGCTCTCACATAGTAAGGACCTCCGGACAGATTTCCCTACCTTTTGGTAGCTTACCATTTGATATACCATCGAGGTCATGAGTAACAAGGTAAAATCAACAGTCCTATATGCAATTCAGGTTTTTCAATGAGTTATTGCAACACACAAATTTCAAGCCACATTTATAAGCAGTTCAGATTTTTCAAAAAATTCGAAATGCAATTTATTTTCAGAGTCTATGCATAACATAATTATCAAACATTTGAAATTAGCTTATGTATGCATCAGATACAGACAACCCTTCTTAATCTGATATTTGCACAGAACTCTCAGCAAATGCATGATCAGAAAATAATGCACATGGCAAATGATGAATGAAAATGCAAAAACAGATTTAACTTGCTATGCATTAAAACTAAAAATAAGAAGAGCAGGAAGTTTACCTGAAAAGTTCAGTATGGGGTTTTCTTCTTGAGTGCCTTGGATCATTACCCCTTTTTATTTCAGTCCCCAGGCACACCTGCATAGCAATTGCACAACCAGGTACCCAAGAAGTCTTGGGTCCTGACAAAACAGTATTACTCCTAGCAGGTTTTCTCAGCACATTTCTAGGAGCAGTTTTCAGATCTGATTTATGCACATTCTTGTTAGCATGAATTTTATGTGCATAAGCATGAGATTTCTTGTTAACAGAATAAAAATTCTGTTTGCCAAAACCAGTTTGGTTTTGATATCCTGCCAGCCAACAGGTTGCAGCCCTGTGACATGGCTTCCCACAGTTATAACATGAAAGTTTTGCAAATTGTCTTACAGGGAATTTAGCATGTTTGAGATTCACATTTCTACCCTGAATATGCCAACAGTCCTTCACTGTATGGCCATGCTTTCTACAGTGAGAGCAATAAGAGGCATTCTTTTTAAAATTGAGTTCATTATTGCCATAGCCTCCGTGGGCATGCCAACAATCAATGGCCCTATGGCCATCCTTTCCACATTCAAAGCTTGAAATAGAATTTCTTTCAAAACAGCCTGACCAGCATTCAGAGGCCCTGTGACCCCTTTTGTTGCAATTAAAACAGATGATATGCTGGTTCATTGAAACAGATTTATTTTTATTAAAAACATGTTGGTTTGCATGGAATTTAGCATGATATGAATAAAAGGTTTTCTTACCACTAGCAAACCAGCAATGAGCAATTGAGTGTCCTAATTTGTCACAATTAGAACATGTGGCACTTCTTTTCTGAGCAGACACAGATTTTCTAGCATGCTTTTTGTCATCCTTTTTCATCACAAAACAGTTACTCATAAGATGTCCATACTTACCACAATAATGACATGAGCCATTTGATTTCTTAAAAACATGGCATTTATCTGATGAGTTTTTAGCATGTAGATTGTTCCTTTGAATTTTTGATGCTTTATGATTTTTATTTTATTTTTCTATTTTCTTAGCCTTGTACCGAGGTGGAGATGAAGTAGAAGGCTTCTCCTGTTCAGATGATTTAGCAAAGACAGTTTTCAGGTTGGCTCCATCAGCCTTCCTCATGACTGGACTGTAACCCAGTCCTTCTTTCTTAAAATTAATCTTTGTTCCCAGTATTTTCTGAACAATGGGCTGTTTGTCTTTTGATGTTGTGGCTACGTTTGAAGCATTTACAAAGGATGTCATTACTTTGTTCTGAAGTTTCTTCTTGTTTATCTTATTGTAGCCCAACCCTTCCTTCCTAGGGTTGATTTTTATACCTAGTAGCTTGTCTAGGTTTTTCTGCCCATCAACAAATTTAGACAAGGAAACTTTCAAATCCTGAATTTCATTTTCAAGAGATGCAATGTGTATTTCATAACTAGCGATCTCTTGTTCACTACAATTGACAGCTTCATTCAAAACCTTGTTAGTTGTTTTGTATTCTTCAATTTCCTTTCTCAGCTCATCTACCTCTTCAGTCTCGTTTGTACAGATGACTTTCCCTTTCTCCAAAGTGAGAAGTCTTTCAGACATGGCACTCTTTAACAATTTTAATTTTTCAACTTCTTCTTTAAGCTTATCATTCTGAATTAACTCATTTATTAGAGTCTGGTCCTCTGAGTTAACCATGCTTTTTCTCCTAGCTCCAAACTCCTTCAATTCCTTTTGTTGTTTTTCAAAATTTTTCTGTAATTCTATGTTTACAGATTTTATGGCATTAAAATTTTCAATCAGCAAATCATTCTCTCGTTTAAGTTTCTCTAATTGTTCTTCATTTTCTTTAGAAAACTTTCTGAGAGAGTCATTCTCATTTTTCAGCTTGTTTAAGTCAGATTTAACACATTCAAGTTCTTTCAGCAAATCCTTACTCTGAACAGACTCATGATTAGCTAGGCTAAGCTTCTTTTCAAGTTTAGAGATTTCCTTTACATGATCTTGATCTTCAATTTTCAGCAATGAAATTTGTTTCTTCAACATTTGAATATCAGACATAAAAGCATCATGAACATTTTTCAGTTCAGCACAGTTCTTACATGGAGAATTGAAACTGTCTGACCTACTATTCTTCTTCAATTTTTTGTATTGTTCCCTTAACTGTTCATGAGAGTCTAATAATTCAGCATATGAATTCTCCCAATCATCCAAGGTATAGTTCTCAAAAGGGTTTACCTCCTCATCATTATCGTCTTCACTTTGATTGTTGCCTTCATCGCTTCTGTTGGCCATCATGCAGCTTGTTTGATTTCCTTTCCCGGCTCTCTTCATCATTTCCAACATATCCCTTGCAGATCTGCAATCAAGGAAACATGAGTGAAAGGCTTTGTCAGTGGCTGCTTTCATCAGATTTATAGCTGTCTGATTCTCCTCATACATTGATTCGTGACTGTCAGTCCATTTGGACTTTTTCTTTGGTAGTTCATGAGGACCATGTGAAATTACTTTCCACAGGTCTGGATTCACCGATTTAACATAAGCACGTAAAGCACTGTGCCACTTGTTGAAGTCAGAACCACTAAAGACGGGTGGACAAGCCATTGAAACAGATAGCCGAAAGATTCAATGCAACAAGAATATTGATGCACTAAAACAAATTAGCACCTAAGACTGCAAGATCGATCTGCAGGTCGCTGGACCTTGTATGCAGACACCCGCTCTGATACCAACTGTTAGGGTGCTAGGCCTGGATACAGAGGGGGGTGAATGTATCCTTCTATGTAAAATGGCCAAATAAAAACTAGGATGCTAGAGATAGACACAGAATAGAACCAATTCGATTCAATTCAAATACAAACACTTGGAGCGTGCCTATTCAAGCATCTAGCGGAAGCAAAGCAATCAATCAAACCACTGCACAATAGATTTTTAGGTGGTTCGATCCACAGACCTACATCCACCCCTCACTCCCAACCGTAGTGAGGCTTCACTAGCAAATGCTAGAACCAAGCAGACTCAGTCTGCAAACAGTTGCTGCCACACAGCTTGACCAGGGGAGCAGCCTCCCCTCTTCCTCCCAACCGGAGGGACACCCAAGTGACTCCCAGCCACTTGGAAACTAGAGGTCGAAGACCTCTCTTCCTCCAGACCAGGAGGGACCACTGGACTTGCAACCACAAGCCCAGAACCGGAGGACTAGCCTCCCTTCCTCTAACCAGAGGGCAACCCACAAGTGACAACCTGTCACTTGCAACCTGGAGATCAGATCTCCCTTCTCCTGAACCAACAGGAGGAACCCAACCCCCAACAGGGCAATCGGAAGAACAAAGATGATCAGAAAACAAAGGAAAACAATAAATGAAAATGACACAGTAATCAGAAAGCTGTAAAACGAAGTGCACAATGTGGCTCTCAACGGAGCTGACTGACCTGGATCTGATCCACGGTCCAGTGAAGACAGATCTTCAAGCAGCTTCTTCCTTCTTCTCCACGAGCTCTCTCGCTCACTCTCTTTCTCTCTTTCTTTCTTTTCTGCTCTCCAAATCCCTCACTCTCTATCTCTCTTTCTTTCTCTTCTACTCTCCTAATCTCTCACTCACTGCTCTCTCTTCACGGCTTCTCTCTTCTATCTCTTCTTCCTCTCTTTTCCTTCTTTTTCTCTTTTTCTGGATCGAAGGGCTTTCTGCTCTTCAGGCTTCTGCTTCGATCTTCCTTCATCTGATGATGAAGGATTCATTATATACCAGCAGCAGCAGCAGCAGGGCGCGTGTGGCTTCCACAGTTCCCGCCCTAAGAATTCGGACCACGTGGCAGCATCTAGCAGGCTGTCAGACCACGTGTCCTCATTTGGGCACTCTCCTTATCCTCGGATCACGTGCCCAGCACCAGTACGCTCAGCAACTGGAGTTAGATGGCGTCAACTCACTTGCTCCAAAGAGTTGATGCAGCCATCAGAGATCTTCAACCTTTTTAACCGCTACGTCGACTCCATCAGCCTGTTGCGTTGACGCAACGGTATCGGCAGTCCAGTGATCAAGTCTTCAACATATGGGCGTGCTGCGTCGACGTTATCAGCATGTTGCGTTGACGCATTGAAGACATGTACATTTGCATACTAGCGTCTCTTAAGCCGCTGCGTCGACGCTGCTTGTTGATGGCGTTGACGCAGTGGATGATATCGTGAAAGCTTCGTCGCTTGTAAGAGTCTCTGCTTCTTTAACTGCTGCGTCAACGCTGCTTGCTTGTGGCGTTAACACAATAGAGGACATCGTGAAGACTTCGTCTACTGATGCGTGGACGCTTTAAGCTTCAGGCGTCGACCCTGTTCCCTTCAGCAACAATAATGAAGTGTATAGACTTAGTGTTAACGTGAAGCATTGTATAGACTTCTGATATCAATATAGCAAGTGTGTACAGAGTGAAGGAGTGTATAGACTTAGCAGTCTAGGCCTCTAACAACGAGTGTATAGACTTGCAACTCTTCATGAGATCTCAGTGTATAGACTCAACCAATGTATATAGTTGAAGATCTAACAATCGAGTGTATAGAGTTAGTTATGTGAGCATGCATTGTATAGACTTCACACATGAAGACATCCGCTGTTCAGACTTGAATAACATTCAACAATGCATAGACTTAGGCATTCTGTTCAAGACAAAACCAAAGTACAGACTTCATGTTAACGTTGAACCCAATGTACAGACTCTATGATATGAAGCCATTGTCCATACTTGAAGAGAAAACAAATGTATGGACTTTGACGGAGTGAGACAATGTTCAGACTTTGTTCCACCGACCAGAGTATTGACTTTGCAAGCGTGAGACGCTGAATGAGATGGTGGCTGAGGCGAACGCTGTATAGACTTTGAAATCTGAATCGACAGAGCAGGCTGTACAGACTTTGAGAGTCTTGAAGGATGTACAGCCTTTGAGGGCTTTGATGGCCAATGTACAGACTTGTTCGAATGTCTAGACTTTGCATGAACAGTCGATGTGTAGGCTTGAAGAACTGAAGCCCACGTTGTATAGACATGACCTAACAGTCCAGTGTATAGACTTGAATAGCTGAAAGCTACAGTGAGAGAGTGTATACACTTGACCAGATCAAGGGCAATTCGAGTGTACAGGCCTCATGCCATGAGACGCTGAGAGAGACAGTCCAATGTACAGACTTATGAAGACTGGTGCATGAACAGTAATGCATAGACTTAGGAGCATGAAGGCCAATGTGTAGACATCAACTATCAAGACGCTAAGGAAGACGGACAATGTACAGACTTCCTGTAACAGTCTGATGTACAGACTTCATGAAGCTAGACCAGCGGCTGTACAGACTTTGAAGGAGGACAAATGTATGGACTTGGTGACGTGAAAGCGATGTACACACTTATAGCGTTGACGCTAATGTCTTGAGAATGCTCACAGCGTTGACGCTGCATGAGACGTAGATTGTACAGACTTAGCATGTGAAGACTGATGTGCATACTTGCTGAGTTGACGCTGCAGCCCAATGAGTTGACGCTGCAACGTATATTCTTGATGATCAACTGATGATGTATAGACTTCATCAAATGAAGAAACTGAACTGAAGCGTCGACGCATCAGCTCAAGGAGTTGACGCACTACTGTATGGACAGATACAAAAATGACCAAGGGGTCGACGCATCAGCACACTGAGTTGACGCAGTACAGTGACAACTGTGCAGACAGAGTATAGCAATGAATGCTTTATGCATCAGTTAACATGACTAAACATCAAAATATATTAAACTAAACTGAGCAGCAAGATGACTGATCATTTGATTAACTCACATCAACAACCAATCATCAAAACCAAATCAATCATCAAAACAGAACATCAATGCATGGTGTCTCACAGTGTATGACTCACATCAAAACCAATCATCAAAACCACAGAGGCACAACAATGATTACTCATATCTTGACATTAATCTAGCGTAGATGGAACATATTTTTATTGATTAGCCCATAGCTCTACCTAAATCTCACGGAATTCCTATAGGATAACCGACAAGGATAACTTGATCTATAACTTGGACTTAACGACCTAGGGATTTAGAAACTCCAGGCTCTGATATCACCTTCTGTCACGTCCCGAACCGATAGTAGTGGAACGTGTCATTTGCTCGGAACGTGACAGTTAAACAGTCGTGTCAATCAGAACATAGTCAAAATGAGATATAATTTGAATAACATAGAATTTAATGTCAAATATAAGTTTACTATAAATTGGACCCAATAAAAGAAAAGACTCAATAAAGAAAATTTTACAATAGACTCATGACTGGACTAAACTTGACATAGACATAAGGTAATAAGACTAGGCGGTCCATCTAGATGTCGGAGCACTCTTCACTCTTGCCCTTGCCCATCTTGTTCATTCTCGCCATCACTAAGGTCGTTACGTGAAAAACATTGAAAAAATACTAGGTGAGCGAACGCTCGGTAGGTCTTAATTTCTCAAGCTCCAAGCTCTAGCTTTAAGAAATTAACAATTTTAACATGAACATGCAAGTCATGCAAGGTATTGAAATCGAGAACTACAATGGCACGAGCTAGACTAATAATCCGGAGACAGTGTAAAGGAATGTAGGCATGACAATAGATAATTTCAAGTACTATAACGATAATAGATAGACGAGAGAATAATTCCAAAAATATCCATGATGAGATAGCAAGCTTTTCAATAAGATTTTCAAGAACGTTCATGATGAGATAATAACAGTCGTTTCAATAAGGCATTCATTTTCATTAGAGCAATTCATGATCACTTTGTAGGATTGGCCATATAAAGGAGTTCAAATATTCAAGTAATGACAAACACTTGTGGAAGTGTCGTAGATGAACTTTTGCTATCTTTGGTGCAATGCCACACCCGATCAATAATGATACCGGCACACATTTGGACTTTGCCTCGCCCATGGGATTAGATCCGGACCCTGTATTTTATACACTAGCATTGAGTATCAATTTGTTTGGACCCATAGTCGCAATTGTGTCTTGACCAATTCCACTTAAAATAATGGCCAAAGAGTTCCAAGGATCAAGCATTATAGTAGATTCATGGAATGATGAGTTCAAGGATAGAACTTTGGACAGGATAACATAGGCGATAAATCACATGAAAAGCATGACAATTCGATAATCTGGAATCATTGGCGCCCACTCGGTTGTCACCAATTCAGGAATTAGCGCCCACTGTCAGGTCGCTAAATCTGTGAATAGGCACGAAGAATTTGTGACACTTCAAGTAGTCGCACATTCATAATTAGTGTCCAGTGTACAGTCGCTAGAACAGTAAATTGTGCCCACTGACTGGCCGCCAATTCTATTTGACGTCCATGCCCTAGTCGCTCATTCCAGAAAGAACATGACAATCTTGAGGAAAAAGTGCCCATCCAGACGGTCGCTCATTCAATTTGCGCCCGCTGGACTGGTCGCCTATTCAGGCAGAGATAGATTTCTCACAGAATCACCAGAACAGCATTCTATGAGGGCCGAACGTCATGTTTCTTAAGAGTGACATGAAAAATAGGGTTCCTGTGTTTTTATGGTACAACCAGCTCGGCTGCCTTGAAGGAATCCAAGGCTAGCGTATACATACGGAGCTCTCAATGAAGAATGTACCGGTCCGAAGGAAGGAATATCCCACGGAGGGTCCAATCATCACCTAGAGTTAGTGTGTAAATGATAGAAACCAAACAGGGACCAAGTCTCAGATATGAGACAGTGGTGCCAAGATCCGACAGTCAATTGATCAAAACACGGGTGGAAAATAGTTACAAGAAAACTGCGCCCTGGTAGTTGTCGCTATTTAAATTAGCGCCCACTGTTCAGGCGTCCTTTCATGCAATTCTAGAATATTAAATAAATTTCCAGAAATTTGTGACTCTTCGAAGAGACGCAGTATCTTTAATTGACGCCCTGAGGTACGGCGCCAATTCCTTTATTTATATCTTTTTATATATATATCATTTCAGAAAATATAGGAAATAGCGCCTTTTTCAAAATGGCGCAGATTCTTTAATGTGCGATAGAGGAATGGTCGCTAGTTTTATAAACAATTTCTTTTATATACATAAACTTTAGGAAATAGTGCATGCTTGCACGGGCGCAGGTTAAAATAGGCGACGGGGTTCTAGTCGCCCATTCCCTTTAACGTTTTCTGCTGCAACGCATCGCGTGGATGCGCTTGCAGGCTCATGCTTCCGTTTTATTTCGATTGACACTGTTCATTAGGAGATGAATAGTGCTACTTCCAATTCAGATGGAATTTTAGAAAACTAAAGACAAGACAGTGAAGAGAAAATTGTAGGGATCCCAGAAATATGCATATGATGATTTTTAGATATATGATTCCATAGTTATTAAATTTCAAACTTGTTGTAATTATTATTTATCTAGAAGAATTAGCGACAGTTGTACTGTCACTGATTAATTAGCACCTGTTTGGACGGTAGCAGTTTCTTGTGAATAGCGGCCATGCAGTGGTCGCTAATTCCTTTTCATGCAGTAACGATTCCAAACATTCAAAAATCGCATTAAACATGCTATATATACATGCAGGAAGCTCATGAAGGAATCTACATGCTCTAATGATCTATCATGATAGTTATCTTGAGTTTTGCTTGGGAGATTGCCTACCTTGACGATGCTTTAACGGTGAAGAAGAAGAAATTGCAAGAAGAAGAAGAACAGCAGAAGATGATGATCAACGGTAGTAGGGGAAGAAGAAGCCTTGCTTCTTTACTACATCAACAACAGCGGTAGTTCTTTTGACAACGGTAGCAGCTGCAACTAAAGTACATACAAGAAGAAGAGGAAGAAGACGGCTTCTTTGTGCAGCAACAATGACAGCACTAGCAACCGCAGCAACAAAGGAAGAAGATGGAGGAAGAGCAACTGCAGCGAGACAGCAGCAGCACGCCCACGCGAAGGGAGATACCGACGCGTCGACACAGCAATAGCAGCAGCAGAACCAACAACAACAGTAGTGACTTTCACGCTCGAATGTGTTAGGGTGCAAGGCACAGATTCAGAGGGGGGGTGAATGAATCCCCATTCAAAAAACTATTGCGGAATTAAAATCTAGGTTAGGCTAAACAAATTAAATGCTCTCGAGAGACAGGAAGATGATAATCAAAAAGTAGATACAGAGTTAATATCTCATACTAAATCATAACTCTGCCATTCACAATATCGAATGCCAAGCGAGCATACAAACTGACATATCATAGAACACACTAGCAGCAAGCTCAGAATAGCACGCAATCTCCGCAGACTAGAACTACGCAAACCAGACTCACTTAGCAACACATATAATGCTCAAGGGTACTTCAGATAGAAACAAGAGTGCTCAGACAACCTGTGAAGGAGGTAGATGACAAGGGGCAAACGCAGAAGGCAAACCACGGCACAGTAGATTTTTAGGTGGTTCGGCCTACAACCCACAGACCTACATCCACCCCTCACTCCAAACCGGAGTGAGGCTTCCCTTGCTAAATCAAGAAGCAGACTCAGTCTGCAACAACCGCTATCTTACAGCTTGACCCAGAGGAACACTCTCCTCTCTTCCTCCAACCCGGAGGGGAACCACTAGTGACACCCCGTCACTAGCAACCGGAGACACAGTCTCTCTTCCTCTGATACCCAGAGGGAAACCACAAGTGACACCCTATCACTTGCAACCCGGAGGACCAATCCTCCCTTCCTCCAAACTGGAGGGAAACCCACAAGTAGCACACCACTACTTACAATCGGTGACTACGTCTCCCTTCTCCTGAGTCCACAGGAGAAACCCCGACCTCAAGCCAAAGGATTGGAAAACACTAATGGAGAATGGGAAGAATAAACAAAAAACAAAAATAGAAACAAAAGGGAAAACAACTGTAGCTCCGAAGAGCAATTTCAACATAAGTCTTCAGGGAACGCTCCCTCTTCTCTTCTTCTCAGCATCTGGCTCTCTCTTTACTTCTCAGCTCTCTCTCTCTCTCTCTTTACTTCGCAGCCCTTCTCACTCTCTCTGGACTTCTCCTTCTTCTCAGCTATCTCTTCTTTTCTCTCTTGGCTTTCTTCTCTGGTGGCTGCCCTTTTTCTTCTTTTCTTACGCTCACCCTTCTTCTTTTCTGGTTGCTCTTCTTTCCTTCTGGCAGCTACTTTTCTTGAAGGACAAGACGACCTTATATATAGTAGAGCCTCCATATGGATGAGGCAGAAAAACCTACTGAAATCCCACTGATCCACGTGGCAGGGACGAGAATGTTCCTCTTGTCATTGCCCCACCTCCAGCCTTCTGGGAACACGTGCCTGCTTCAGTTGGAGCTCACGTGATTCTTTAATATTGTCAGTCACAAGAGAGGCATTTCGTCAAACACTTTAGGGTCAGTCATTTTGAAATGTGCACTGATCCAATACATGCTCCGACGTGTATATGCTCAAGGTGCAACTAGCATTGACCAGAGTTCAGTTGGCACCGAGCTCAGTAGCTAGTCACGACCCAATAATGCATGAGGCCAATAAGTGCACAGACCTTGCTATGCAGAATGCAAAGACTTGCACCGACCTAATGTGCTGGTAATGCAGACATGCACCGACCAACATTGCACCGACCGTGTCCTTGTGCTAGTGATGGCATTGCACCGACCGTGTGTGTGCCTTAGGCGTAGCATGAGACTGTGAAAATGCCTTAGGCATATATATGCACGGACCTGGTATGTGCGTGAGATGCAAAATGAGACACACATATGCGCTGACTTGAGTGTGGTGAAGTAAAGATATGCACAGACTTAACTATGATGACGGAGTGACTAGCATTGACCTTAGTATGCCTTAGATAAAACTAGCACCGACCGTGTATAGGCCTTAGCCAAAAACATGCAGCGCCGCTAGCATCGACCTTGTATAGCACATAGCGCAGCAAAAGCTACACCGACCTTATATGCACCGACCTTGTTATGAGACCTACACCACGCTTAAGCAAAAGATGCACCGACCTAGTGACAAAGCACTGGAACGTGCACCGACCTTATGCACTACAAAACTTGCACCGACTTCTCTTGCATGCGTGCAGCAAACCTGTGAGAACTTTGTGCACATAACATGTTCGATGAAATGACTGTGCATGCAATCTAATGAGGTTCTATGCAGCATGAGAGTGCATAAATATGAAAATGCACATCATGCAAATGATCATTAAATTCAATGTACAAAACATCAATGCACAGCAATCAAATCTCATTAATTCACAGTGCAATGCCTAAATACATAATCAGATGCATATTGCAAACACATGATGACTTATAGTGTTTGCTATCATCAAAACCATAGGGACACAACAATCTCTCCCTTTTTGATGATGGCAACACTATGAGTCATGAAGATAAAGCAAGATGCTGACAGACAGACAAACTATTCTCCCCCTTTGACTTCATTAAAAAGAAAATAGTTTGATAAGATAAATGGCAAACATGCATGCATGAAAAATAGTTTACCAAACGAGCCTAAACAGCCAGATAAGATCATGCACAACATGTAACCCTAGTCCCCCTGAAAATGTGAGGTGAAAATAAGTAAGAATAGGGTATGATGAAGGACAGCCAAGAAGAAGTGTCAAGTAGATTAATCTCCCCCTTAATGCCAAAAACATGCTGATGTGACAATTTCCCTCTTTGACAAAGCAGAGGGATTGGAGTGGAAGAAGTGATAAGCATCTATCAGCAAAAACACAAGGGCAATCAAGGATAAGTTCTGGTCATGATGAATTTTATCAATAATCAAATGGCAGTGAGCAAAAGAATTCCAAATAAGCTTCAAACACATGAGTAATTCAATAAGATTTTCAAGGAGATATCAATTTCATAAATCCAAAACTGAATTTTTCAGAGTCTTCATTATAAGGGCTTATGAATGAACTTTATTAATCGGCATGGTTTAAACATGATGTATGTAAAGTTTGCCAATAAAATTCTGTATTTATATCTGAAATCATGGTTTAATAAAAGTGAACCAAGCCCTCATATTTATATCTTGATTAACCTCCCTTTTTCTTACACAATCAAATTCAATGACTTCTTTCGGAATTATATTCACTAGTATTGAGATCAAACAATTATGAAGCCATATGATTTTATCTAGAATTATAGCAATTTATCTTTTGCATCAATATTCAAATATTGCAATTTGTTCAACAAAAATTTTCATTCTACAAATTTCAAGAGCACTCTAGTTTAGTGCACACCTTATAACTGGAGGATATACGTTGATCAAACGCCAATATCCCTGAGCACTTAGTGTGACTAACAGTCATGCTTTATAATTAACAGAGTTAACATTTACACCTCATGACATACCTCAACTCATTTCCTTGATGAGTGAGATGTGTTTCTCAGTGTGCATGTCATTGCTCTACCAGATTATCAATCATTTTTAAGCAGAGTTAACTATGGCACCTCATGACACAGTCCTTTGGACATGGTTTCTCATTGACCAAAGTCATTGCTCTGACAACTATTTACCCTTTAGACATTCCAGAAAACTCATTTGTTTCAAAACAATACTAATTTCATGTACTTCAACCAAATAAAGTCATGTATTCAATAGTTCAGATTTCAGAAGATTTTACAAGACACAACATGAAACATTTGCTTAATGTTTATTAAAACATGATTCAGATATTTTTTAGGATATTCAGAACCAAACTTAATGAATACATTAACCTTAAACCATTATGATCTTTTTGAACATTCATAAACCTGTATAATAGAAGATTCCTTTTTGTCGAGATTTTCAGATTTATGGTCATGATATACAGATTGAAATCCTTTCAATTTTCAGGTCAAGGAGGTCTGAGAGCAGCCTCTTTTCAATAGAAGCAGCAGCAAGAACATGCATCAAATCTGAGAGCATATGAAGTTCATGCATATTGCAGAGATGGCTAAAAGTGCATCAGGCAAATGTAAAAGTAATAGTAGACTTCAGACTCAAGAAGAGTATCCGTTTCAAGTGAATTCAGAACAATTAGAAAGAAGTGATACATGCTTATGCCAGTTGGTGATGAATGTTTCAAGAGAAGCAGAAGTTACAAAATGAGTGAAGATATGGCTAGACAAAAAGGGTATCAGTTGACTGAATGAGCAGTTCAGGTTGGCTGGATAGGATAAGAAGTAAATGGATGAATAGCCATGCTTTTCAAAAGATTTATTTATATGCTCCCCCTGACTTGATGCACTGAAACAGCCTTTTTGGTGTTTTCAAAAGTAATCGAATGCAATCAACTCATGTATGGAAATGCACTGACTCCCCTTAACAGTATGCCATATGAGATACTCTCAATGCAGCATATGCAATGACAATTATGCAGGGAGTTTGATGAGTTATGCTCATGGACATTTAGTCTGATTTATGTGCAGTTTTGACCAATGGTACTGGGTAGAGGACTTGGTCTAAAAATCACCTCATACATAGTAAGAACCTTGAGACAAATTGCATTTGCCCTTTAGTAACTTACCATTTGATATACCATGTTGATCATGCATGACACTGAAGTGCAAATGCAGTCTTATCAGATTTTCAATGAATCATGCCAGACAAATGTGAGAACATGAATGCATGCAGATTGGAAATGAATCCAGCATATCTTTAATGAATATGTGCACACACATCTCAAAGTATGAGCAAATAAACTCATGTTGCTCAATGCAAATGACAAAACATATAAGGATCTTGTCTGCATGACACTTTCGACTGAATAGATTTAACATGATATGCAGTTAAAGCAGATTTCTAAGAACTTCAATTGAACAAATGTTAAAGGTGCAGAACATTACCTGAATGGGCTTTTACCAACTTGGGTGCCTTGGTTTATTTTCCCCTTTTTATTGTCCATCCCAAGGCACTCCTACAAATAGCATCTCATTTTGCATTCATAGGAGCCCAAGTCTCCTTGGGTCCTTTAGTGATAGTAGCACCTCTGAATGGTGCTCTCCTCATTTTCAACACTTGAAAATCATCAAACCTCATCAAATAACAGTTAGACATGGAATGTCCTAACTATCTACAGTAATAACATGAAATAATAGTTTTTAAATACTTTTTATGCACATTATTTTAAACATGGAATCTCTGTGCATTAACATGAAAATTTCTGTTATTTGCATGGACGTTTTGGTTTCCATAACCTGCCAACTAGCATTCATAAGCTCGGTGGCCAGGTTTTCCACAATCAAAGCATCCAACATATTTTTCCTTAGACACAAATTTGTTTCTGCCAAAATCAATTCTGTTTACAGGGAATTTAACAAATTTAGAATTAAGTTTCTTTTCATGAATATGCCAACAGTCCTAGACTATGTGGCCATACTTCCCACATTCAAAATAGGAAGAGAAATTTCTTCTCTTAATCACTGACTAGCACTCACTAGCCAGATGGCCTGGCTTCCAACAGTTTGAACACATAAAGCTTTTCCGTTGAAAGTAAATTTATCTTTACCAAAGGCATTCTGTTTTGCAGGGAATCAAACATGTTTAGAATTAACCCTTTGTTGACATCTGGAAAATGAACAAGGGTGGAAGCACAATTGAAAAGAGGGTCTGACCAACAGTGAAAGACCAATGATGAAGCTCGTCAACCATTCACCCGGCTAAAGCCCTTGTCGGCCAAAGCTGATGCCCGGTGCCGATGTCATTCAGACGGCAGCGCCGATAAAGCCGCAGTCACTCGACTGATGAGACCTCCCAGCCCTTTAAGAAGAGCTGTACTACTGCTTCGTCCAAGAATCCACGGATGATATGTCAGGGTAAGCCACATGTCAGCTTACTGATGGATGTAATATGAGATAAAGATGAAGCCGGCACCGGCAGATAAAGATTGTCAGGGCTCCTACAAAGTCAGAACAGAAGAGCAATCCTCTCCACAGATTACACACCCGGCCGAAGTCTGTCAGACTGAAGCTGATGCCCGGTCTTGTCACCGCTCAGATGACAATGCCGATAAAACATACCCAGTTTTGTCGTCATTCAGACGGCAATACTGATTAAACCTCAGTGAGTTCACTGATCAAGCCTCAAGACGATCTCAACAAAGTCATGTCTCTACTAAAGGTGGGCCTTATTCGGTTCTGATGAAGATTAATTCAAAAGAAAGCATAAAGAGAAGCCTAAGGCACGTATGAGGCCTGAAGGCACTAGATGGGCCGGCCATTTGGGCTCCTGTTAATGGCGCCGGGAGCCTCAACAGGGGGCGACTTATCGCGCCGGGAGATGTCTCGAATGGAACAAGCCACACCGACTGCCCTCCACCGAGAGGACAGAGGGATGAAAGCTATAAAAGCAAACCCTCTTTGAAATGGGGAGGGGATCGAAGCCGGGCCATCGATCGAAAAGAAAGAAAAGAGAAGAAACCAGAGAGAGAGAGAGCCTCCTCCGCTAAAAAGAAAGAAAGAGAGAAGAGACCGATCAAAAGGGAAGAAGCTCCAGGTGGGCATCCGGGGAGGGAGAGGAGTCAATGCTCCGCCCTCCCCCTTGTTTTCTTTTCTTCTATTTCATGTAATCGTTTCAAGTCTTATCTTGATTCATGCAATGTAGCCGAGACATCTCGGCATCTGTTTGTCCCCCTTTCCCTCACTCTCTCCCTGTAATCGGTTTGAGTATTGGAATGGTGTATCGTCTGGGTTTTCTCACCATGTGTCTTCCCTGATGGACATCATCAAACGAATGGATATATATGTATGATGGGCTATAGCTTAAGCCTGATTTTTGCTTCCTCTGAAGCCCTATTGCCATTCCCCGTGTTATCTGTAAACCAGTAGCATGATGATCCGATTTGTCTGTTTCTTTTCTCTGCTTCGTAGCACCATTAGTGCTCACCTCAGAGCCCGGGACAGACTATCCCTTGGCTGCTGGGATGAAGCCGTGCTGTGCAATGATCAAAGCTTGAGAAACTCCGGGGTTCTAAGCGTACGTGCTTCATCCGTTGATGTCATCGAAGTCGCCTCTGGGCCAGAGACAGCCATCTCTTGGCTCCCAGGGCGACGAATGACCATATCAAGCTTGTCCCCAGGCCCTGCGTGATAATGGCGATAGACAGGGGCATTCAGACCTCGGCCTCCCAGATGCCTCTTGAACCCTGATACTCCTGTGAAACCCAGACCTGATCCAGCTTATAGTGGATGCCTTGAGCAGTTTAGAGCCCATAGAATCCGTCAGCTCTGGCCCGAATCACCATTAAACCCAAAAACAGAGCACCGTAGAACCCTAAACCTATCTCGGTGCCCTCACCATTTCGGCCTCCAGAACAGTGAAATAGGTGAACAGCCCTCGGCGCGGGTCTTCCCGTGCCGATAACCCCATTCTACCCACGCCGAGAGCTTCCCTTTGGCCGGTTACCAGCGCCCAGCCCCCATGAAGCAGCCTTCCCGGCGCGCCTAACAGTAGCCCACTAGGACTCTTCCCGGCGCGAGGCTCCAGGCGCCGAGAGCCCTAGTGTGTGCTCCCGGCGCGCCCAACAGTTGCTCTGAAGGACTCTTCCCGGCACGACGGTTTTGGCGCCGGGAACCCCCTTTTTGCAAGCCAAAAACCTACCTCAAGCCGTAAAACCCTTGCTACCATTGATAAACCCTACAAATATCCTTGTGAGCTGCTCAACATAATCCCACCTTCTGTCAAGGGATGCCTTGGGTCGTCACATGCACCTCGGGGACGACAACTAGTGGGAGCAACTCCCCTTTTTCTATGTGGTTTCTCGAACTCGATCGGCCTTTTAACCTTAAGACCAAGGAAGCTCTGCCACTGCATAAGCTTCTACGGTCTCAAAAGGGATATCAAGATATTGCTCCGAGCACATACGGGCGCCAGGGGTTCCATACCCCTCTATTTTGGCTTTCACCCCGGCACTCCGTGGGTGATCGTCTATCATTCCCTGGCAAATGTTAAGTCCAGGGGAGATGCTGTCAAAGTTCTCCCAGGATGCCAGAGATGACATGAAACCTATCCCCGGGACCTTATCCGTCAGTGGTGACAGAGGCTCCTTGTACCTTATTGTCCCCCTCCCAATCTTTCTATATTCCTGGCCTTCCTTGGGAACCTATACCAAAACAGATCGAAGCCCAGTGAGTTGACCTATTTTAATTCCCTAGGGCCCATTTGCCTCAACCCTAACCAACATGAAACCCAAAACAGAGTATCGTAGGCTCTGTTTCTTATCCCGGCGCCCTCATACCTCTCGGCCCGGCCCACAGCGAACCAAATGAACAGCTCCCGGCGTCACTTCTTCAGGCGCCGAGAACCACCACGCATATCTCCTCCCCTGCGCGCCGGGAGCCCCTATACCTTGGCCTTCTTCCCTGCGCGCCGGGAACCCCCTTTGCACTCTCATGCGCCGAGAATCTAACCCCCCTTTGCATCCTCATGCGCCGAGAATCTAACCCATTGGCATTCTTCTGGTGCCTGGAACCTACATGCACACCCAATCTGCCCCAGGAGCCTACTTCTCCATACAATTGAACCCCCCCCATCACTTTAACTCAGCCCATCCGGGGATGCCCATGAGTCATCATATCTGTCCCGGGGATAAATTTAAAAAAAGAAGAAGTTAGATTCCCTTATCCTCCGTCATCGGATTTATGAACAACCCTTTTTGCTCGTGCGGATCCTGTCACTGCATGAGTCCCGCTAGCTTTCCGAAGGGGAGATCATACATTACCCCATATAGTCCGTATATATATATATATATATATATGGGTCGAGAGGCTTGACCTCTCAGCTTTCACCTCGACACTCCGTGAGTGATACCCTATTTCCCTCTGGGCATAACCCAGATTAAGAGGAGAATGCTGTCGAAATATCGATCGAAGCTTCAAACCTACATCATGGTCATGGCTCTGCCTTTCCATGGTGGACATCTTCTATCTCCTTGTTCCCACTAAGCATAACTGTTTTGAACCGCCAATCACATGATATAGTCTGTTTCCGTGGTTGATGTTATTATCTTACCCGCCTCCCTGGCCCTGGTATGAAGTTTAAAATTAAGCATGTGAACATCTGTTCGCCTTACGAGGCCTCCTATTCTGGCGTTTAATCAAGGGTTGTCCTTCCTTGGAAGGGCGTAATTAACGTCATAACGTTTATGGTATGACGGACTTCTGGTCCCGACTCGGACTTCACAATCGACTGACCAAGTCAGATCGAGCACACAATGAAATCGTCACACATGTGACTGGCACGCCTAATAAACCAACCAATAAATCAATAAACCAACAAAATCAAATAAAAAAAGAAATTAAGAAAAAATCCGCGTCCACAAGTCTGGCACGCCCGGTGGGACCGAGTCTCCCTTCATCTTTACGCCAAAATAGGAGGCCCCACGGGCCCCCCCTCAAAATTCTGATTCCGTGTGCTTCCTTACTTCCAGGAAACTACGATGACAACACAAATCACGTCTGTATGCTTCGACAAGCAACCGGTGGACATGCATGTCCAGGAGGGGTACCTGGCGGTACCACTAGCATTCGGTTCGTTTCCCCCAGCTATCGGGCTGCCCAACTGCTTGGGCGTTGTCTACACCGACCTTCTTACAGGTCGATAACGATGAGCAAGGCGCTGCTGCAAGCGCCCCAGTGAAGACCGCTGACTGCAAGGATGGCTTACCGAAGAAAACGGCCCCCACGGCCGTCGCCTGCTACGTCCATCATGTCCAGAAAACGGACATGGTCCCCACTGCTGCCCAGAAGGGGAAGAAAACCAACCGGAGGAGCCGGTCTATTGCTGTTGATCGTCGCCTTTCCAATTCCGGAAAGACGATAATGATGGGTGCTATTAGGGCAAGCCTTGACGGTCGTCCCAGGGGAGTCTGGCCGGACAGAATTGTCCCAACCATCCCAACTGACAACAAATTCCAGGTTTTGGCCACTAGGAGGGCCAACTGGGAGGCTAATGAAAAGAAGCCGCTGGCGCCCAAGCCAGCAAAATGCAAACAGGTCTGGCGACCGAAGAAGATCCAAGGCTGGGCCCCAGCTGAAGATAGAAAGAACCTTACTGATGTCACTATCGCCCGCCTCAGAGCAGGGGGCAGAAGGGAAATGAAGAGAGATGAAGGAAATGCTACTGCTGTCTACCCCAGGACCCGGGGAAGGAGAGATGAGATTGAGGGTCAAGAAAGAAATATGACCACTGTTCGCCCCTTGTTGAGGGGCAGAAGATATGAAACAAAAGAAAACTTCACTACCACCCATCCCATGGCCAGGGGCAAGAGATGGGAAGAGAAGATCCACAATGCTGCTGCCAACCGCTGTCAAGTTGGCAATGTGAGAAGAAGTGAACCAGTCACTATGATTACTGCAAGAAGATCAGGAGCCTGTGCCAGACAGGCTGATATCTTCAAATATCCCAGGGCCGAGCATCTGAATGCTCGGGTGACGAGACTGGCCTGGCAACAAAACGGCCAGGACAGACTGATGCTCCAACCTGAGCCGCAAAGGCGCGACCCAGAGGAGACAAAGCAAGTAGTCCAAGACTACTTCCACTACCTAGGGAGCTCTGCCCTAGGTCAACAAAGACTATCCCGTGCCTTGGGCACCAGGGATGATGAAGAAGAAGAAACCTTCCAAGAAATGATGATCGGAGCCTCCTCCTCCGATTCGAATGACTATGAAGAAGGCCTCAGGGCCAGATATAATGAAGAAGACCTGCACGGGGAAGAAGACAAAGAAAGAATATCGGTCTTTGACCGGCTCAGATATCCTAGCCAAATAAAAAGAAAGGTCTACAGGCGAAAAGGAAAGATGCAAATCTTCGCCTGCAACATGGCTGGACTGGCCAGGGGGCAAGATATACTACCAACTCAGCCAGATGAATTGCTCAGGCTGGCAACTAGACCTGGTCCTGTCACAAGAAGAGGCCAGGCCGCAAAGGATAAAATGAAAATTGATGATGAAGCCCGCAGGATTACCACTATGACAGTTAATGTGGTAACAACAGAAGATGGAGATAACCCCTTCGTTGATGATGCTGAAGGGACTTCTGAAGATATACAAATCCCATCAACCATGGATCCCATGATCCAGATGATGTTCAGAAGATACCAACAGGAGATCAATGCTCTCCGAAGACAGCTCAATGAGAGACAGGAAGCTACATCAGTCTCAAAGCAAGCTGAACCTGTGGGGCAGACATCCAGCTCAGCAGAGACGGCTATTCCAGCTAACCCCCTCCTAGCTGATAAGGGCAAAGCACCAAGCCAACCTATTCCACAGCAGACAGTGACTCAGCCCTCCGTGTCCCAGACACAGCCTACCGCGCCCATCTTGCGCGCCACTGTGATGACAACTCCTCACAGCCAGCAACAAGCCCACTTCTTTCCAGAAGATATAGATCCAGCTATAGCCCACAAGCAGATGATTGAAAGAATTGTGGAAATGAAGCTTTCAGAAAAGACTGGAGATGATACTAGTGCCTATGATGTGTACAGGGTACCATATCCTCCCCAGTACGCTGCCAAAAGACTGCCTCCAGGCATCAGTAAGCGCCAAAGTTTGAGAAATTCAATGGCCAGGGCTCCCCTAGGGAGCATATAGCCTACTACACTACAATTATGGGCGACCTAGCAGTCGATGAAGCTTATCTGCTCAAGTTCTTTGGCTCATCCCTCACTGGGTTGGCCTTTGAATGGTACTCAAGCCTGCCAGCTGGGTCAGTGGCTGATTGGCCTGATATGCAGAGAAAATTCCGCGACAGATTTCATGTCACGGAAAGGGAAATCACGATAGCAGAACTATATGCAACCAGGCAGAAACAAGATGAGACTGCACTGGACTACATCAAAAGGTGGAGGAACTTAGCCATGAGATGCCGAAGGCCTCCTCATCAGGAAGATGCGGTGCAGATATGCAAGCAGAGCCTCAGGAGGGAGGTGCTAGAAAAGATGATCGGTGCAGATGTCAGAACATTTGACCGATTGAACAATATAGTGGCCGAGGTCGAGACGTTCTTGTCCAAGCGTCCGACCGCCAATGCTCCCACTATGCTGAAGGGAAAATCCAATGAGCGACGGCCATCACACTCCGAGGCCAACACCGTCGATTTCAGAACCTTCGAGCAACAGAAGGGGAAGAAAGGGGCAGATGAAGCTCCCCCGCTGGCAGATACAGCAGAAAGGAAGGATAAAGTCTCTCTGAGAGACAAGATGAGAAAAGCATATTCCTTCCCGAAAGATAAGACGGCCGCACTATTCAACTGGGCATATAAGTTCAATAAGGTAACATTGCCTGAACCCAAAAGGCCAGCAGATGCAGCAAAGAAAGATGATCCGCTGTTCTGTCCATTTCACCGCGCGCTGGGGCACGCAATTGAAGATTGTTATGTCTTCAAAGATATCATGGAAGGAATGGTCAAGAAAGGTGAGCTGCAGCTGGGAGATTATCAGGTAAAGCCGCCCCATCCACATGAGCCTCCACCCTGGAGAATGGCTGCCAATATGATCTCAGTCTACCAACAGCTGCCCAAGGAGGCCGTTGAAGAATGCACCAAGAATACCTATGAAGCTTGCTTCCTCACCCCGCAGAAAGATCAGGAAGGATGGCAGATGATACCCATAAAAAGTAGAAAGAAGACTCCTGCAGCCAGTACCAGTGGAGCAGTTATTCGGGGTGTTACACCAAGGCCTGAGCCGCCTCCGATAAAGCCAATATGGCATACAACTGAGACTGGACCAGTCATCCGGATCCCTACTCACAACCGGAGGAGACAAACTCCCCTCCCTACACATAAAGAAGTAAGCCCTGCAGCCAGGCGTCTGCAGCAATATATTAATGAGCTCGATGAGTACGAGCAGAAGAAGCCCAAGCATCTGCTGATGAAAGACTGTATACTCTGGGAACAGCTCGAAGAATTGAAAATTAAAGAGCAGCCAGAGGCAGAACAAGAAAAAGCTGAAAATGAGCCCTTCTGGGGGCAGGAGCCAGCAAAGCCAAATTCCCAAAAGAAGAAGAAACGGCCCAAATCCAAGAAAGGAAAGAAGGTCACGACAGTACAATGTAACACTCTGTCAGTACTCTTCTCCTTGCCCGGGGAGGATGATGAGCCGGAAGCATCCAACGCTCCGCTAGAAGCTAACCATGCCGAAGCCTCTACCTCGGCCCATGCAACACGTTCTGGGAGAAGATGGGGGCGCCCACCACCAGCCAACCATAATATCATGTTCAGAGGGGAGCAACCCTATCAAATCCCGGAACCAGAGATACGAGGTGTCCAGGTTCCTCCCCCTGCCAGTCTGTACCAGGACAAAAAGAAGGCAGATGAAGCCCCTTCATTCCTGGAGTTCCTGTCCAGCTTAGAAAATGAGCAACCGGCTCATACTGCTCCAGATAAAAGCAATAAATGCCAGCAGACAGCGGCTGGAAAGCAGAAACAGCATGAAGAAGATGAAGAAGGTAACCCTCTAGCAAAACCAGGGGCAGTCGCTACAGAAGAAGCCTTCCGGGAGACCGATGAAGAAGATAAAATTGAAAATGGGCAGCAAAGGCCACAGGCACCACATGAACCTCCAAGACCCCGATGGGCAGAGGAGATGAGACTATCTAATGTCCGGGTGGGCAGTCGAGTCATGAAAATGCTGAAGAAGCTCCCTACCAGATTCTCCATCTGGGAAATTCTCTCTCTGAGCGAAGAAGCTCGCAAAGCAATCGTGGATGCCCTGCAGTCCCCGGCACAATGTGAAGCACTCCTGGCAGAAGTGAATGCTGGGCCATCAGTCACGTTCACGGAGGATGATATGCTAATCCCAAATTCCGGCCATAATAGACCGCTGTATATGAGGGGTTCCCTGAACTGTCAGCCGATAAGCAGAATACTAATAGATCCAGGGGCTGCTGTGAATATTCTCCCATACCGCATCTATCAGAAATATTACTTTGATCTGCAGCTCACCAAGGTCAGAGATATGAAGATTGCAGGATTCAACCAAAAATGTGAAACACCTCTCGGGGTAGCTGATTTCAACCTCACACTGGGCGACCTCACTACCGTGGTACGATTCTATGTAATCGACTCCAACACCACGTATAAGGCCCTGCTGGGAAGACCGTGGCTGCACGAATATCAGATAGTGCCATCCACGCTACACCAATGCATAAAATACTGCCATGAAGGAAAAGAAGAAAGGGTGTTTGCAGACCTACATCCCTTCGAAGTGTTCGAGTGCCATATGCTCGATGCATCCTATTACACCGAGGTGTCACAAAGGGATAAAGGAAAAGAAACTGTGGTCAGCCAAGAAAAGCCGGCGACGAAAGCAAGAAATTGGTCTCCGCCGCCGCCAAAGGGCTACATTAAAAAGCATGGGGTGTCTCACATCTCTTATGCTGGTGATTTTGCTCGGATCACTCCTCCTGGCATACACCCAGATGATACTGAAGAAAAGATGAAAGAAAAATACACACAGGTGGAAGTTCCTCAGGGTCTAGTCAAGCCCATAGCCAGCACAGAATACCAGACAGTGCTGCCCCTAAAGACTATGGAAATCCCTCGCTTCGGCGAACCCCCTATCATATTCTACACCGGGGAGGCAGTCGAAGAAGATGATCAAGATTGCATGGCCCCTGAAGAAGCTGCAAACCTGATGGTACCAATTACGGGCCTGGATTATACTACCCAACGGGTTTCACAAATGTTCTCCAAGATGCAAATGCCATCGATACAGCCTGCTGCTCAGAAGAAAGCATTCAAGGAGTTATGGGATCCGCCTCGAGATAGCAAGGAGCTGAGGAAGATCACACAGCACCCGGGACTGGGTTATACCCTGCAAGAATACTATGAAGCCGAGGTGGATGTCATCTCAGCCTTCTACCCGAATGAAGATTCCCCAGAAGTAGGGTATGATCAATACCCCTTTGAAGATGAAGAGATTATGTATCAATCCATAACAGACAATGAAGCCCAAGACAACCAGCCGGAGGCAAGGATGTCTGATGAGACCAAGAAGGGTTGGTGCTGGGAGAATCCATCTTGCAAAGAGGATCTGTTCCAGGCCGAAGCACAATTTGACACGGGAACCCCGATGAAGAACAAGTAGCCAGAGAGCTGCAAGAGTGCCTGGAGTTTGGGCGCATTCTAGAAGAGTTCCGAGCTCTACATAATGATAACCTCTCAGGGGAGCCCACATCAGAAGAGCCTCTAAGCACGGAAGACTCCACTTCGAAGTTTTCCGCTGAGCCAGTCACGTCCTCGGGGCAGACTGACAGAATCCGGCCATATTGGCCTTATACGATGCACCAGCATCTGCTGATGATCGGTGTGATGAAATAGAAAATCATGAGAATGAAGAAGATTATATCCCGGGAGGCTTTATTGATTTGCAAGAAGCCCCACCCGAAGTTGAGGACGGAGGCCAGGCCACCGTCGATGAGCTGATAGAAGTGAATCTGGGGTCAGCAGATGAGCCAAGGCCTACGTTCCTCAGTGCATTGCTGGAGCCAGCTGTCAAAGAACAGTATATTCAGTTTCTGAAAGAATTCCGAGACTGCTTCGCATGGACATATGATGAGATGCCGGGACTGAGTTCTGATGTGGCACAGCACCGATTGGCGATAAACCCAGAGGCAAGCCCTGTGAAGCAGCCTGCCAGGAGAATGCGTCCCGAACTGATAAATCAGATCAACAAAGAAGTCGACAAGCTGATCGATGTGGGCTTTGTTGAAGAGAACCAATATACTACATGGCTGGCCAATATAGTGCCCGTGAAGAAGAAAAATGGGCAGATCAGAATATGTGTAGATTTCAGGGACCTGAATAAGGCTTGCCCGAAAGATGATTTCCCAGTGCCAATCACTGAAGTAATGATCGATGCAACCACTGGCCATGAAGCCCTGTCATTCATGGATGGGTCATCCGGATACAACCAGATCTGGATTGCTGAAGAAGACAGAGTGCATACTGCATTCCGCACCCCGAAGGGGATATTTCACTACAAAAGGATGTCGTTCGGCCTCAAGAATGCCGGCGCTACTTATCAAAGAGCTATGACAAAGATCTTTGATGATTTACTCTTCAAGAAAGTGGAGTGCTACATCGATGACCTGGTGGTGAAAACCAGCAGAAGAGAAGATCATCTGCAAGATCTGAGGATAGTGTTCCAGAGGCTGCGCAGATATGAACTCAAGATGAATCCTATGAAATGTGCCTTCGGCGTGTCCAGTGGAAAATTCCTTGGGTTCATTGTCCGTCATAGGGGCATTGAGATCGACCCATCCAAGATTAAAGCTATCCAGGAGCTCCCTCCACCAAGGAATCTCCACGAGCTGAGATCTCTACAAGGGCGTTTGGCCTACATCCGACGATTCATATCAAATCTGTCGGGGAGATGCCACCCTTTTCACAAGCTCATGATGAAAGATGTACCGTTCCTCTGGGACGATGGCTGTCAGGAAGCTTTTGAGAAGCTGAAGAATATCTCAAGACCCCTCCAGTACTGGGGGCACCTATTAAGGGCAAGCCCCTGATACTATACATTGCAGCCACACACTGTTCCCTGGGGGCAATGCTAGCACAGATAAATGAAGAAGGCAAAGAGCAGGCTCTATACTACCTGAGTCGGAGGCTGATTAGAACTGAAGAAAGCTACACCTATATAGAAAAGACATGCTTGGCACTAGTCTTTGCCGTTAAAAAGCTCCGGCACTATATGCTGTCACACGAAATCAGATTGATATCTGCAGCAGATCCGCTCAAATACATATTGACTCAGCCAGTACTGAAAGGCCGGTTGGGCAAATGGGCAGTAATTCTGATGGAATTCGATATCACATATATACCCCAGAGGGCAATAAAAGGACAGGCCGTGGCCGATTTCTTCGCAGAGCACCCTGTGCCAGAGAATGATATGTTGGGGACTGAGTTACCCGATGATGAAACATTAGAAGCCTGCCAGGCTCAGTCAACTATGTGGCAGCTATTCTTTGATGGAGCATCTAGAACAGAGACGGACTCCGATGGAAAGACCAGAATACGGGCCGGAGCCGGTATTGTGCTAAGATCGCCAGAGGGGGAGGTTGTGCATACTTCCTGTTCTATAAACAAGCCCTGCACTAATAATGAAGCCGAGTATGAAGCTCTGATAATCGGGTTGCACATCAGCCTCAACATGGGCATCCAGATGCTTCAGGTATTCGGGGATTCAATGTTGATAATAAAGCAAATCCAAGGTGAGTTCGAAGTGCGAAAGCCGGAGTTGAACCCCTACCACCAAAAAGCTGTGCGCCTCATGGCGAAATTCTATCATATTGAGCTCAAGCATGTGGGCCGTGCACATAATGCCCAGGCTGATGCATTGGCAAAGCTAGCCAGCTCAATAGCAGTCCCACCGGATGAGACACTGAACATTGTTGTTATAAATCGGCGGCAAGTCCCCAGCATGCTAGAAGGCTGCCCCGAAGAAAATGAAGTCGCCACGATCAGTACAGAACAGGCATCTGATTGGAGACAACACCTGCTACAATGGTTTTTACACCAACAGCTGCCACAGAAAAGAGAAGAAAAGATGAAACTTCTAAGGATCAAAGATTCTTATGAATTCAGAAATGGAACTCTGTTCCGAATAATGGCAGATGCACGCAAGAAGATTTTGCTCCGCTGCCTGTCCACTGAGGAAGCTTGGCAAGCAATGAAAGAAATACATGCTGGGACGGCAGGTGCTCACCAAGCTGGCCCTAAGATGAAGATAGAAATCAAGAAGCTGGGCTACTATTGGCCCACTATGTTTGAAGATTGCTGCAAGTTTGCGAAGTCATGTCAGAAATGTCAGGAGCATGCTGTTGTGCCTAGAAGGCCACCTGCCGTTCTGCACCCTACAGTCCCTAGCTGGCCGTTTGCACAATGGGGAACCGATGTAGTCGGCCCACTACCGACCTCCTCAGCCGGACATAAGTACATACTGGCAATAACAGATTACTTCTCTCGATGGGCGGAAGCTATAGCATTACGAGAAGTGACTGGTGAGCTGGTTGCCAGATTCATCAAACAGAACATTATCTTCGGTTTGGGATCCCCAGCCGAATAATATCTGATAATGGAAGTCATTTCAAAAATCAAAAGATCTATCGGCTTGCCGAGAAGTATAAGATCGAGTGGAGGACTTCCACTCCTTACAATCCACAGGCAAATGGATTGGCAGAAGCCTTCAACAAAACGTTATGCACCTTGTTGGCTAAAGTCGTCAGTTCTAATAAGAAGGACTGGGAAGAAAAGATGTATGAAGCTCTATGGGCATACCGCACTGTCTTCAAGACACCTACAGGGTGCTCGCCATACTCACTGGTATATGGCTCAGAGGCAGTAGTTCCACTGGAGCTGGAAGTCCCGTCACTCAGGGTGGCAATCCAATATGACCTGGCCCGTGGCGAACAAACCAATGCAGAAAGAAGATTACAAGAATTGGCTGAATTGGAAGGGAAGCGTCTCCAAGCTCAGAAGAATATCCAGATGTACCAGGCCCGCATGGCCACTGCATTCAACAAACTCGTAAAAGGACGAGAATTTAAGAAAGGTGACCTCGTCATGGTCAAGAAAAGAGAAGTTATGGCGTCCAACCCAAAAGGAAAGCTGAATCCTAATTGGGAAGGTCGTTATGTGATATATAGGGTCTACGAAGGAGGGGCCTACATGGTTGTTAACCATCGAGGGGAAATCCAATTCTCACCACTCAACGGTAGACACCTAAAGCTGTATCATGCTACCCAACCAATATTCCCCGAGTAATCAGGCTAAAAGTCACCCATTTCCTTGGTCTAGCGACACTCTGTCCTAACCAAGCTACCCTTTTCCTTGGTCTAGTGGCACTCCGCCCTAACCGAGCTACCCTTTTCCTTGGTCTAGCGGCACTCCGTCCTGACCGAGCTACCCTGCTCCCTTGGTCTAGCGGCGCTCCGCCCTAACCAAGCTACCCTTTTTCCTTGGTCTAGCGGCACTCCACCCTAACCAAGCTACCCTTTTCCTTGGTCTAGCGGCACTCCGTCCTAACCAAGCTACCCTTTTCATTGGTCTAGCGGCGCTCCGCCCTGACCGAGCTACCCTGCTCCCTTGGTCTAGCGGCGCTCCGCCCTAACCAAGCTACCCTTCTTCCTTGGTCTAGCGACACTCCGCCCTAACCGAGCTACCCTTTTTCTTGGTCTAGCGGCGCTCCGCCCTAACCAAGCTACCCTTCTTCCTTGGTCTAGCGGCACTCCGCCCTAACCAAGCTACCCTTCTTCCTTGGTCTAGTGGCACTCCGCCCTAACCAAGCTACCCTTCTTCCTTGGTCTAGCGGCACTCCGCCCTAGCCGAGCCATCCCTTATCATGATCTAATGACAGTCCGACTTGTTACCCTCCCAAAAAGAGGGGAAGAGAGAATAAAAGAATGAAAATAAATAAAAAATGGGGTTAAAAATAGAGATACCCCGCCGGTCTTGTTCAGGTTTTCCGAGCAAGGGCAAAAATGGCTAAAACCCAGCTGTGGTGAAAACCCGAAAGGGCGCTGCAGACAAAATCGGGTACCCCACCACGTGAAAACCCGGAAGGGCGCGTGGGCAAAAGTAAGAGGGGTCTGGCTCCGGTGAAAACCCGAAAGGGCACTCGGGTCAGTAATGTGGTGATCCTAAAGAAGCCTCACCTCCCGCCATAAACTTCTCGTCGATCGACCGGCACCTTGCCCGATCAACGATCAGATCCACCCAGTACAGACCTTATGTCTGTCCTGATAAAACCCGCATACCTTGTCCCAGGTCCCGCCGTGATGAAACCTACCATTGGTCGATCGGCACCCTGCCTGATCAATGATGAAACCTGTCCGTCTTAGACCTTACGTCTATGCTGATGAAACCTATGAAATCCTTTGCACCGATATAAACCCAATATCGATGATGAAACCTGCTGTTGATCGATTGGTACACTGCCCGATCAATGATGAAACCTATCCAGGCCAGACCTTTCGTCTATCCTGATGAAACTTATGAAAATCTTTGCATTGGTATAAACCCAATACCGATGATGAAACCCGTTGCTGATTGATTGGCGCACTGCCCGATCAGTAATGAAACCTACCCAGTTTAGACTTTTCGTCTACTCTGACGAAACCTATAAAAATCCTTGCATTGGTATAAACCCAATACCGACGATGAAACCCACCTTTGATCAATGGGCACCCTGCCCGATCGACAAAGAAACCCGTCCTATCAAATTTGTATATCCCTTTACGTCCCGCCGTGATGAAACCTACCATTGGTCGATCGGCACCCTGCCCGATCAATGATAAAACCAGCCCAGTGTAGACCTTACGTCTACCCTGATGAAACCTATAAAATCCTTGCGTCGGTATATACCCAATACCGATGATAAGAACATGCACTAATGAAGCAGCACATCGCCTGATCCGTGCTGAAGTCCCAATTCAGGAAACATATGTATATATATAAAAAAATGGGGTTAAAAATAGAGATACCCCGCCAGACTTGTTCGGACATCCCGGATAAGGGCAAAAATGGCCAAAAACCCGGCTGTGGTGAAAACCCGAAAGGGCACTGCAGGCAAAATCGGGTACCCCGCCACGTGAAAACCCGAAAGGGCGCGTGGGCAAAAGCAAGAGGGGGCTGGCTCCGGTGAAAACCCGAAAGGGCACTTGGGTCAGTAATGTGGTAATTTAAAAGTTTCATGCCAACCGGCACGCTACCTTTACCTCCCTTCTATTGATGAAGCCTTCCGTCGGTCAACTGGTTCCACGCCCCACCGATGATAAAACCTTTCCAGGATAGACCTTACGTCTGTCCTGATGAAATCTACGCACCCTCTTTCAAACGTCCCACCAACAATGAAACCCATCACCATTCTGATGAAACCTATGCATTCTTGGCAAAGCCCCACCAATGATGAAACCCTGCCAGTTTAGACCTTTCGTCTATTCTGATAAAACTTAAACTCTTCTTTGCTTCGATATAAACCCAATATCGATGATGAAACCAACTGTTGATCGACCGGCACCTCGCCCGATCAATGATGAAACCCCGCCAGTTTAGACCTTTCGTCTATTCTGATAAAGCTTAAACTCTTCTTTGCTTCGATATAAACCCAATATCGATGATGAAACCAACTATTGATCGACTGGCATTTCGCCCGATCAATGTTAAAACCCTGTCCAGTTCAGACCCTACGTCTGTTCTGATGAAAACTATGCCCCCTTCAAATGTCCCACCTGCCATAACCTCTACCCAGTCTAGACTTTCCGTCTATTCTGATGAAACCCCTTCTTTCACATTCCTGCAAATTGTCTCCCTCATAGCACATATTGCCAAGAGGGACGTTTGCTGATACCAACACAATCCGGTTTAAGCACCTCTTCGGATGCCCGTCACGCGGTGGAGCGAGTTCCCCATCCTTTCTCTGAAGGGGTGGACGCTCTCCTGCTAGATACGAGCCATTCATATGAGGGGTTGCTAAAACCACTACCCCACTTCCCCGAAGTGATGGTAAACAAGATGGATACACATGAAGCCAAAAAATTTCTTTTCATTACGAAGTGAGTACATAAGGGGCCCCGAGGGGACGCTGTGTCACAAAAAAAATGGGAGAGAAAGAGATGGGAAGAGAAGAAAGAAAAGAAAAGAAAGTGAAGATAATTCATGGCCGCCGAAAGATATCTTCAAAGGCCAGAAGACCAACATAGGGGGCGGCTCCTAACTCATGAAGGCGTGCTTCCTCCTCCTGAAGCCTCATGGACAGGTCCTGGAAAGACATCACCCGACCCTCCAGTAAAGCCACCTCCTCGGTGGACTGTGGCCGAATAGAAGATAATTGCTACAGCTCGGCCCGAAGTTCAGTGAGTTCCGCCTCCAAAACGGCTACCCATTTCTGGATAGCCTCCTCCCGCTGAATAATGCTCTGTAGCTCGGCCTGGCGTTCATCAAGTGTCAGCGTCAGCTTTTCCACCTCGGATTTGCATTCTGACCTCTGCAACTTCAACGCCGTCAGCCTGTCAACCATGGTCCGTGCTAGGAAGTCTCTCCGATGCACGAATTTCAACAAAAGCAAGACCCGCTGAGCCCATGTGTCCAAAGGGCAGCCCATGGCTTGCAGGCCAGCGGTGAGGCGATTGGCGATTTCCTTCAGCTGTAGATATGTCAAGCCAGGCTGAGACTCTACTAGCTGGCGTAACATGTCCAGATGCTGCCAGACGAAGCTGTCAAGAGAAGTAAAGCTAAAGGAAGCAGATGCGACGACTTCAAAGGTCACCTCTCCGTCAATATCTGCCCATAGTCCAATGCCCGCTTGGGAGGACGAAGAAGGCAAATCTGCCGAAAGAGCTAGCCGGCATCTCTCTGTACTCCCCTGCTGGGCTGAAGACTCCTCCTCTGCTGCTGCCTCGGGAGCTACACCTTGAACATCCGCGGGAGGAGAATCAATGAATAATGGGGTTATCTCTGCAATGGAGGCTGCACCTTCAGCTGCTCTTTCTGGTGATGGGGACAGAGGTGCCTTAGACTGTGCAGGCAGGAATTCGGACTCTGTAGCCACTATGGCAAGAATTGCTAACTCGGGCGCAATTGACATTACTGCGGCCGGTATGAAAGCGGAGCTCCTGGCTGGATCTGCTTCGGCTCTAAGATCTGAAGCCCTGGCAGGGATGACACTTTCTTCTGCAGCCCCCAAGTCTAATGATGCCAAGTCTGTCGAGGACTGTATCCGCACTGGCACAGGGCGAATGATCTCAGGAGCCCCCGTGCAAGTTAAAGGCAGAAAAGGAACAATAGCCCAATCTACAAGAGAAATGTCCATGAAGGATGTGGAGGTGGCCAAGGTAGCAGCGACAATACTCTGAGACCAAAGCAAAGCGACCTTCAGCACTAAATAAAAGAAACAAATGAAGCAGCATACATGAAGAACAACCCACCTTTGAAGCAGGGTCCGCACCCTCGAAATGGGGCGAAAGAGAAGAAAGCTCCGTGGCCGAAATGGCGAGTGGTGGAGTTATGTCAATCTCAGTATCGAGCCCGGCAAACTCCTCCTGAAATTCTTCCTCAGAGGATAACACTGATAGTTTGGCGGGTCGAAGAGACGGAACACCTTTCGCAAGTACAGGAGGTGCTTCTGACTTGGAAATACCTTCCCCTTCGCTGCCGCTGAAATCTACTTCCTCCTCATGGGAGACGACCTGGGAGCTGCCCGAAGATATTTCCACACTAGCTATATGCTGGGCCGGCACCTCTAAAGCATGGCGGGATGTAGATCGAGTGATTATGCATCTGGCCGGAATAGTACTCTGCTTTGGCCGAGTCTTGTGACCCTCCTGTGGTCGAGGCAGCTCTTCTGTCATCATCATGGCCTCGGCTTGCTCCCCGACTGCCACTGCTACAAGAAAAGAAAATTTCTGAGAAGTATAGCAAAGAAAACAACGGAAGTATGAAACAAATGGAAAAAGCACATTTACCCTCCTCCTCGCCAACCGGGGTGGGAGAAGGCAGTCTTGTGTCCGTCTCCACAGGCACTTCAACCTGCTCCTGGGCTGTATCAGATAAAAAGAAGCTCAGCCTCAACGAACTCCCTAGGAGATTGGTCAAGACGACAAAGGAAGTTCCAGCTACAAGCTATCACCGTCACCTTCGGCAGATGCCTGTGCGGCCTCCCTCTGAGATGCGAATGCGTCAAATGAAGGGATATCCGGAAGAGGGGTTCCAGCTTCCTTCACAGTCGAAATCGACTTCCGGGTCCGAGCAACCTTGGCCTTCTTGGCCTTGGCGACTGCAACCTTCACCACAGAAGGCTTCCTCTTCTTGCCCGGAGGCAGGGGAGTGGTCGTAGGTGCTGCTTCAGGAATTTCAAAGTGGGCAGGTTTCTCAGCTTGAGCAATTATCTTCCTTTAAAGCCCCTGCTGCTTTATGTCTGGTCTATCTGTGCGAGACACGAGAAAGACAGTCATAGTCAACATATGCAAAACATGACAATAAGAAGAAAGAAGCCATGATCAAACAAACAAGGAGCACACCTGCTGGGCCGTCGTAAAATGTGGAAAGCGGCCAATACATATAAGCTACCTCCTTTGATCGGGAGGCAGCCTCCTTCACAAGCCAGCATACATCGCCAATAGTCTGACACTTCTCCGTCAGGGCGGCCAAGTCCTTATGGCCATGGAAATCAAGGCAATGAAATAGGCCGAGGTAATCTATGCACCAGGCGTCAACATAATGGAAAGAAACAAAAAGCTGCTTATTTAGAATGACAGCTACCGGGCTCTCCACTGTCAGCCCGTGGACATTTAACAGTACAAAAAGCCAGGAGGTGTGCTGATAATATGACTGGGTGCGGTCCTCCCTCCGCATAAAGGCCCTGTAAGGATGAAACCTGTCTGCCGGACCCCTCCAAGAAGTAGCCTTCGAGAGTGGTTCCTCCGGGGGGAATGGATACTGCACCTCCAAATGAGTGTCCCCTATGTGGCCCAGCTGTCTCAAGTCTTTGGTGAAAGTGTCTACATCAACTTCAGAAAAGACAGGAGTGGGTAGTTCCGCACCCGCCTCCTTCAAAGACCGACGGGCAGCGATATAAGCTTCTGCCTCCCTCTGGTGTTAGGAATAAAGCCTCCTCAGATGGACCTCGTCAATGTCAAATACAGGCCCTGATTGCCGCTTCAAAAAGGAGCGCTCGGCCACATCCCAGAAAGCACCTCTGCCATCTTTATAAAAATTGGTGCGTATGTTCCACCACTTGATATAGTCTGATGAGACCCGAGGGAGACGATTGGAGACAGTCGGGACCCTGAAAGTTGTGTCTTCCCGATGATGAAAGAAATCCCACCATATCCGACCGTCGCCAGCAATACTAGACCCGTGCTTGGCTCGGCTCTCCAGAGGAAACTGAGCAGCCGATGGAGGGATATGCTGGTCGTAACCAAAATTTCTGCCAAAGCGGAAGGGATAATAGGGCTCCAAAATGAGCAGGCCCCCCTTCCTGAAAACTAATACACTGGGCTCTATGGCCATGGCCCACCTCACCAATTCTGGTTCTAAAAGAGGCCGGGTGGCGGCGACCCCCGAAACAGGATGGACATAAGCCTCCACCTTCTCCATTTTGCACTCCCTCTGAGGGTCCACCAAGGGAGCTGAACCTGCTGCCAAGCTCCAAAAGTGAATGCTGCCAGGTGCGTCTACAGGCACTCTTATTAGCCTACCCCTCATCTTGAACAGCTGTTCTGAGAAAGGACCAGGTTCAGCGCTAGCAAACTCAATCATACGAGGGAGCAGTGTGTCTGACTGCAAAGTTCTCGGGGCCAGCTCAGGGAAAATGCTGCAAACCCAGGCATTGAAGAAATGAAAGGGACCCACGGTCCTCGAAGAGCGGGGGGTCCGATGTCTATGCAAGTCCCCCAAGGATTTGTAAACTAAACACAGAGCCACTGGGCACAGAGACAATCGCATCCCCCAAGCCATCTGGCAGGCCGGATATATAGCCTCTGGTCTAATAATCGTCTCGTCCCCTTGAGGGAGAGCGAAAGTGCATAGCCAGAAAGTCAAATAGGCTGCACAATGGGTGATGGGATCAACCCCTGCTGGGTTCGGGCCATCCGCGTCGGTCCGGCGTAATGAAGCTGGCAGTGCTGACTTGTAACGGGGGGCCCTGACCTGTTTACCGGAAGTCAGCCCTACGGAAGGAAAGTCTGCGTACCTCAAGGGACCCCCGAAGAAATATTGTATCCACTGCCCCACACGGACTCTCAGTCGGCTGCTCTTTTCCCGGGCTTGATAGCCTTTGGAGGACCCCCTACTGTAGGCCAAACAGATGGACCGGTAAGCTTTCATCAGATACCGGTATGCATAACCGAAAGAATAGCTGCCCTCTCCATTAGAGGCGTCCTTGATGGAATCGTCCAGGCAGACCTCCTCATATGGCTCCCCGTCCATGGGTAGGCCAGAAAGCTGCGATAAACTCCAGAGGTCGAGGGATGTCTCGCCTTCCGCTGTATAGAATGTATTGAACTGCGGGCAGAACACTTCAAGCATGCCGCAACACAATCCCCGAGAGACGGGATAGCGGAACCTGGAGGCAAATACACCGTGGTATACCCCAGCTCTAACCAATAGAGGGGCATACTCCTTCAAAACATATTCTGTGAACTCCACTGCTCCAACCCTAAAAAGATGGGCGTCTGTCAACTTGGCATCTCCAAACCAGCCGGCAGCCAGCTGATACTTAAACTGAACGGCCAGGCAGTTAAGAACAAATGGCTCGTCTCTATAACCCCACTTCGCAGGAGCCAAAAAGAGTCCGAATGAGGTCTTCTCTCGGTGGACACGGCCGGTGGTATGGTCCCACCTTGCAGGGGTGAACTCTGGGGCCCGGGTCAGCATCTTCTTCTCGGGTTCTAAATCGGAGATGCCCAGCACAGCATTCCAGTCCCTCTGTTCACCTGGGAGATATATGGCTCGGGCTCGATAGACAGAGCCCTTCATGCTGTCTCTATCGGCAAGTATTGCCGCTTCCACGGAACGGGCAATAAGAACATCCCGCATTCCGCGTATGGTGAAAGTCCGAACAAACGGCAGCAAATGATGATCCTTCGGCAAGTCCGGGCGGTAGGCAGCAGCTCTCCTGAATTCAGCAGCTTCCAGGGAAGAATAAACTTCAGCGATCGATACGGTGTCAGTTTCAGAATCGGAAGATTCGTCGACACTAGCAATCTGGTCATAGCCAAAGCTCAGGCTGTATACGTTCAACCAGTTGACTTTGGCCCGAGATATGTCCGGCTGAGCCGATAAACTTGTTCCAACAGCTCCGGAAGATGCAATAGCAGAACTGGAAGCCATGTCAGCACCTGCAGTCAGAGAAAGACAAGAAAGGAAACATCAGAAAGATGAATGGGCACGAAACAATAAGATAAACAAATTCTCAACAAATTTCGCCAGCATCTCCTCTTGTCCGAGGTATGCCCAAGAAGAATAGGGAGTCACCCACCAAGAGGGAGTGATCCCGAGCATAAAATGGGACTCAATCCCATATATATAGTGGACCTACCCCGAAAAATCGGCAAAAAGGGGGGGGGGGAAGCTCACAGCTCACCGCCACCGCCGAAGTGAAGAAAGAGAAAGAAGAGGAGAGAATGAGGAAGAGCAGGGCTTTCGGCGCCTTAAGTATGGCCCGAAGTCGAGGGGCTCTCGGCGCGGCCAAATGCTCGCCGAGAACTCCCCGGCCGAGAGCTCCCGTCGGCAAAAGGGCGCATCGAGAACTCCCCGGCCGAGAGCTCCCGTCGGCAAAAGGGCCCGCCGAGAACTCCCCGGACGAGAACCCCCGTCGGCCAAAAGGCGCGCCGACAGCTCCCAGGCCAATAGCCCCTGTCGGCCGTAAAGCGCACCGAGAACCCAAGGACGAAGCCCATGCGCATGTCCGCGCCGAGAAGCCCATGCGCCCACTCGCGCCGATATCCGTCGCGCCGGGAGGTTCATGCCGAGAAGCTTCTAAATGCTGAAAATAAAGAAAATACAAAGATGAAAACATCAAAATGAAAGATGGATATGCAGAAGGTTACTACAGCGACATGATTAAGCTGAAAGACAAATTGAGGAAAATACCCTCGAATGATGAAAGTCACCCGCAGGCCCCGTGCCGCTTATTCTGCGCTTACGCCGCCCGCAGGTGGGGGGCATTTGTTGACACCTGGAAAATGAACAAGGGTGGAAGCACAATTGAAAACAGGGTCTGACCAACAGTGAAAGACCAATGATGAAGCTCGTCAACCATTCACCCGGCTAAAGCCCTTGTCGGTCAAAGCTGATGCCCGGTGCCGATGTCATTCAGACGGCAGCGCCGATAAAGCCGCAGTCACTCGACTGATGAGACCTCCCAGCCCTTTAAGAAGAGTTGTACTACTGCTTCGTCCAAGAATCCACGGATGATATGTCAGGGTAAGCCAGATGTCAGCTTACTGATGGATGTAATATGAGATAAAGATGAAGCCGGCACCGGCAGATAAAGATTGTCAGGGCTCCTACAAAGTCAGAACAGAAGAGCAATCCTCTCCACAGATTACACACCCGGCCGAAGTCTGTCAGACTGAAGCTGATGCCCGGTCTTGTCACCGCTCAGATGACAATGCCGATAAAACATACCCAATTTTGTCGTCATTCAGACGGCAATACTGATTAAACCTCAGTGAGTTCACTGATCAAGCCTCAAGACGATCTCAACAAAGTCATGTCTCTACTAAAGGTGGGCCTTATTCGGTTCTGATGAAGATTAATTCAAAAGAAAGCATAAAGAGAAGCCTAAGGCACGTATGAGGCCTGAAGGCACTAGATGGGCCGGCCATTTGGGCTCCTTTTAATGGCGCCGGGAGCCTCAACAGGGGGCGACTTATCGCGCCGGGAGATGTCTCGAATGGAACAAGCCGCACCGACTACCCTCCACCGAGAGGACAGAGGGATGAAAGCTATAAAAGCAAACCCTCTTTGAAATGGGGAGGAGATCGGAAGCCGGGCCATCGATCGAAAAGAAAGAAAAGAGAAGAAACCAGAGAGAGAGAGAGCCTCCTCCGCTAAAAAGAAAGAAAGAGAGGAGAGATCGATCAAAAGGGAAGAAGCTCCAGGTGGGCATCCGGGGAGGGAGAGGAGTCAATGCTCCGCCCTCCCCCTTGTTTTCTTTTCTTCTATTTCATGTAATCGTTTCAAGTCTTATCTTGATTCATGCAATGTAGCCGAGACATCTCGGCATCTGTTTGTCCCCCTTTCCCTCACTCTCTCCCTGTAATCGGTTTGAGTATTGGAATGGTGTATCGTCTGGGTTTTCTCACCATGTGTCTTCCCTGATGGACATCATCAAACGAATGGATATATATGTATGATGGGCTATAGCTTAAGCCTGATTTTTGCTTCCTCTGAAGCCCTATTGCCATTCCCCGTATTATCTGTAAACCAGTAGCATGATGATCCGATTTGTCTATTTCTTTTCTTCGCTTCGTAGCACCATTAGTGCTCACCTCAGAGCCCGGGATAGACTATCCCTTGGCTGCTGGGATGAAGCCGTGCTGTGCAATGATCGAAGCTTGAGAAACTCCGGGGTTCTAAGCGTACATGCTTCATCCGTTGATGTCATCGAAGTCGCCTCTGGGGCCAGAGACAGCCATCTCTTGGCTCCCAGGGCGACGAATGACCATATCAAGCTTGTCCCCAGGCCCTGCGTGATAATGGCGATAGACAGGGGCATTCAGACCTCGGCCTCCCAGATGCCTCTTGAACCCTGATACTCCTGTGAAACCCAGACCTGATCCAGCTTATAGTGGATGCCTTGAGCAGTTTAGAGCCCATAGAATCCGTCAGCTCTGGCCCGAATCACCATTAAACCCAAAAACAGAGCACCGTAGAACCCTAAACCTATCTCGGTGCCCTCACCATTTCGGCCTCCAGAACAGTGAAATAGGTGAACAGCCCTCGGCGCGGGTCTTCCCGTGCCGATAACCCCATTCTACCCACGCCGAGAGCTTCCCTTTGGCCGGTTACCAGCGCCCAGCCCCCATGAAGCAGCCTTCCCGGCGCGCCTAACATTAGCCCACTAGGACTCTTCCCGGCGCGAGGCTCCAGGCGCCGAGAGCCCTAGTGTGTACTCCCGGCATGCCCAACAGTTGCTCTGAAGGACTCTTCCCGGCACGACGGTTTTGGCGCCGGGAACCCCCTTTTTGCAAGCCAAAAACCTACCTCAAGCCATAAAACCCTTGCTACCATTGATAAACCCTACAAATATCCTTGTGAGCTGCTCAACATAATCCCACCTTCTGTCAAGGGATGCCTTGGGTCGTCACATGCACCTCGGGGACGACAACTAGTGGGAGCAACTCCCCTTTTTCTATGTGTTTCTCCAACTCGATCGGCATTTTAACCTTAAGACCAAGGAAGCTCTGCCACTGCATAAGCTTCTACGGTCTCAAATTGGATATCAAGATATTGCTCCGAGCACATACGGGCGCCAGGGGTTCCATACCCCTCTATTTTGGCTTTCACCCCGGCACTCCGTGGGTGATTGTCTATCATTCCCTGGCAAATGTTAAGTCCAGGGGAGATGCTGTCAAAATTCTCCCAGGATGCCAGAGATGACATGAAACCTATCCCCGGGACCTTATCCATCAGTGGTGACAGAGGCTCCTTGTACCTTATTGTCCCCCTCCTAATCTTTCTATATTCCTGGCCTTCCTTGGGAACCTATACCAAAACAGATCGAAGCCCAGTGAGTTGACCTTTAATTCCCTAGGGCCCATTTGCCTCAACCCTAACCAACATGAAACCCAAAACAGAGTATCGTAGGCTCTATTTCTTATCCCGGCGCCCTCATACCTCTCGGCCCGGCCCACAGCGAACCAAATGAACAGCTCCCGGCGTCACTTCTTCAGGCGCCGAGAACCACCACGCATATCTCCTCCCCTGCGCGCCGGGAGCCCCTATACCTTGGCCTTCTTCCCTGCACGCCGGGAACCCCCTTTGCACTCTCATACGCCGAGAATCTAACCCCCCTTTGCATCCTCTTGCGCCGAGAATCTAACCCATTGGCATTCTTCTGGTGCCAGGAACCTACATGCACACCCAATCTGCCCCAGGAGCCTACTTCTCCATACAATTGAACCCCCCCCATCACTTTAACTCAACCCATCCGGGGATGCCCATGAGTCATCATATCTGTCCCGGGGATAAATTTAAAAAAAGAAGAAGCTAGATTCCCTTATCCTCCGTCATCGGATTTATGAACAACCCCTTTTGCTCGTGCGGATCCTGTCACTGCATGAGTCCCGCTAGCTTTCCGAAGGGGAGATCATACATTACCCCATATAGTCCGTATATATATATATGGGTCGAGAGGCTTGACCTCTCAGCTTTCACCTCGACACTCCGTGAGTGATACCCTATTTCCCTCTGGGCATAACCCAGATTAAGAGGAGAATGCTGTCGAAATATCGATCGAAGCTTCAAACCTACATCATGGTCATGGCTCTGCCTTTCCATGGTGGACATCTTCTATCTCCTTGTTCCCACTAAGCATAACTGTTTTGAACCGCCAATCACATGATATAGTCTGTTTCCGTGGTTGATGTTATTATCTTACCCGCCTCCCTGGCCCTGGTATGAAGTTTAAAATTAAGCATGTGAACATCTGTTCGCCTTACGAGGCCTCCTATTCTGGCGTTTAATCAAGGGTTGTCCTTCCTTGGAAGGGCGTAATTAACGTCATAATGTTTATGGTATGACGGACTTCTGGTCCCGACTCGGACTTCACAATCGACTGACCAAGTCAGATCGAGCACACAATGAAATCGTCACACATGTGACTGGCACGCCTAATAAACCAACCAATAAATCAATAAACCAACAAAATCAAATAAAAAAAAGAAATTAAGGAAAAATCCGCGTCCACACCCTTCCCTGGGCATGCCAACATTGGGCAGCAATGTGATCCATCTTGCCACAATAAAAATAATGACTTTTCTTATTTTGAAATGCATGAGTTTGTTTTAGAACATGGGATTTAGCATTTAAGTTCCTTGCATGCATTGTGTTTGAATTTAGATCATCATTTTTCATCAATTTGCAGTCATTCACCAAATGGCCGAGCCTACCACAGTAATGGCACGAAATTCTCTTCTTATGTGCACGAATATGTGTGTTGGTGTTGTGGACAACATGCACATTTTTAACATGAGTGTGTGTAGGCTTGTTCTACAAATTTCCATTTCCTTCAGCTTTTTCAGTATGTTTCTGACTTTCCAAATAGTAGCTAGATTTGTATTTTTCTGTCCAGTGAACTAAAAAACCAATGGAGTTTTGATGTTGGTTTGTTCTGAGCTACTTACAAATGATGTATGAATTTTGTTTCCAAAGCTCTTCTTATATACTGGATTATACCATATCCCCTCTTTCTGAAAATTCACTTTCATCCCTAGCAGTTTATCCAAATTATCTTGACCTTCAACAAATCTAGATAAAGAATTCTTTAGGTCCTTAATCTCATTTTCCAAGGATGCAATATGTAATTCATAGCCAGCAATTTCATGTTCACTGCAATTCACACACTCATTTAGCACTTTGTTTGCAGTTTTACAGTTCTCAACTTCTTGTTCCAGATTGTGCAATTTTTCAGACTCTTTTATACAGACAAATCTTCCTTTTTCTAGGACAAGAAGTCTCTCTGACATAGCAGTGTTCAACTACTTCACCTTTTCAATCTCTTTAATCAATTTGTCATTTTCTGATTTTAGATTTTCAATTTCTTCAACACGGCTTTTATCAATTTTTATTGAGTTCATTTTCTCATTCAACTCTTCTTCTATCTGTTCAAACTCCAAAATCTTGTTTAACAAATATTGGTTTTCTTCATTTAGGGAAACAACTAAGTCCTTCTGGCATTCTAAATCTAAGCCGAGTTTTTCATTTATTTCTTTCAGAAATGGATAGTCATTACAGGCAGATTTTGCAAAGCATGTTGTTTCAGCATTGGCTTTTAGACATTGTTTCCTAAGACATTCATTCTCAATTTTCAGGGTATTCAATTCACAGCTAACACATTCAAAATCTTTCATTAGTTTTTCATTCTAAACTAAATTATTGACATGAACCTGATCATCATCAATCAAGCTAAGTTTTTCTTTTAGTTCAAAAATTTCACATACAAGTCCTTGATTTTCTTCTTTGAATAGCCCAATTTGTTTCTTAAGCATTTGGACATCAGACAAACACGTGTCATGCGACTGTTTCAGTTTTAAACAATTTTCACATGAAAACTTTGAACTATTCAGATCAATTTCCTTTTTCATGTTTTTGTATTGTTTTCTTAATCTTTCATGTGTTTGTATCAAATCACCATAAGCATCCTGCCAATCATCTAGGGAGAACTTTTCAAAAGGATTTACCTGATCATCATCCTCCTCCTCTGCATCTTGGTTGCTGCTTTGATCGCTGCCATTAGCCATCATGCATCGATCTTGATTTCCACGGCTGCCAGTCTTGAGTTTATCCAATATCTATCTTGTAGATCTGCAATCATAAAAATAGGAATGGTAAGCCCTGTTAGTAGCGGCCTTCATCATCTCCAAAGCTTTCTGGTTTTTAGCACACATAGATCTATGATTATCAGTCCATTTGGACTTTTTCTTTGGTAGTCTATGTGGACCATATGAAATTAGCTTCCACAGATCTGGATCGATAGTCTTAACAAACATACGCAAGTTATTAAACCACAAATTAAAATTAGTACCATCAAAAACTGATGGATGACCCATAAGAAAGATTTAGGAACAATCAGTCAAAAACAAGGATCACTGCAGATCGTTGGATTTGTGGAACCAGTAACCTGCTCTGATACCAATTGTTAGGGTGCAAGGCACAGATTCACAAGGGGGGTGAATGAATCCCTGTTCAAAAACCTATTGTGGAATTAAAATCTAGGTTAGGATGAACACATTAAATGCTCTCCAGAGACAGGAAGATGATAATCAAAAAGTAGATGCAGAGGTAATAGATCATACTAAATCGTAACTCTGCTAGACACAATATCGAATGCCAAGCGACCACACAAACTGACATATCCTAGAATACACTAGCAGACCTTCAAGCTCCGAATAGCACGCAATCTCCGCAGACTAGAACTACGCAAACCAGACTCACTTAGCAACACATATAATGCTCAAGGGTACTTCAGATAGAAACAACAGTGCTCAGACAACCTGTGAAGGAGGTAGAAGAAAAGGGGCAAACGCAGAAGGCAAACCACGGCACAGTAGATTTTTAGGTGGTTCGGCCTACAACCCACAGACCTACATCCACCCCTCACTGAAAATCAGAGTGAGGCTTCCCTTGCCAAAGCAAGAAGCAGACTCAGTCTGCAACAACCGCTGCCTTACATCTTGACCCAAAGGAACACTCTCCTCTCTTCCTCCAACTCGGAGGGGAACCACTAGTGACACCCCGTCACTAGCAACCGGAGACACAGTCTCCCTTCCTCTGATACCCAGAGGGAAACCACAAGTGACACCCTGTCACTTGCAACCCAGAGGACCAATCCTCCCTTCCTCCAAATTGGAGGGAAACCCACAAGTAGCACACCACTACTTGCACTCGGAGAGTACGTCTCCCTTCTCCTGAGTCCACAGGAGAAACCCCGACCTCAAGCCAAAGGATCGGAAAACACTAATGGAGAATGGGAAGAACAAACGAAATACAAAAATAGAAACAAAAGGGAAAACAATTGTAGCTCCGAAGAGAAATTTCAACATAAGTCTTCAGGGAACGCTCCCTCTTCTCTTCTTCTCAGCATCTAGGTCTCTCTTTACCTCTCAGCTCTCTCTCTCTCTATTCACTTCGCAGCTCATTTCGCTCTCTCTGGACTTCTTCTTCTTCTCAGCTATCTCTTCTTTTCTCTCTTGGCTTTCTTTGTTGTGACTCCTCTGTGTTGATGATGTTGGCATTTGCTTCATTTCTTTGGCAACGCCTTATCTTGATTGATTGTTTGTTTTGATTGTTTGGCAACAGTTCCTATTTTGATGAAATTGCTTTTATCAAGTTGTCTGTGTACATAATGCAGTCAGAGTCTATACTGTGTTCTGCACACACTCACAAGTCTTCACAGTGTTTTGCGGCATGAAACTTTATACATTGGCATACATTGCAGCGTCAACGCATTGCATCATCTTTACAAGTGTGTACATTGCAGCACATCGTTAAAGTCTGCACATCGGCTAAGTATGTACATTGTTCACCTTAGTTAAAGTCCATTCATTGGACTGTGCATTGTCTATACATTGCCAATCGTTGCAGAGTCCATACATCCACAGTGCATTGCATAGTCTATACACTGCATGTTCAAGTTCAAAGTATATACATTGCTGCATTACCTGCTAGAGTGAAGTCTGTACAGCCGAAGCACACATATCAAGTCTATACTTTGAGCTACTGTGCAAGTCCACACTTTGGCCTTCAGGCTTGAAAGTCTGTACAATGGACTGTGCTTCGCAAAGTCTATACATTTGTCGGTGGAAAGTATATACATCCATCGTCTCAATTTGCGTCTCATTGGAAGTCCATACAGTGCACTATGCATCCTTCGTTGAACTTCAAAGTCTATACATTGAAGCAAAGTCTGTACAGCCATCAGTGATCTTCCAAGTATGTACATCCAACTGTTCATCTTTGAAGTCTGTACATTGGAAGTTTTACCTACGTTTTCCTTCAAGTCTATACATCGGTAATTTTACCGTCGTTTCCCTTGAAGTCTATACACTGATCGCTTTACCGTCGTTTCCATTTGGAAGTCCATACATTCGCTGCTTCTTTGTTCAAGCCTATACAGCCTTTCATTTTGAAAGTCTATACATCGGGAAGTCTTCATATTAGCTGCTGAATGATATTCAAGTCTACACATCGGCACTGTAGCATGCATTTCGTAAAGTCCATACATTGCATGCTTCACTCTAAGTCTATACACTCGTGAGTGTTTCATCAAGTCTATACATTGGATGTTGTTCTTTAAAGTATGTACATTGTTCAGTGCATTGCATGCATCATAGTTGAAGTCTATACACTGGTTCATATATCAAGTCTGCACATCCCTTACAGCAAGTATATACATTCGTTGTGCATAGTCTTGAGCATATAGGAAGTATGTACATTGTTCAGTGCATTGCATGCATCATGGTTGAAGTCTACACAGTGAGCTGAAGGATGCCTAAGTCTATACGTTGGCTACTGAATGTTATGCAGAGTCTATACATTGCACTGCATTCACATAGTCTATACAAAGCATAGCCTTGCATGAATGAAGTCTGTACATCGTGCATCTAGTGCTTCAAGTCTATACACTGTTGCACGTTGTGTTCTTTGAAGTCTGCACATTGCATCGTCTCAACTTGCGTCTCACATTGCATCCAGCAAGTCTTTCACAAGTCTGTACATTACTATAGCTGCATCGTCTCATGCAGCGTGTCATTCTAAGTCTGTACAGCCGTCTGCATTGAATTTCAAGTCTAGACATTGCACTGTTACATCCACCGTCTCATTCAGCATCTTAGGCCTGCAAAGTCCATACATTGGTCGGTGGAAAGTCTGTACATTGGCTTCAAGACTCTCAAGTCTATACATTCGTTTCTAAGGCAAAGTCTGTACATTGCCTTTGGACCTCAGAGTCTATACAGAGTCTGCATCCTCTAAAGTTTGTACATCCGATTGGCTTTGCTTTGGTCAAGTCTGTACAGCCAGGGAGACTGTTAAGTCTATACATTCCTTCACTGTAGCTGGCACGAGGTGAAGTCTGTACAATGGTCTTAACTTTCCAAGTATGTATATTGGCCTCCATGCCTCAAGTCTCTACATCGAATTGTTTGGCCAAGTCTGTACAGCCAACGCCTTCATTGATTCCAAGTATGGACACTGGTCTTCAGGCGTTCCAAGTATGCACATTGATTCAGGTTCTCCAAGTCTATACAATGAAGTCTGAACATTGCATTTGCATTCACAATGTCTTCACACCTAAAGTCTATACATTGTGTCGTTCACATCTGCAAGTCTAGACATTGGAAAGTCTATACACTGCATTGTGCAGACTATGATGTCTATACAGGGTTTATGCTTAAACTGATAATCCGATACTATGTCTGACAGAGATTCTCTACAGGGATTGCTGACATGGCCCGTGATCCCAGGAGGACGAGGTGATCAGATGATGACACGTGGATAAAGTTGCCTCGGATCTGGCAAATTCCTTGGGCGGGAAAACGTGGAAACCATGCGCCCTTATCCACCTGCTGCCAGTATATATTGAAGCCTTGGTGTTCAGATGGAGTAGATCAAAATCTGAAGAGAGCAAAGTCTATACAGCCAGTCTGAAAGCAGCAGAGTGCCATCGATCCACTGTGAGAAGAGAAACAGAGAAGAAGAAAAAGAGAGAAGAGAAGATCAAGAGAGATGAGTTGAGAGAGCTTGATCGAGAGAGTGAGATTGTGAGACTTTTTTGTTTGAGAGGTTGTATCTCAGTCTCTTGGTTCAGAAACCAGAGCTGAGCATTGCTCATTCAAGCTACATTTTGATTTGGGTTTTCATTTTCGTTTTGCTTCTGTCTTTCATTTCTGAATTCCTGTTTCTTCAAGCTGTGAGTCAGCGGATTTGCAGTGGAAGTCTCTACTGGACGGGTTAAGCTGTATTTCCCCAGCAGTTGCAGAGGATATGTTCCTCTGGTCAGCAAGCTATAGTGCCCAGCGAAGCTGTGTATCAGCGGTTGTTGGCCAAGCTGTAGTGCCCAGCAGATGCAAGCTGTACTGCGCAGCAGTAAGCCATACTCGGTTGAGTGTGGGGTGGACGTAGGTCCTTGACCAAACCACCTAAAAATCATGGGTGTTTTGTGTTTGTGTGATTGTCTATGAATCGTGTGCTACTGGTTGTCTTGTTTACTTTAAGAGCTTGATTCGGTTCTGTTGAAATCTAGTATCAGGGTTAGTGACTTAGCAGATTTGCCTATATTCCACATTTGAACCTTACATTGGTTTTTAAATAGGCATTAGATCTATTCACCCCCCTTTAGATTCACATTTCGTGGAGATAGACTGCGTCCATCTAACTCAACACTTGGTATCAGAGCCACACTCTTCTACAGGGAGTCATCGCCCGAAGAGGATAGGCAGAGATGGATGCTCGAGGGATGATAGCTGAAGGTCACTCAACAACTAAGCCCCCATTCTTCGATGGATCTAACTACGCATACTGGAAGAATCGTATGCAAGTGTTTTTGAGGGCTAAGGATTACGAGATCTGGAAGGTTGTCAACAAGGGACCTTATGAGCTGTCCCCGAATGAAGATGTCTGGACCAAGGAGGAGATCAGAAGGTCCATGCTGAATTGGAGTGCCATAAACGCTATCCAGTGCTCTCTGCACCCTGCCGAATTCTCCCGCGTGTCAGCCTGCAAATCAGCCAAGGAGATGTGGGATGCATTGGAAGTCATTCATGAGGGCACATCTCAAGTAAGAGAGCAGAAGGCCAATCTTCTTGTATCCGAATACGAAGCCTTCAAGATGAAGCAGAACGAGACCATCAGCGAAATGTATGCTCGGTTGACTGTCATTACCAATGGTCTTAGAGGTCTAGGGAAACCTCAGACAGAATATGATGTGGTGAGGAAGATTCTGCGGTCCTTGACTCATGCTTGGCACACAAAAGCTACAGTGATGGAGGAGTCAAGGGATTTGCGTAATACAAGAGCTGATGAGCTGATTGGTTCACTAATGGCATATGAGATTAATATGCCAAGGACAGAAGAAGCTGAGAGGAAGAAGAAGCCGATAGCTCTGAAGGCTGGTTCAAGCAATTCCAATAAATCCAGCTCCAGCAGTTCTTCATCATCAGAGGAGAGCCCGAATGAAGAAGATATGACTCGTTCTGAGATGGCCATGATGACCAGAGAGTTCAGGCGATTTCTCAGAAAAGGAGCAAGACGATTCGGCCAAAAGAAATACAGTGGCGGCCGAAAGGATAAAAGGTATAAATCTAAACCTGCTAAGAAAACTGAACCTAACGTCTGTTACCAATGCAGGAAACCGGGCCATCTGAAAGCTGACTGTCCAGATAATCAGAAATACAAGGACAAGTCAAAGAAGAAATACAAGAAAGGGAGAGCTATGATTAGCACCTGGAGTGATGAAGATGAAGGCTCCTTCAGTAGCAGTTCAGTCAGTGAAGCCGAATCTGAGAAGCCCATTTGTCTCATGGCAACAGCAACAAGCTCAGAAGATAGAGAAGAGGAATCAGATGAGGTAATCACTAGATTCGATGATTTTACTATCAATGATTGGATAGATGCTTATCATGACATAGTTGATAAGGCAGATGATATCAGGAAAGAGAATAGGCATCTTAGAAGAAAAATTAACTCCATGCAAAATGATACAACTCTGACTGATAAGATTACCTGCTTAGATTCTGAGAATAAAGAATTGAAACTCGCATGTTCTGAATTAGACAAAATCAAAAATGAGTTAAAAGTTACTAGGGAAGAGAATGTGAGGCTTGAAAAAGAAATTGATGAATGGAAGCTGAAAATTCAGAAATGTGAGAGTGGAGTAAAAATTGTTTCTGAAAAATATGAAACTGTCCTTAATGTAAATAATGAACTGAAAAAGTCTATTGATGAAATTCAGAAAGACAATGAGGATAAGCTGAAAACTATTGAGAAAATGACCCAAGGAATAGATAATCTAAATGCTTTGTTAGGGTTAAAAGTTAATTTCAGAAAAGAGGGACTAGGATTTAATTCAAGTGCAACTAAAACCTTTGGAATGAAAACTATTTCATTTGTTGCACAAAAAGAAAAAGGACCTCTAATTAGTATGAATTCAAACATTTCTGTGAATAAAGCTGCTAATCTGAAAAAGATCAGTGCTGAGGAGAAGGGTAAACAAAAAGTCAGTGAGCCTAGTAGAGCTAGCACATCCAAGAAAAATCTTAGGGCTCAGACTCAGGTTAGGGGTCAACCTACACAGTCTCATAAACCCCAGGTTAAAGTCACTAAGTCTCCACCATCATCACCACCTCTGAAGAAGACCCAAAATAAACCTATGAATAGGACAACAGGGTCCAAGGTGCAGGGGAGACAGAATGCTGCTAGGAGTCAACCCAAACATGTTTACCAACCCAGAGTTCAGACCTATCACAATGCACAGTCAACCTACTTCAACAGGTCAGATTGGACTAGAACTCCGGGGAGGCATACAGGTCTTGCATATCAGGCTGTACAATATTAAAGACCTTACACTAGCAACTGGGTTAATGAGTATGGCAACTGGACACCTAGGAACCAACAATTCTTTAGCCAACCCAGGAACTACTATGGCCAAAACCTTGTGAACACACCCTGGCCAAGTCACTGGCACAGAAGTAACAAAACTGTCAATAATCATGCTGCTGCCAATAAGAAGAGGAACAACAAGAGAAGAAAATTTGTAGGATCCACTGAACAAAATTCATTTAAACAAATGTGGATTCCGAAAAGCCTGCTTTCTTGCTTTGCTTCTATTTCATCTGTAATGGAGCCCAATCAGTCTTGGGTTCCAAACCTCTTTACCTAATTGTGTATGCAGGTATGCCTGGCAGCCAAGAACAACTTGTGGTACTTGGATAGCGGCTGCTCCAGGCATATGATAGGAGATAAGGCCAAGTTCTGCATGCTGACTGAGAAACTAGGAGGCCTTGTCACCTTTGGAAGCAACACAAAGGGTAGGATTATTGGATCAGGTAAAATAGGTAAGTGCTCTACCTGCTGCATTAATGATGTTATGCTGGTTGAAGGGTTAGCTTATAATCTACTTAGCATCAGCCAGTTGTGTGATAAAGGATACAATGTTTTATTTGATTCTAAATGCTGTAAGGTTTTTGAACCTGATTCTGAAAGTGTCAAATTTTATGGAAAAAGAATAAATAAAACATACATGATAGATTTAGATGACATTCAACATACTAACCTTTGCCTTACTGCCAGTAGAGAAGACTTAGCATTTTTATGGCATCGTAGGTTAGGTCATGCTAGTTACACTGTTTTGCACAAACTAAATAAGCATGGCATGGTTAGAGGACTTCCTGAAGTTTCCTTCAAGAAAGAAAATAAAATCTGTGATGCATGCACTCAATCAAAGATAACTAGAAAGTCATTTAAGTCTAGAACTGAAAATCTATCTTCCAAACCCTATGAGCTGATACACATGGACCTTTTTGGGCCAACCAGATCTGTCAGCTTATCAAGGAGGAGGTATGGGTTTGTCATGGTAGATGACTTTTCTAGGTATACTTGGGTTTATTTCTTATCTAATAAGAATGATGCCTTCTCAGAATTTCAGGAGTTCTATGTTAAAATAAATCAGAAAATTGAAAACATTTTGACTGATCATGGAGGTGAGTTTGAAAACTCACAGTTTGATGAATTCTGCAGGTCAAATGGAATCAACCATAGGTACTCCTCACCAAGGACACCTGAGCAGAATGGAGTTGTGGAGAGAAGGAACATAACCCTAGTGGAGATGGGTAGTACACTTCTTGTTGAAGGTGGTCTAACAAGGAAATTTTGGGCTGAAGCAGTGAACACTGCCTGTTATGTAATTAACAGAGCCATGGTAAGACCTTCTACCCAGCAAACACCATATGAGATCTTAAAGGGTAAGAAACCTTCTATTGCTCATTTGAAGGTTTTTGGATGTAAATATTTTATTCATATAAATGATAAAAGAGACCTTGATAAATTTGAACCTAAAGGTGAACCAGGAATCTTTCTTGGTTATTCTGAAAACACCCGAGCATATAGAGTGTACAATCTGAACTCTAAAACTGTTGAAGAATCTCCACACATAGTTTTTGATGAATCCTTGGTAAATTCTAATTTTGGTCAATGCAGGAATGAAGACAATGGTGAAATTTTGAAGGAAGGAGATCCTGCAGACAAATCCGAGGATGAAGAAGGACATACAAAGCTTAATGAAGAGGAGCCTACAGTTCAGGGGGAGGTAAATCAAACACATGACAATTCAATTGTTAACATTAGATATCTTAAAGATCATCCTGTAGATAATGTAATTGTAAATCTGCATGAGCCCCCTAGGACTAGAGGCCACCTGAGAATTCAACATGAACTGAATGCTTATGCTTTTGTATCAAACACAGAACCCAAGTCCATTGATTGTGCTCTCTAAGATGTGCATTGGATAAATGCCATGCATGAGGAGCTCAATCAATTTGACAGGAATAAGGTGTGGCATTTGGTTCCACCTCCTGATCATGAAATAGTCATAGGGACTAAATGGGTGTTTAGAAATAAAACTGATGAATCAGGGAATGTTATTAAAAATAAAGCCAGACTTGTACCTCAGGGGTACAATCAGGAATTTGGAATAGACTTTGAAGAGTCTTTTGCCCCTGTAGCTAGGTTAGAAGCAATCAGAATCTTATTAGCTTATGCATGTTCCCTAGGAATAAATCTTCAACAGATGGATGTGAAATCTACTTTTCTGAATGGGAAAATTAATGAGGATGTCTATGTGAGACAGCCTCCTGGGTTTGAATGTTTAGACTTTCCTAATCATGTTTACAAACTCAATAAAGCTCTCTATGGCTTAAAGCAAGCTCCTAGAGCTTGGTATGACAGGTTGAGTAAATTCCTCACCGACAAGAATTTCACAAGAGGTATAGTTGATCAAACATTATTTACCAAGGTGAGTCATCTAGATATTCTTATTATTCAGATTTATGTGGATGACATTGTGTTTAGGTCAACTAACCCTAAATTGTGTGAGGAATTCTCTCAAATTATGACTGATGAGTTTGAAATGAGCTCAATGGGTGAGCTCAAATTATTTCTTGGACTGCAGGTTACACAATCAAAAGATGGCATATTCATTTCTCAGTCCAAGTACATAAAGAATCTATTGAAGAAGTATAAAATGGACAACCTCAAGGAAATAGCAGCTCCAATGGGTACCTCAACAAATTTAGATGAAGATTCTAAAGGTAAACTAGTGGACCAAAAGCTATATAGAGGTATGATCGGATCCCTTCTTTATCTTACAGCATCTAGGCCTGATATTCAATTTGCAGTGTGTTTATGCTCTAGATTTCAGACTAGTCCTAAAGAAACCCATTTTAAAGCTGTGAAAAGGATTTTTAGGTATTTACTAGGCACCCAAGAGCTAGGTCTTTGGTATCTTGCTAAGTGTGAGTTAGAGCTTCTAGCCTACACTAATGCAGACTATGCTGGGTGTCGAGTAGATAGAAAAAGCACTAGTGGCTATTGTCAATTCCTTGGTGGCTGTCTAGTGTCTTGGACATCTAAGAAGTAACACACTGTAGCATTATCTACAGCTGAAGCTGAGTATGTTGCAGCATGTAATTGTGCTGCCCAAGTACTTTGGATTAAGCACCAACTGGCTGATTATCAGATAAATTTGGGATGTATTCCACTTTTATGTGATAATACTAGTGCTATATGCCTTGCTAAAAATCATGTTCATCATTCTAGGACTAAGCACATAGAAATAAAACATCATTTTCTTATAGATGCTGTAAATAAAAAGGAGATTGAAATGAATTTCATAGAAACTGAAAACCAAATTGCTGATATTTTTACTAAGCCTCTTGGGAATGAAAGATTTAAATTTCTTAGAAGAGAACTTGGCTTATGTAAATTTCAGCATGATGAATGATATGTTCAGCTGCCTTGAATAAAATTTCTGATTTGGACTTGCATCTGATAGCTTGAATAAACCTGTGGATGTTGAATGTGACATCACACTCATGATCATCATTGCATATCATTTAGTCCTGATTGTGTCTAAGCTCTCTCTCATTCAATTCTTGCCATTCATTTGTAAAATTGCATGCATATAGACAGGGGGAGTTTCTGCTAGAAATTTAGAGTGTCTTCAACTTTCTTGAATTCGGTCATCCTTTAATTCTGAATGTCGATTCTGACATTATGGCAATATGTTAGTCAGTTCTGATTTCTAAGCAATAGAAAATGGACTTCTTCAATTGTAAGAATTTGAATTGCTTAAGGACTGACCTAATGGTTTAAATTTTATAACTTTTTGGAGTTTAAAAATTACAATCAGTATAGGAGTAAGTTGAAAATTGATAAAACTCTCAACCCTTATCTTATTTCATGTCCGACAAAGCTAATCATATCTGAAATCATGTTAGAGAAGCTATGTGTATTGTTCTTAAACAAGTCATTCTGAAACATATAAAAGAGTAAAGGACAGCTAAGAAAGATATTGAAAAATATTGAAAATCATTACACAATAAAATTGGCAGAGCAATGACTGGTAAATCACTGAGAAACTGAGTGATCCATCAAAGAAGTGGACAACACTTATGTCATGAGGTGCATCAGCTATCTCTGTATAAAATGATCAAAACAGTAGGGTGGTTTCATTGAGTACTTGGGGGTAACTAGCGTCTGATAAACGTGTACCCTCACACAAAAAGGTGAAAATCACTTTTATTGAGTTTGATCATGGCAGAATGGTCCATCATGTTGAGTATCTAGGGGTATTGACGTCTGATAAACGTATACCCCTATGCAAAAAGATAATGGCACCTGAATGCCCTTAATGAGCTTGTATTGAAATGCTGCTCCATCGAAAGAAATTTCATGAATGTCAATTTGTTTAGTTTCAATACATGACTTGGTATCTCTCAATCATTTTTTTTGAGACTATGAAAGTAAGATATTTTGAAACTGACTCTCTCATGCAAATGAGATTCTGGTTTATTGTTTTATCATGCACAACGAACTTATCTTTGATTGTAGTGCATGAACTCAAAATTTTATAGTCTTTAAACCAGCACTCTGTCTGAAAGTAGTTTCTAAATTCATATACCTGAAGACTCTGTGCTTTAGCATGCTTATTCATGAACTACTTGTTCAGAATGCCAGTCAGATAACTTCTTGATTTTTCCCTCCTCTTTGTTGATGGCAAAGGGGGAGAATATTGTCTAGGGGGAGAACATGTTGTCTGAATTCTGAATTCATTTACAGGAGGAGTCTGGGGCAGTAAATTGCTTGCATTGTGTAGCATGCATTCATAGTATCTGCATGTCAATCTGAATAACAAATCATGTTTTTCATCAAAATACATAAACATACATCTGTTTGACAAGATGTTGCTATTCTATTTAATAAGGGGTAGCCATCATCAAAAAGGGGAGATTGTTGTGACTCCTCTGTGTTGATGATGTTGGCATTTGCTTCATTTCTTTGGCAACACCTTATCTTGATTGATTGTTTGTTTTGATTGTTTGGCAACAGTTCCTATTTTGATAAAATTGCTTTTATCAGGTTGTCTGTGTACATAATGCAGTCAGAGTCTATACTGTGTTCTGCACACACTCACAAGTCTTCACAGTGTTTTGCAGCATGAAACTTTATACATTGGCATACATTGCAGCGTCAACGCATTGCATCATCTTTACAAGTGTATACATTGCAGCACATCGTTAAAGTTTGCACATCGGCTAAGTGTGTACATTGTTCACCTTAGTTAAAGTCCATTCATTGGACTGTGCATTGTCTATACATTGCCAGTCGTTGCAGAGTCCATACATCCACAGTCCATTGCATAGTCTATACACTACACGTTCAAGTTCAAAGTATATACATTGCTGCATTACATGCTAGAGTGAAGTCTGTACAGCCGAAGCACACATATCAAGTCTATACTTTGAGCTCTTGTGCAAGTCCACACTTTGGCCTTCAGGCTTGAAAGTCTGTACAATGGACTGTGCTTCGCAAAGTCTATACATTTGTCGGTGGAAAGTATATACATCCATCGTCTAAATTTGCGTCTCATTGGAAGTCCATACAGTGCACTATGCATCCTTCGTTGAACTTCAAAGTCTATACATTGAAGCAAAGTCTGTACAGCCATTAGTGATCTTCCAAGTATGTACATCCAACTGTTCATCTTTGAAGTCTGTACATTGGAAGTTTTACCTACGTTTTCCTTCAAGTCTATACATCGGTAATTTTACCGTCGTTTCCCTTGAAGTCTATACACTGATCGCTTTACCGTCGTTTCCATTTGGAAGTCCATACATTCGCTATTTCTTTGTTCAAGCCTATACAGGTTTTCATTTTGAAAGTCTATACATCGGGAAGCCTTCACATTAGCTGCTGAATGATATTCAAGTCTACACATCGGCACTGTAGCATGCATTTCGTAAAGTCCATACATTGCATGCTTCACTCTAAGTCTATACACTCGTGAGTGTTTCATCAAGTCTATACATTGGATGCTATTCTTCAAAGTATGTACATTGTTCAGTGCATTGCATGCATCATAGTTGAAGTCTATACACTGGTTCATATATCAAGTCTGCACATCCCTTACAGCAAGTATATACATTCGTTGTGCATAGTCTTGAGCATATAGGAAGTATGTACATTATTCAGTGCATTGCATGCATCATGGTTGAAGTCCACACAGTGAGCTGAAGGATGCCTAAGTCTATACGTTGGCTACTGAATGTTATGCAGAGTCTATACATTGCACTGCATTCACATAGTCTATACAAAGCATAGCCTTGCATGAATGAAGTCTGTACATCGTGCATCTAGTGCTTCAAGTCTATACACTGCTGCACGTTGTGGTCATTGAAGTCTGCACATTGCATCGTCTCAACTTGCGTCTCACGTTCCATCCAGCAAGTCTTTCACAAGTCTGTACATTACTGTAGCCGCATCGTCTCATGCAGCGTCTCATTCAAGTCTGTACAGCCGTCTGCATTGGATTTCAAATCTAGACATTGCACTGTTACATCCACCGTCTCATTCAGCGTCTTAGGCCTGCAAAGTGCATACATTGGTCGGTGGAAAGTCTGTACATTGGCTTCAAGACTCTCAAGTCTATACATTCGTTTCTAAGGCAAAGTATGTACATTGCCTTTGGACCTCAGAGTCTATACAGAGTCTGCATCCTCTAAAGTCTGTACATTCGATTACCTTTGCTTTGGTCAAGTCTGTACAGCCAGGGAGACTGTTAAGTCTATACATTCCTTCACTGTAGCTGGCACGAGGTGAAGTCTGTACAATGGTCTTAACTTTCCAAGTATGTACATTGGCCTCCATGCCTCAAGTCTCTACATCGGATTGTTTGGCCAAGTCTGTACAGCCAACGCCTTCATTGATTCCATGTATGGACACTGGTCTTCAGGCGTTCCAAGTATGCACATTGATTCAGGTTCTCCAAGTCTATACAATGAAGTCTGAACATTGCATTTGTATTCACAATGTCTTCACACCTAAAGTCTATACATTGTGTCGTTCACATCTGCAAGTCTAGACATTGGAAAGTCTATACACTGCATTGTGCATACTATGATGTCTGTACAGGATTTATGCTTAAACTGATAATCCGATACTATGTCTGACATGGATTCTCTACAGGGATTGCTGACATGGCTCGTGATCCCAGGAGGACGAGGTGATCAGATGATGACACGTGGATAAAGTTGCCACGGATCTGGCAAATTCCTTGGGCGGGAAAATGTGAAAACCACGCGCCCTTATCCACCTGCTGCCAGTATATATTGAAGCCTTGGTGTTCAGATGGAGTAGATCGAAATCTGAAGAGAGCAAAGTCTATACAGCAAGTCTGAAAGCAACAGAGTGCCATCGATCCACTGTGAGAAGAGAAACAGAGAAGAAGAAAAAGAGAGAAGAGAAGATCAAGAGAGATGAGTTGAGAGAGCTTGATCGAGAGAGTGAGATTGTGAGAGTTTTTTTATTTGAGAGGTTGTATCTCAGTCTCTTGGTTCAGAAACCAGAGTTGAGCATTGCTCATTCGAGCTACATTTCCATTTGGGTTTTCATTTTCGTTTTGCTTTTGTCTTTCATTTCCGAATTCCTGTTTCTTCAAGCTGTGAGTCAGCGGATTTGCAGTGGAAGTCTCTACTAGATGGGTTAAGCTGTATTTCCCCAGCAGTTGCAGAGGATCTGTTCCTTTGGTCGGCAAGCTGTAGTGCCCATCGAAGCTGTGTATCAGCAGTTGTTGGCCAAGCTATAGTGCCCAACAGACGCAAGCTGTACTGCGCAGCAGTAAGCCATACTCGGTTGAGTGTGGGGTGGACGTAGGTCCTTTACCGAACCACCTAAAAATCGTGGGTGTTTTGTGTTTGTGTGATTGTCTATGAATCGTGTGCTACTGGTTGTCTTGTTTACTTTAAGAGCTTGATTCGGTTCTGTTGAAATCTAATATCAAGGTTAGTGACTTAGCAGATTTGCCTATATTCCACATTTGAACCTTACATTGGTTTTTAAATAGGCATTAGATCTATTCACCCCCCTCTAGATCCACATTTCGTGGAGATAGACTGCGTCCATCTAACTCAACACTCTTCTCTGGTGGCTGCCCTTTTTCTTCCTTTCTTACGCCTCACCCTTCTTCTCTTCTGGTTGCTCTTCTTTCCTTCTGGCAGCTACTTTTCTTGAAGGATAAGACAACCTTATATATAGCAGAGCCTCCTTATCGATGAGGCAGAAAAACCTACTGAAATCCCACTGGTCCACGTGGCACGGACGAGAATGTTCCTCTTGTCATTGTTCCTTTGATCACGTGCCCGCCTCCAACCTTCTGGGAACACGTGCCTGCTTCAGTTGGAGCTCATGTGATTCTTTAATCTTGTCAGTCACAAGAGAGGCATTTCATCAAACACTTTGGGATCAGTCATTTTGAAATGTTCACAGATCCAATACATGCTCCGACGTGTATATGATCAAGGTGCAACTAGCATAGACCAGAGTTCAGTTGGCACCGAGCTCAGTAGCTAGTCACGACCCAATAATGCATGAAGCTAATAAGTGCACGGACCTTGCTATGCAGAATGCAAAGACTTGCACCGACCTAATGTGCTGGTAACACAGACATGCACCGACCAACATTGCACCGACCGTGTCCTTGTGCTAGTGAAGGCATTGCACCGACCATGTGTGTGCCTTAGACGTAGCATGAGACCGTGAGAATGCCTTAGGCATATATATACACGAACTTCGTATGTCTGTGAGATGCAAAATGAGACGCACATATGCACTGACTTGAGTGTGCTGAAGCAAAGATATGCACAGATTTAACTATGGTGATGGGGTGACTAGCACTGACCTTAGTATGCCTTAGACAAAACTAGCACCGACCGTGTATAGGCCTTAGCCAAAAACATGCAGTGTCGCTAGCACCGACCTTGTATAGCACATAGCGCAGCAAAAGCTACACCGACCTTATATGCACCGACCTTGTTATGAGACCTACACCTACGCTTAAGCAAAAGATGCACCGACCTAGTGACAAAGCACTGGAACGTGCACCGACCTTATGCGCTACGAAACCTGCACCGACTTCCCTTGCATGCGTGCAGCAAACCTGCGAGAACTTTGTGCATATAACATGTTCGATGAAATGACTGTGCATGCAATCTGATGAGATTCTATGCAGCATGAGAGTGCATAAATCTGAAAATGCACATCATGCAAATGATCATTAAATTCAATGTTCAAAACATCAATGCACAGCAATCAAACCTCAATAATGCATAGTGCAATGCCTAAATGTATAATCAGATGCATATTACAAACACATGATGACTTATAGTGTTTGCTATCATCAAAATCACAGGGACACAACAAAATGGTCTTATTTTTAGGGATATAACCCTATCATGGGTATTAAGTCATAATGGGATTTAAATTTCCCCACATATAATGCTAGTGGAATAGAAGTTTGCTCATGCAAATTCTACACATCCGCCAATCCTTAGCTGCTTCCTACTGGGCTTAAAATCCTAATGCTCCTTGCAAGACTCTGTTCGAACGTGGGGAGGTTTGTAGAAAACCTTACATGTCTAAGGATTTGTGTATATACTTAAGCTCCTTTTGTCCTACGTGAAGCCCATCAACTGTTGTTTTGGGTTTTAAACTTCCTTAAACGGTTTAACATATTAATTTTTTTATTAAGGCCCATTTCTTTCAAAGAGTTTATATCCATATATATTTGGAATTATTTGTTTAAGTCCATTAAAGCCCCTTTTGAGGATTCAAAAGCCCATTAGTTGATATCAAGGCCCACTAATACGTGAGGCCTATCTATAAAGTTTCATATAGGTTTAAGGGTTTATGTTTTATAATTATGTGTTGGGCCCATTAGTTGCTTGAGGCTCTTAAGGCCTTCCGACTTTTTACATATAATGGATTTATTTGGTGCCCATTAATCAATATTAGGCCATTTATTTATTTTAGCTATCTTTACTTTACTTTTATCAAAAATTTTATTCTCCATAATTATTCCATGCCTAATATTTATAGTTATTTTAATTTATTCTAAATTTAATTTTCCAGGGTGCTACACGACGCCCCACTCACATATGCGAACAAAGGAAAGGAAAAAGGAAAGTAAACTACAAGTGCAGTAGAAAAACTAAGAAGAGAGAAAAGCACCAACTGTGGCTACAGATAGAAGTCTGGAAACTGGTGGTTGGAGCTTTAGATAAAGATCAAACAGATTCTTTCTTTTAGGCTCAAGCTTTTGCAGGGCTGCTTTCTCTCACGGCTGGTCTCTCTTCTTTCTCTACTCTTTATAGCACTGGTCTGGGTCGAACCAGGGCTAGGCTGCTCTCACTCCCTTCTTTTCTTTCCCACAAATTTCTTCTTGAATGCTCAAGGGTGTGGCTCTCTTCAAGGGCAACAGCTACAGTAGCAACTTCTCCAATGGAAGCTTCATGTATATATAGAAGAGCCAGGTAGAAACATTTTCCTCCATGACATCTGTATTGTAATTGGCTGGAATTAAAAATCTTATTTGACCATTGACCTCCTTTTTTATTAGTCCTCCATATCTTCTTCCTTGACCGGTCCAAGCAGGTTTGATAGCAGAGAGATAATGAACTTGTTCTTCAGACATTTTCCCTTCAGTAGAACTTCATGTGATTGGTTGAGATAAAATAGAGTTCTCTCAAATGAACTTCTTCCATGGCTGCCTTTGATTGGCCCAAAAAATATGATGGCAGGGGTAAAATCTTATCTTCAGAGAGCAAGTTGATTGGCCCAGGGAAATAGACAATTTCGATAAGGAGCCATTGTCTAGATTTGCATTCTGATTGGTTGCAAGACAGCATAAACAAACTCTTTTTCATGTTCCCTCCAAGATGCTATATTTGATTAAGAATAAATGATGGTCTTGGGTAGAGGGCTTCTTCTAGATCTGTTTTCTCATTGGCCCAGGGTAGATAGGACAAATATCTGTCCTAGATGCTTTCCTTAGATTGGATCCTCATTGGTTGTGACCAAAAAGAGTAGTACAGGAAGAACTAACCTTTCCCAAATGTATACTACCAAAAAGTTTCTCCCATAAAGTTGTACTAGTAGCCTCATGATGAAGAGGACAGTTCACTATCCTAGGAACTTTTTCTAAGCCTCAAAAATCATGTTTTTGGAGGTTTATGGTTGCTATTTTTCGTTCCTGGAAGATTTGACGAGTTTGACATAAATAGGCTAAAGAGTTTCTGGAGAACATCATGAGGTCGACCTCCTGTGAAAGTAGGTCGACGCGGTTGTTGTTGATCCCTGTCAGATTGCTGCTTGAGGCTTGTGAGGTCAATGCGTCTGATGACGAGGTCGAGGCACCCATGAAGAAGGGAAGCATAGTGCTTTCTGTGAGGGTCTGAGGTCGACACTATGAGAAAATGAGGTCGACAAAGTCTTGAAGAGTCGTGCTTATAATGGCTTCTGGATGCAACCTGATGTCGACCTCCTATGAACATGAGGTTGACGCACTAGAGATGCTTGGGCTTTTCTTCCTTCTTCGAAGGCCTGAGGTCGACACTTTGAAAGCCTGAGGTCGACCTATCTTTTAAGTTCTGTTCAACCTCTTCACACCTAGTCAATTAAAGGATGTATCATGAGTTTCTAAATTAATTGACCAATGACTTATAGTGAGACCTCACCAAAACATCATTTATACAACATTCTCCCCCTTTTTGATGATGGCAACTATGAGTCATTAACAGTTCTTTATGAGTCATTTCTTAAAGGAATATTGTCATGAAATAGAAAATTGACTCATCACAACTTCTCCCGCTTTGCCATCATCAAAGAGGGCTTAGATTAAAGCCAGGTAAAAGGTCAGAATATGCAACTATGAGTCATTATGATGTTACATGCACTGAGTTCTAGAGCACATAGTTTGATAAAGATTTAAATGCAAAACTCCAGCAAGCGAGTAGATTGATGGGTCCCTTCTAATTGTAAGGTCCCTTGGCTTGGCATAAATAGACCACACAAATTAGCATTGAATGCCAAGAAATTACAGAAAAGTATGTGATAAGTGCTATATTTCATATCATAAGTTGCATCGTATTCATCATTTTTGAGCATTTAATGAATAAAGGTGTGCTACATGAGTAGTTAATTTCATTCTCACACATGAGTAGTCTGCATGCATTATCCATCAAATTTGAGCCAAAATGACCATGTGAGAAAATATTCAAGAATTTACACAATTATTTGAATGTCATCTCTGATGAAAAATGTTGATTATTTGAATTTTCTGGAAATCACGACCATAGGGCAAGACGCTATTTAAATAGCGACTATTCCAACATGCGTTTATTTATTTATTTATTTATTTATTTGGATGAAAAGCTGAAAAGAAAAAGGGAAAAAAGAATAAGTGACTGCATACACGGATGCAAATTCATTTTATGAAGTTAGAAAAAGAAGAAAAGCTGGAAGAAAAATAAGATTGTGCGGCCGTTGAAGCGGACGCGAATTATTGTGGAAAAGAAATAGCGACTGCTTGCGTGGGTGCTCATTCAATTATGCGGAAAATCAAGAAAAATAGAAAAAAGAAACTACACTTGTCCATGGAGTCGCTGATTCATTAATTTTTGGAAAAAAGAAGAAAATGTCAAAAAAGCAAAACAGGAATGTGCGACCGCTCGAGCAGTCGCTATTTCAATTTACGCCCACCACCCCAGTCGCCATTTTTAGAAGAGTTTGAAACGGAAATGGGATTCGCCCGATCGTTGTTATCTTCCAAGTTTTGAGCTTATCTCCTCTTGTTTGAGGAAAGGGGGACTCTATCTATGGCAAGATCCCTCCTTTGATCAACCCCTGCTTCTGGAAAGTCGGATTTGAGTCAATCTGGAAAGCATCGACCGTGGCTTATCTCTGCACCCTATATAAACCACCCGTGGGCGACTGAGGGGAGGAGTTAGCCACTTAACCTTTTTTCTAGCCTAGTTTTCATGCTTTTCTAGTCTTTCTTTAAAAATTCTTTCTTCTGCAATCTTCTTGGTTTTTAAGTGCTTTTCAAATCTCTCTTCTTCCTCTTCCTCTAATTCTCTTCCATTTTTAACTTATTTTTAGTTTTGAAAGCCTTGTTCTGTAATTTTACTGTTCATCGAATTGTTATAACTCTATTCTTTCTCATTTTTATCCCCCTTCTGATCCTCTTTCCCTCTTACTTTTTTCACAAAAGTTGTTCGTCTTTAGGTGTTCTTCAACTTCTTCTTCTACCCCTTCTTCCACTTCTTCCTTATTTTCAAGTTACAATATGTTTTCCAAAGTTCAATTTTTTTTAGGCTTTACTGTTCATCCGCGCACCACCTCTTGGTCTTCCATGTTTTTCACTCTCTTCCTCTCATCTTCTGTCTCTGTGTTCTTCAGCAATCTTCTTCTTCTCTTCGTCCTCCAAAACTTTCTCTTCTTCCACTTCTTCTAAATCTCTTTAGATTTTAAGCTATCTCTCTTCTAATCACCCTCTGTTTTCAGTGTTTTACTATCTTTTTAATTCCACCATAGCCTTTCCTCTTTCTCTATTCAAAGCACACACGCACACACAGGTTTACACAGTGTTTTTAACTTCTCTCTTCTTCCACCTACCTATCTCCCTCTTCCATATTTCTTCCCGCATCCCCTTGGCGGATATTCTTCATTTGGTCCTCTCGACGGCGTCTACTTCCACGGCGAGGTGAAATTCCAAGGCTTGGTAAGGAGGCGGCGGCGCTAATCTTCATCATCTTGGCTCTTATTTCTTCCCTTTATCTTATTTGCAAGTTGTAATTTTTATTTTCATATACTTTATAACCTTCTCTCTTAGTAATAAAGTTGATTTTGTGCAAATTATTCTCCTATTTCCACTTTCTATCTCCTTCTAATTTCTCTCCTTAACCCTCTCATATTCTTTAGATAGTTTATTTTCATGCAATTTTCCTTTCATTAGTTTTAACCCACTCAAACTTTGGATCTTTCAAATATAAGAATTCTCCACCTTGCTTAATTGAAATATTTCTTCTCCGTGTGATCGACCCGTTCTTACCACTTTACTTTAATTCAAATCTTTTCAAGTCAGTGAGTGCGATTATTTTTAAATTGTGGCACGACTTTTCAACGACGAATTTTGTGGCTATCAACATGCTAGACTAAATCAAGAGAGGTATGTGCAGAAATGTCCAAGAATTGATGAGGCAGGTACATGCAAGATAGTTGGACATCCAAGAGATGCAATCTGAGATTAGATCGACAGCCAAAGAACTGATTTGGTTTTCAGAGTTTTTTCAATTTGGTTTTCTATTTTTGAGATTTTTTTAATGTTTTCTATGCAATGCATGGATGAAGGAAATGCAAACCAACCAATTACACGAAGAAACCTGATTACCAAATGTTTAGAGAGGTGATGCTTTCATAACAGCCAAGAGAGTTTATCACAGAAGGACCAATTGTTATGTCCTGAAATAGCAACCAGGAGCATATATAGACAAGAAGCCGATTTGTCTTAATGTCATATGCCAAGATAGCCAGACAGAAGTCTGGACACAAGGGGTCGACCCTTGGAGTTGACAGTTAGAATTATAGAGGAACCAGACTAAAAAAATCTTAGGATGGGAGCACTTCAATCCTGAAGCCAAATTCATGAAAGCAAAATTACAGATTTTTCAGAATCTCCAATTATAGAACTCTAAAGATAAAGCCCCTGTATTCAGATTGGTTTAAAATTGATGAATTCTTAGTTTCTCAATAAAGAGCATTTGAAAATTTATACATTCAAAATTAATATAAATGAACCAGAAATACATATAGAGACTAGGTTAACCTCCTTTAAGCTAACTCATTCAATTCCATTAGCCCCTTTGAAGGAAAGCTACATTTAGTATTGACGTTAAACACCTAGATGTTTCTGATTTTATCCATGGGCACTACGAGTTAAGATTTTTCTTTTGAAACCACTATTTGATACCAACTGTTATTGCTTTTCATTTTTCAAGAGCATTCAGGTGTGGCAGCACCTTTTGACGTGAGGATGCACGTTGATTAGACGTCAGCATTCCTAGTTACTCAGTGTGGCTCACCATTCTGCTTCAATTAGAACAGCGATAGCAAGGCACTTCATGACCTTGTCCACTCCACTTCATTGATGAAAGGACTCGATTTCTTAGTGAAATAATTGCCATTACTCTGCCTAAGAGCACTGAACTCAGCACACACCTTTTTACATAGAGATATACATTTATCAGACGTTAATATCCCCAGTTACTCAGCATGACTAAAGTTCATTGCTTTCATTGTAGCCCTTTTGAAATCTTCAGATTTGACAAATGTTTTAAAACAATACTACAATGAAGTTCCTCAACTAAGGATGCCTTTGTACTTAAAATAAACTTTCAGATTAAGGGAGGCATAACATGTCAAGGCATGAGATAATGGTTTAAGTCCATTAAGTCTAAATACAGCCACTTTCAAGACTATTTAGTAATAAAAACTCAAGAAGTCATTAAGTTTAAACCAATAGCTTTCACATTCAGGGCAGTCATAGAACTCCATAAAGGAAGATTCCTTTTTAAGGTTTACTCTCATAAAAGAACTCAGCAACAAATAGAAGTTCTCCCAAGAATTCCAGAGGTTCAAGCAATTTGAAGTAGGCAGCCAGACAGATAATGTTACAAGCCGATGAGGACATATGGCAAAAGGATAAATCATAAGATTTCAGCAAAAAGGCTCCCCCTTAATGAGTGACTTGCAGGAAGGTTGTCAGGTGGACCAGGGGTAGTGATGCTCATCAGACAAGAATGATCGTTGTTCAATCTGAAGATGGGAATAGAAGGAGGTGAACAAGATCACCAAGTGAACTGATGAGTCGACGTAGGTTCATCAGGGGGTCGACGCAGAAGGTTTAGATAGAAGGCTTGTTTCTGGAAGAATCAACTGCAGGGTCGACGATACAAGATCTATGCATCGACGTAGTCTGGCAGACACCACACAGAGTTTATAGAGTTGACAGATTCGGACAAGGTTGGGTCGACCTGAATATTGGGTCGACCTGATCATGCATGTAGCGTCCCGAGAATCCGATCACCGGGAAGGCCCGATAACCCGAGACTCGAACCGCCGCCCACGAGCCGGGAGGGCTCGGAAGGGCTAAAAGGAGTGTGGAGGCACAAATAAATAGGAAGTAAAGTAGGATAAATAACAGAAATAAATAAACAACTACAGCTACAATAGAGTCCAATCCAACAGAAAGTACAGTCCAAAGCAGTAAAAACGTACCACATGCCAAGTGAACACTCGGCCCGGCAAGCTGGCAACTGAGAACCCCCGAACAGCACCCTCGAACCTCGAGGAAGAAGAATCGCCTCACCTGAAAAGTAGGGAATGAGTCTCCAAAACAGAGACTCAGCAGGGATCCCGTGGAACCCTAACCGGAAACAACGGCGGTAGCGGAAAGGAGAGCTACAACTACAGCAGGAACAGTGAACAGGTGGCCGGTCAAAACTCGGCACTACAGCTACTCCTACTATACCAAAAACACACCTCGGACCCACGGTTGGGGCTACCGAACTACACTAGTACCGCTTACCAAAGTAAAACCTACGGCAAGCCCGCCGTAGAGGACTGTCTCCCAGGACACAGCCAACCTAGACACATTGTTCAAGGTACAACCCTCACCATTCGATCGCAGGTACTGCACAACAAGACGCAACCTCAGTAAAGCCACTAGCACTAGTCTCACGGCGCAAGAACCGGCACACGCGCCATGGAGAAACAAACGAAACTCAATGGTCGACACGACCGAAAGCCCGACAGTCGAAGTCATGGAAACTAACAGTCTGTCACTCCCGACTCGACAGGAGTACCTCCCACTAGAAGAACGACCGGAAGCATCCCCTGATGTCTTACAACGCGTCACAAGTGTCTAGCTATAACGCCCTAGGTGTGAGACCCAGACACGTAATAAGTACCACAACAAGGACTAGCTGGGGTCACGCTCATCAACGCGTGTCCTAAGCCCCCAACTACGTGTGCACACACAGACCATCTGCTGTAGGTCGGGTCCTCTAGCTGGTTTTCCCCCCCACCGGACTCTGGTGGCAAAGGCAAGGGGCCCTACGGTAACCAGCCTAAAAACCGCCACTCACCGGGTCTCGCTCTCCACCACTCCCAGGTGGGTCTGCACCCGCGTGCGCAGGAAGCTACGACTAGTGGAGGGTCACTGAGAGAGTAGACTCTCAAGACAATGGAAAATAACGTCCGAACCCGACGAAGTACGGGGACCGCCCCACGTACCAGCACCGTCGCACGGTGACCCCAGTCGGATAAGAAACGGGACTCACAGTCCACGGGCCGCATGCTCGGCCATGCAAAAATGCAGAAAACACTGTTCCCAAGGTAGCTCACAGGGCCACCAAACCAAATCCCACTCTCAGGGAAAGGCGAGAACCCTCCAACTCCGGGCTAGGCAACTGGACTCACAGTCCAAGGCCATACACGTGGCCTACGCGGAAAGCACCGAAGCATGATTCCCAGGGCAACGCACAAGCTGCCATGCCGATAACTGGACTCACAGTCCAAGGCCAAACACATGGCCCACTCGGGAATCATCTTCCAAGAAAACTCACGGCATGTGGGGGAACCCCACCGCACACACACCGATACACGGTGACTTGATCGAGCGTAACACGAAAGCCGGGAACACGTGGGGTCACCCGGACCCACAACACCCATGGGCAGGCTAGTCGAGGTAAACGGAACCTCCGGACACCCAAAGACATGGTCACGGAACTCCACGGGGTGTCCGGGACACTCACGAGACCTAAAGTCAACCACTAGGTCACAATCGGGTCGACCGGAGGTCAATTCCACGCGAATGGAAAGTGCAACATAGTCACGGTCACCTGGGGACCGCGACTACATTCACGGTTGACTAGGGACCGCGACTACACAGTCGCGGTCGACCGAGGACCGCGACTACGCAGTCACGGTCACCTCACGACCACAACTAGCCAGACGTGAACCCGATGGTAGCGGTCGCCCGAGGACCGTGACCACACAGTCACGGTCGCCTCATGACCGCGACTAGACTAAAGCGGTCTATCGCACGACCGTGACACTTGCCGACGCTTTTGGGCAAACGCGGTTCTCCCAAGACCGCGACCAATGAACGCGGTTACTGGAAGACCGCGATCATTTCGGAAAACTGAGAACGGCGGGAAAATGCCCAAAAATCTGATCCATGCCCCGATCACCCCCGGGTGATGGGGAAACAAAGGGGAATCCATCCCCAAGCCCCTAGGCATGCATATAAACCCCTGGATCGGTCAAAAACGTCGTAAAACGAGAGATCCGGCTCACTCCCCAAAAACATGCATTTTTCCCAAATCACCCCGATTAGCCCGCTCGGCTCACCACGGCCTACGAAACTCACGGGAAAGGAAGTGCAAAGCTGGGGGTCCATCTCCCTACCTCCACCGAAGAAATGACGCACCGCGGACGCCGATCCACAAAGAAAATGCCGTTGAAGCCTCGCCGTTCCACGAACCCACGGCCGAGCTTCACCGCGCCTCCACCACCTCGATCCTCATCCATCCTCGCCCGTACCTCGCCCACGCCATCCCCACCTCGCCCACGCTCCACCCCGTCGGCCGCCAGAGAGAGAGGGAGAGAGGAGAGAGCGTGAGAAGAGAGAGGGAGAGAAGAGAGAAATGAGAGGGGAGAGAGAGAAAAGGGTTATATATAGGAAAATCCAGAAATTCTGAAAAATACCAAAAAATAGGAAAATCACGTTTCCGCGATCCTCGGAACGCACCGATCACAACGGTACCACACTCACCTAGGTGAACGGCCCGGTTCTCCCGCAACGAGGTTCCGAAGGAGTTACCGAAACACACACCAGGAATCGGAAAACACACGCGAAAAAGCCGCAGAATGCTTCCGGGCCTCCGAAACAACTCTGGATCGCGCCGATCCGAACACAAAAGAGGTCCTAAACGAAATTTTGGACACAATGGAGTCGGACACTCCAGAAAACCAAATCCGGGACCCACGAACAAGGATCTGAAAAATCTGGGACATTACAGCCCTCCCCCCTTAAAGGAATTTCGTCCTCGAAATTCACGACAAGCACAGGAGCAGGGGAAGAATGCCGTAACCCACTGACAACGTCGTCAGAATCCCCAGCATAGAAAACCATGATTCACACGAAAGCTCCAGACCTAAGGGACACAGCCAGACTATAAACATGAACAACACCTCGCTCTACACGCCGAGCACACCGGCCATCAGTGCAGGCACTCACAAAGGACACAGTCTAGCGTCACCTCAGTCACAGCACCACGAACACGGCACCGCAGCCAACAACACGCCCATTGGGGAAACACAGTCCCCAACACAAGGAACAGCTGCCAATGCAACCCACGGTCGGCAGACGACCCAGATGACAGTTTCCCAAACCCGCCGACTGGTCTCACGCCCGACACAAGGGAACAACAAAACCAAGCTCCCACCAGCAGACACGGTTACCCAAGCAGACCGCAACCACCACAACGGCTCAGCACCAAAAATCACCTCACACCTGGCAAGCTGAAAGCCAGACATATCACTGAGCCAACCCTTGTTAGAAGACAAACTTTGACAAAGCCCATATCCTGTCCGGAAAGGCACATCAAAGAAACGACCAACAAAGGTCTCGCTGGCACACGGCTCTCACCACGCTCGAGCCCCGACAACCAGCATCTTCTATCTGTGACACGACCATCCACTGGTCGCCAAATATGCGTCAACGGGAAACCTTTCGCCGGCCCCGCAGGCACGATCCAACTCACGACAGGCCATCCGCTGACTCACACAGATAATTATCACATCTCGAGCTGCACTCCTCTCGCACACCGTGCCCGAACTCGATCAACGCGCCAACTCGACCCTCTCGGGGAGCACGATGAAACCAATCGACAAGATCCTGGTGTCTTCAGTCATCACCTCAGTCGACTCAGACTCACAGGGGAACCATCCCATGCTGGTCACCAAACCAGGGATAACCATTGCGACACCAACGTCCCATCAAGGACCACCCTCCGACGCCAATCTCACAAAATGGCCTCTGCCCACAGGCGTCACCCTTCCATCTGGCCTCATCAAATCCTTCGATCAATCCAAGTGGACACCTACTGATGGGAATCAAGTCCACTGCCAGGCCAAAGATCATCCCGGAAACTGCCTACCCAGGGATGAAGGCGCTAGCTTTCCCTAGCGCGACCTGGAGAAGGCGCTAGGTAAAGCTAGCGCCATCTGAAGATGAAGGCGCCAGCCTTTCCTAGCGCAACATGAAGAATGTGCTGGGTTTCCCTAGCGCGATCTCAGGCAGAAATGTGTTTAAAGCTAGTCCAACTTCCCAGCGCCGAAATCCTCAAAGTCTTCGATGTTAGCTGTCTTCCATGGTTGTAAATCGACGTGTTAGCGTCGTTTTGTCTTTCCCTTTCCTATATATGTACCCCTTTCGTTTGATTGAAATAACAATGAAGATATGAATCATTGAATTCGAAATGAGTGTTCTTGAGGGTAGCCCATGGTTTACTCCTCCAAATCTTTGGAAACCCCCTTCCTCCGATCCTCTCTGGGCACGAGGCCCAATTCTATCTCCTTGATCCTCCCCTTTTCCCCTTCAATGGAGGACGATCGAAGCCCCGGGTGCATCGGCTCCGAGACGGGGTCGAGTGTGAGGCTCCATTCGGAGCTTTGATCTTCTTCCAACCACGATTCATCCACCCCCACCTCCGCCAAAGGTGTTTTAAGATCTAGATGGAGCTCGGTTGCACCGTACCTGCGATGGGTTCGGGTGTGAGGCCCCAGCCAAGCCTCATCTAGGCCCTAACATCACCCACGTCCACCCTCCATCCCTTGCCACTCACCCCCACATCCGCCTTCACAAAAGTTATCCTAGATAGGATTTGCTTGGTTTGATTTCGTTTTAAGCATCCCCCGTGTGTTGTCTACCCTCATGTGTGTTGTCCCCTTGTGTTTGGATCCCCTAGAGTCATCCACGGGAGCCCCAACGTCGAGGTTCTTCGTTCTGCTGCTGTCTGTGAACGCGCGTAAACGATATAGCGCGTTCTTCAGAACGCGCGTAATGGGTATAGCGCGACTATGATCAGAAGGAAGAAGAAGACCCCCCACTTCCGTCTCGCATCAACTTGGTATCAGAGCTTAGGGAACTAGGCTGTTCTCACAGTCTGGGGTCTTGAGCTACGAGGTTCGAGGACGAACCTTTCCAAGTGGAGGGGTTTTGATGGGAATCAAGTCCACTGCCAGGCCAAAGATCATCCCGGAAACTGCCTACCCAGGGATGAAGGCGCTAGCTTTCCCTAGCGTGACCTGGAGAAGGCGCTAGGTAAAGCTAGCGCCATCTGAAGATGAAGGCGCCAACCTTCCCTAGCGCAACATGAAGAGCGTGCTGGGTTTCCCTAGCGTGATCTCAGGCAGAAACGTGTTTAAAGCTAGTCCAACTTCCCGGTGCCGAAATCCTCAAAGTCTTCGATGTTAGCTATCTTCCATGGTTGTAAAGCGACGTGTTAGCGTCGTTTTGTCTTTCCCTTTCCTATATATGTACCCCTTTCGTTTGATTGAAGTAACAATGAAGATATGAATCATTGAATTCGAAATGAGTGTTCTTGAGGGTAGCCCATGGTTTACTCCTCCAAATCTTTGGAAACCCCCTTCCTCCGATCCTCTCTGGGCACGAGGCCCAATTCTATCTCCTTGATCCTCCCCTTTTCCCCTTCAATGGAGGACGATCAAAGCCCCGGGTGCATCGGCTCCGAGACGGGGTCGAGTGTGAGGCTCCATTCGGAGGTTTGATCTTCTTCCAACCACGATTCATCCACCCCCACCTCCGCCAAAGGTGTTTTAAGATCTGGATGGAGCTCGGTTGCACCGTACCTGCGATGGGTTCGGGTGTGAGGCCCCAGCCAAGCCTCATCTAGGCCCTAACATCACCCACGTCCTCCCTCCTTCCCTTGCCACTCACCCCCACATCCGCCTTCACAAAAGTTATCCTAGATAGGATTTGCTTGGTTTGATTTCGTTTTAAGCATCCCCCGTGTGTTGTCTACCCTCATGTGTGTTGTCCCCTTGTGTTTGGATCCCCTAGAGTCATCCACGGGAGCCCCAACGTCGAGGTTCTTCGTTCTGCTGTTGTCTGTGAACGCGCGTAAACGATATAGCGCGTTCTTCAGAACGCGCGTAATGGGTATAGCGCGACTATGATCAGAAGGAAGAAGAAGACCCCCCACTTCCGTCCCGCATCACCTACCAATCCCGATTCCGCCCTTACCACAGAGCCACGGGACACCACCTGAACAATTCATGGCACACGTCTCTAAAGGAGGAAAGTGCCAACCATTTTCATGGCAACATGGTCGCCAACACCAGGACCAATGCACACGGGTCACCAGGCAAAACACATCTCACCATGGTCGACTACGGGACCAGTCTTACCAGTCACTCGCAGCCACCAACAGGAACACACAATCTGCCAGAGATCACTTCCTTAAAAGACAATCTCACCCGAGGACACAACTTCCCACACAGGTCGGGCACCAAGCCCCCGACTCTGACCATTACGTCCTTGACCACCGTCAGGCGACATCCTCAACAATTCCATCCGGGCTCACACCGACGCCTGACATGGCTTCCAGCACAGGAATAGGGTACTCATGCGGCGCACTAGCCAGCACATTCCCCAATGTTACACCTGCCAGTGCCAAAAACCACGATATCTCGAGCAACGGCACGGTAATAATGCATCTCACACCGAGGAACCAATCCTCCGATGCTCAACGCAACCTCAGGAATCCGCCCGTAGCAACCAACGCCACAATCCTGAACCAGTGGGTCACAAGCCCACCACGGTTCCGCTGCGCACTCTGATCTACGCGGGCAGAGCCGAGAAAGAAAACACCGCCCAACCGGCACTCGTCCTTCCGAAACAGCGCCAACACACCCTCACACGACAAGGGAATGGGCACAGCTTCTCACAACCAACCACCTGGCCAAGACAAGGAGCACGTCTCGCACGGACTTCATTGCACACAAGGCCAACCAATCCGAACACATGATGCAAGACGATGAACCTAGCCAAACACAATCTCTCCAACCAAAGGGGAGACCAAATGCACTTCCGACCAACGGAAGAACTCCATGCTCGGCCTGACCTCAAACCTCGCGCACGCTGGGAATAGCACCTTCCAGCACTGAGAAAACCATCACCACGTCAGGTCAGCACCTCCGACACAATCGGCGAGTGTCACGTCAGACCACAATCACAGCATCTCTCGATGCACCACCGTCGCAATTCCTTCAACTACAACACACCACGGCAAGAGCCGCAACACGAGCCATAACGACAACCGCCGACGCTCATCCTCGAGTCCCGAAACTCACCGCAGAACCTTCACACCTTAGACCGAATCCTAGGCGAATACACCCATTCCCACACGAGAGCGCAGGAGCAAGACTTACTGGGACGCCACAGCCCAATCCTGCCTCGAAGTCCGCAAAATGATCGGGACCGACACGTCATTTCTGATGCCACAGAGCACAACAAGAACATCAGGCTCGACAAAATAGCAGCTCACCGAGAAGAACCTCCACTCACCCGAGCACACCTCTCGATCAGAACACCTCAGGAGCTGGATAAACCTCAAGTTGGAGTGGCCAAAACTGACAGCAGCTCCCTCGAAGCACGCTCACGGCCACTTAACCACGAACAATCCTCTCCAGCCTCCTGACCACGCTGTAGATTCCTCAAACGTAGCATCGTGAGTTCACGCCTGCCAGCAACCTCTGCCCAATGCAGCACAACCAGGGCCACCACCGATGAGGGAGAAGGCTCTCGACCTCGATCCACATACCCCACGCCGGCACGAAAGCCGCGAACAGCAACCACCCTCACCGCGCCACACAGCGCACTCACACCCTCAAGCGAGAAACAAAGCAAAAAACATGCACAAAACCCAATGCCAGTTTCCGACTGTACTAGACCTTACTGACTCTGATCACTGCAATATCTCAAATTCCCATGTACGTCCACAACCACTCTCTGATACCAGCTGTAGCGTCCCGAGAATCCGATCACCGAGAAGGCCCGATAACCTGAGACTCGAACCGCCGCCCATGAGCCGGGAGGGCTCGGAAGGGCTAAAAGGAGTGTGGAGGCACAAAGAAATAGGAAGTAAAGCAGGATAATTAACAGAAATAAATAAACAACTACAGCTACAACAGAGTCCAATCCAACAGAAAGTACAGTCCAAAGCAGTAAAAACGTACCACATGCCAAGTGAACACTCGGCTCGGCAAGCTGGCAACTAAGAACCCTCGAACAGCACCCTCGAACCTCGAGGAAGAAGAACCGCCTCACCTAAAAAGCAGGGAATGAGTCTCCAAAACAGAGACTCAGTAGGGATCCCGCGGAACTCCAACCGAAAACAACGGTGGTAGCGGAATGGAGAGCTACAACTACAGCAGGAACAGTGAACCGGTGGCCGGTCAAAACTTGGCACTACAGCTACTCCTACTGTACCATAAACACACCTCAGACCCACGGTCGGGGCTACCGAACTACACTACTACCGCTTACCGAAGTAAAACCTACGGCAAGCCCACTCTAGAGGCCTGTCTCCCAGGACACAGCCAACCTGGACACACTGTTCAAGGTATAACCCCGACCATTCGGTCGCGGGTACCACACAACAAGATGCAACCTCGGTAAAGCCACTAGCACTAGTCTCACGGCGCAAGAACCGGCACACGCGCCACGGAGAAACAAACGAAACTCAACGGTCGACACGACCGAAAGCCCGATAGTCGAAGTCACTGAAACTGACAGTCTGTCACTTCCGACTCGACAGGAGTACCTCCCACTAGAAGAATGATCGGAAGCGTCCCCTGACGTCTTACACCATGTCACAAGTGTCTAGCTACAATGCCCCAGGTGTGAGACTCAGACACGCAACAAGTACCACAACAAGGACTAGCTGGGGTCACGCTCGTCAGCGCGTGTCCTAAGCCCCCAACTACGTGTGAACACACAGACCATCTGCTCTAGGTCGGGTCCTCTAGGTGGTTTTCCCCCCCACCGGACTCAGGTGGCAAAGGCAAGGGGCCCTACGGTAACCAACCTAAAAACCGCCTCTCACCGGGTCTCGCTCTCCACCACTCCCAGGTGGGTCCGCACCCGCGTGCGTTGGAAGCTACGACTAGTGGAGGGTCACTGAGAGAGTAGACTCTCAAGACAACGGAAAACAACGTCCGAACCCGACAAAGTATGGGGACCGCCCCACGTACAAGTACCGTCGCACGGTGACCCCAGTCGGATAAGAAACGGGACTCACAGTCCACGGCCGCACGCTCGGCCACGCAAAAATGTAGAAAACACGGTTCCCAAGGTAGCTCATAGGGCCACCAAACCAAATCCCACTCTCAGGGAAAGGCGAGAACCCTCCAGCTCCAAGTTGGGCAACTGGACTCACAGTCCAAGGCCATACGCGTGGCCTACGCGGAAAGCACCGAAGCATGATTCCCAGGGCAACGCACAAACTGCCACGCCGATAACTAGACTCACAGTCCAAGGCCAAACACATGGCCCACTCGGGAATCATCTTCCAAGAAAACTCACGGCATGTGGGGGAACCCCACCGCACACACACCGATACCCGGTGACTCGATCGAGCGTAACACGAAAGCTGGGAACACGTGGGGTCACCCGGACCCACCACACCCACGGGCACACTAGTCAAGGTAAACGGAACCTCCGGACACCCAAAGACACGGTCACGGAACTCCACAGGGTGTCCGGGACACTCACGAGACCTAAAGTCAACCATTGGGTCACAATCAGGTCGACCGGAGGTCAATTCCACGCGAACGGAAAGTGCAATGTAGTCATGTTCACCTGGGGACCGTGACTACAGTCAAGGTCGACTGGGCACCTCGACTACACAGTCGCGGTCGACCGGGGACCGCGACTACGCAGTCACGGTCATCTCAAGACCGCAACTAGCCAGACGCGAACCCGATGGTAGGGGTCGCCCGAGGACCGCGACCACACAATCACGGTCGCCTCATGACCGCGACTAGACTAAAGCGGTCTATGGCATGACCGTGACACTTGCCGACGCTTTTGGGCAAACGCGGTTCTCCCAAGACCGTGACCAATGAACGCGTTTACTGGAAGACCGCGATCATTTCAGAAAACTGAGAACGGCGGGAAAATGCCCAAAAATTCGATCCACGCCCCGATCACCCCCAGGTGATGGGGAAACAAAGGGGAATCCATCCCCAAGCCCCTAGGCATGCATCTAAACCCCTGGGTCGGCCAAAAACGCCGTAAAACGAGAGATCCGGCTCACTCCCCAAAAACATGCATTTTTCCCAAATCACCCCGATTAGCCCGCTCGGCTCACCACAACCTACGAAACTCACGGGAAAGGAAGTGCACGAGCTGGGGGTCCATCTCCCTACCTCCACCGAAGAAACGACGCGCCGTGGACACCGATCCACGAAGAAAACGCCGTTGAAGCTTCGCCATTCCATGAACCCACGGCCGAGCTTCACCGCTCCTCCACCGCCTCGATCCTCATCCATCCTCGCCCGTACCTCACCCGCGCCGTCCCCACCTCGCCCACACTCCACCCCGTCGGCCGCCGGAGAGAGAGGGAGAGAGGAGAGAGTGTGAGAAGAGAGAGGGAGAGAAGAGAGAAATGAGAGGGGAGAGAGAGAAAAGGGTTATATATAGGAAAATCTAGAAATTCCAGAAAATACCAAAAAATAGGAAAATCACGTTTCCGCGATTTTCGGAACGCATCGATCGCAACGGTACCACACTCGCCTAGGTGAACGGCCCGGTTCTCCCGCAACGAGGTTCCGAAGGAATTATCGAAACACACACCGGGAATCGGAAAACACACGCGGAAAAGCCGCGGAACGCTTCCGGGCCTCCGAAACAACTCCGGATCGCACCGATCCGAACACAAAAGAGGTCCGAAACGAAATTTCAGACCCAACGGAGTCGGATACTCCAAAAAACCAGATCCGGGACCCACGAACAAGGATCCAAAAAATCCGGGGCATTACAATGCAGCTAGGGAACATCAGCAGAATTACAGTAAGCATACATATTTTAAATTGAGAAAACATGAATCATGACATATTCTTTAGCAAACAAGTCAAGTAAAACGAACATTTAGACATGCTTTTCCATTTGGCTTGAGATTCAAACTACTCATCAATGGACTCATTGTTCATGAAGCACACAAAGGAAATGTACAAATGCAAATGAGAGCAATTTATCAAAGCAAGGCAAGCTCCCCTTGAGAATGTGCAGTCAAATCATATGTCAACAAGATATGCAAGAATGCAGACTTGACTTTTATGTGGACTCACCCTCAACATATGCATGGGCTGAAAATAGAATATGCAACCTATGACTTTGGATCCCTTGGCATGACATGCATTGGAGTGCATGAGACCAGAAGATGATGTTTAATGTCCACAACTCATGCAGACTCGCGACATGTGCAATGCATTCTGAACTAAGTGCAAGCTCTCAAGCTCCCCCTTTGTCCAATGCTTATGGAGATCAAGACAATTAAACAGTGTTTGAAATCCACATGAATGATGAGTTTAAACATATGCAGCCATGACAGACAACATCAAAGGTGATGCGGGATGACATGAGACTCGACTCGGACTTTGTTGTGAACCTGGGACTCTAGGTGACGACGCGGCCCAAAGACGACGTGACCAGCGATGACACGAATGGCTCGGCACCTAACGTGGTTCCTGAAGAGGCGAACGTGCCCCAAACAAGAAGTACTCACTCACGATCATCCCCAGAGAGGGAAATGTGTCGATCTGCACGGTTGAGAAACCAGCATTGAGTCTCGGGTGGTTAGCTCACTCTCGTGCTCGGAATGAGTCACGGGATGGGTCTCGCACTCACTTCTCACAACGGTGATTAAAAATGAACTAGCTAGGAAATAAACTACTCACATGCAGTGGCATATAGAACTTATACTAAATAAGCAAATAAGACAAATAGGGAGGCGAGTGTACCTCCACGCTCGGGGCGTGTGGAAGACGTCCCGGCCAAGATCCGTAACTCCCGGTACAGTGGTAAAATTTAATTACAGTAATGATTTGTATTGCCCACTCCACGTAGGAAGGTAAAGGGCTACACAATGACGTCGGGAGCACCGATCTTGGGTTGGTGGGCAGCAAGGTGGTGGGTTCCAGGGCGGTTGCGGGCAGTGGCTCTGGATCTGCAATTTGCTGGCCGGCAGGACAGGGAACACTAGCGTCCAATGGGACATCGACCTCCTGGGACCTTCTGAAGGCGGCGGTTCACCGGGACGTTGGCAGAGGGTCCCTGGTCGACCCCCGGGAATGGCGGTTGCTGAATCAACATTGGTGTATTTTCCAGTGGATTTCTACGGTCACCTTCCTTGCTGGCCTGGTTCGGGGCAAGGCTGCGTGCTTCCACGAAAACGACCGCCACGACCAGATCCGGTGTCGGATCGGAGCGAAATTAGCGCCGTTGCGAAGAGAACTCAGAGAGCTTCGTCATACTTGAAATTCAGGTGCATACAATGGTTAGATTGGAAATGAAAACCTCTGTAACATCATGGTCGGTTCTGGCTCAAAAAATAGATTAGGTAGGACAGATCGGGTTCTGCCTGATTATGGGGTTTGACCGAAGGGGAGATGGAGGTTTTTGGACTTGAGATTTTTTTGGTGAGAAAGAGAAGGTGGAGATCACGCACACAAAGTTTTGTAATTTTATGACAAGGTTTGAGGGGCGGGAAAAATATAATACAAGGTGACTATCCCGCAGATCTGCACAGGGGCAGACTGTGAGAGGGGGAAATAAGTGACTGGGAGGTGGGGCAAACGGGAATCTGATTGAAGTAAAATTTAAACTGGGGTTGGGGGACACGGGGGAAATAAACCCTCAAAATCCCAGGTCGATCAGGTGGTCGGATCTGGAGATATAACCCCTTCTTTCAGCTTCTGGTCTGTAGGTCGCAGGTCTGGACAGTAGGCCGGAGATTGAACTGTGGGGGCTTGATGGCGGCACGAACGGAGGCGGCGGCGGCGGTGGCTGGAAGTCGCATCCAGGGGAGAAGATAGATGTGGAAATCACTCCCAAGAAAGGGTCTCACACCCTAGATCTTGCTACTGCAAGGATGAATAACATGAAAAACAAGAAGAATAAGAGAGAGAGGGAGGTGTGCCCCTTGGCCAATTTTTGAATATTTTCTTCATTAATTTTCATCAAAATGACACAAGAGAGATCTTATACTAAACCCTAGACCTAGGACAAAAAACATCAAATACCCTTGGTCAAAGGGACATAATGGGGAAGGGAGATAAAAGGGGATTAAACAAATCCCACAAGGGGACAAGAGAGGGGGCGCCACTCTCCCCAAGTCAACAAAAGAGGCTTGGATTTTTTTAATCTCCCTTGGACCATAATAAACCCAAAAATACAAATACTAGATCAATATTCCCATTGACCCAAATTAAACCCAAAATATAAATACAAACCAAATACAATCCAAATACATACCAAATACAATCCCAATACAAATACATACCACATACGCACTAAAGCTCAAGTGGAGACTCCAGACTATCCCCCAGCCACAAAGATGTCAGCGTCGATCAAGTCGTGCTACGTGTTCGGTATCGGCGGCTCGCTGAGTCGAGCCGAACTCTGGCTTTGGTGTCCTCACCAAAAGGCAAATGATTAACAATTCTAAATAGGAAGTTCATATGGCTGCCAATATGGAAGTAGCAATAAGCAAACAACGACTTATCATCATATCAATTCCATCAACATGACAGATTCCTCATGGATTAAGCATCCAAAATTGTTGATTTCTGGTACAAGGTGGAGGTATTGATCCGAAGACCCAACTCATGCATAGTGAGAGTTCTGGGCAAGCTTAACCTGCCTTTCTGCACATCACCATTCGATATACCAGAAACTCAAATTGAGTGTTAAGCATGTAATCCAACTCAGATGATCATCTAAAACCATGGGGTATGTTTCAGCAGTTCAGGGAGACAGTTTTAGCTTGCAGGATTTATTGAAAACAAGACAGACCTATAATGCAATAACTAAAAGGCAAGCCTATCATGCAAAATTAAAATAAGTTGAAAATTTTATTCACAAACATGTGCCTTGAGCTTTTATTTACCTGATCATCCTTTATTCAACTCCAAGGCACTCCTGCATTCAAAATTCTTAGTTAGAATTTTTTCGTACCTAAGTTTTCTAGGGTCCTTGAGAGTTAGCATCATTTTTAATTAGATTACTCTTCTTTATCAAGACAGTCAAATCATCTTTCCTCATTGTGTGACAGTCATATTCATCATGTCCTACCATCCCACAGTAAGGGCAACACACAAAGGTTTTCTCATTCTTCTCATGACCGTGTGTGGTGAGTTTTCGTGAGAGACTGTGAATGCTCATAGCTTTGGCATGAGGATTGTCCTTCCTTCTTCTTTGCCAACAGTCTTTGACTATGTGGCCATGCTCCTTGCAGTGATAACACCGAGCAAAAGATTTCATAACTTCCAACTCCCAGCAATTTGTCATATTGTGTCCAAACCTCCCATAGTGGTGGCAGTAGGAGAGCTGGCTGCCCTTGGTCGTTTTCTTATAGTGATTGAAATCAAAATTAGACTTGCATGATATCAGTTCATCATTTTTCTTGTCACAGAAATCATGCATCAAATGACCATGTCGACCACAATAAGTACACGAAGCATATTTTTTCTGGAAGCCATGGTGTCTATCATTCTCAGTAAAACAAGCAAACACATTTTTCTATTTTTGTTTTAATGTTTTCTTTTTCTGGTTTCTATTTTGATTTTGATTTTTCTGGGCCGTAGACTGTTTCGGGCGTGATTAGGAAGAGGAGGCAACATCAGAGCTGGAACTACATGATGTAGACGATTTGCTTTTAAAAACCTTTTTATTTACTGGACAGTGCTAAAGCTCTTCTCTCCGGAAGTTCACTTTTGTCCTCGATTGTCTGTTCAAGTTTTCCTGGCCCTTAATAGATTTTGACAGTGAGCTTTTTAGATCTTGGGCATGGTTTTAAATTGAGAGGATGTGCTGTTCCGAAATGGCCAAATCTTTCTCACAAGCAGCAAGCTGCTCATTCAACATGTTGTTCACAATTTTGCAATAATCAAATTCTTTTTGAAGGACAACCAATTTTTCTGAGTCAACAACACTTACATCCTTGCCCTTTTCATAAGCATGTAGCTTAGCAAGTAACTCATTATTGTGCTTTTTCAAATTTTCATTTTCTTCAGCAAGAGCCTTGTTTTAGTCAAGTCTTGGCCATTTGACAAGGACTTAGATTCATCTTGAAGCTGTCTTACAATTTCTTCCAATTTAGTGATTTCAGCTAACAAGATTCCGTATTCATCTTTCAAGCATGCAATGTGTTCTTTATATATATCTATGTCAATCATGAGAGTTTAATTCACTTGCTCAAGAGCAAAACAATTTTTATAAGGAGGACTATCAATAGAGTTGCTTCTATGCTTCTTTTTCAATTTTTTATTTTCAGATTTTAACTTTTTGTATTTCATAGTCAACTCATCATATGTATCCATTAGCTTTTCAAAAGTAATATACTCTGAATTAGAGCTTACCTAAGATGAAGATGGGTTGCTTGGCTGATCCGGGCTGTCGGCCATTAGACGGTGATTCCTATTTTCTTGTTCGTGGATCCTGGCCAGTCTGTTCAGGATTTCTTTAGCAGTGCTACAGTTGGAAACAAAGGGAAACATGGTGACATCTAGTGTAGCTTTTATCAGATTGAATGCAGCAAGGTTATCAATATTTTTGGTCCCGTGTTCAGCATACCATTCAGATGTTTCTGATGGCAGCTTGTGCGGACCATGATAGATGAGATTCCATAACCTTGTATCAATAGAGTTGACAAAGGCACACATCTTCCCTAGCCACATGGTAAAATCAGAACCATCAAATATGGGCGGGGAATTCATTGAAACTTGTTCAACGGATAAAGCCATTAAATCAAATGCACTGGGATCTTTCTCTGCAGATCGTTGGATCTGAGTATAGCAGAGCTTAGCTCTGATACCAATTGTTAGGTCCCCTGGGGTGCAACTGAATCTAGAAGGGGGGGGGGTTGAATAGATCATGTCAAAACATTGACCCAATAAAAATCTTAACGAATAAGTAACACAAACTATTGCTAGAATGTAAATAAAATACTTAGACATAAATCATAGTGGATCTAGTAGAGTTGTTCAAGGCAATAAAACAAGACAACCATATACAAGGAGCCAACGTATTACTTTATGGAGAAGGTTGAGGTCGACGCAGCAGAGCAGAGAGGTCGACACAGCCTCTATATGAGTTTTACTATTAGACGGATTTGAAGCTCATCAAATGCCTAGTGTACGTGTAGACAAGGTAGCTTGCCCTTGGCCTACGTGGACTCCCTAGTACCTGTGTGCAAGAATGCAGCAGACAACTGAGGAAATGCAAGTGTAGTGTGAGAGGCAAGCGATGTGCAGATAAATCATTCGGAGTGCAAATCTGTTATGCTTCTTGACCTATGAATGGGGGAAA